>OZ026839.1:37668819-38019558 GCA_964023205.1 Lutraria lutraria | reverse complement strand
TACCAAAGATGAAGTCCAAAATATACATCAATGTAATATAGATACCAAAGATGAAGTCCAAAATATACATCAATGTAATATATATACCAAAGATGAAGTCCAAAATATAAATGAATGTAATATAGATATCAAAGATGAAGTCCAAAATATACATGAATGTAATATATATACCAAAGATGAAGTCCAAAATATACATAAAAGTAATGTACTTACCAAAGATGAAGATGATAGAACAGATGCTAAGCTTGTTGAATCATTTGGTGTAGATGCTAATGTGGAAGAAGAACCTGAAGATCTCAGGGCAGATCCTGACAAGTTTCCATCACTTCTTACTCTAGAGGGCCCAGCTCCATCAGTATTGTCTGGTAGTAATAAAACGTAACACACTTAACTGAACATCCACAGAAAAATCACACCTCATTTAATTAGACAGGGTCAATATCTATTTATCTATTTTTATATGAAATTTATATCCTATGTATACTTAGAATAAGGGTACATCATTTTGATATCATTGAGTGCATTAACATTATCACACCATATACAGCTCTAACAACATTACAGTAACCTTAATTCTCTTGAGAACAGTTAATTAGGCCTGCAAATTACACAAACACTACAGTACATAATTATGTAGAATAAACAGGGACTAATTATGTATATAGTAATGTAATAAATATTCCTAGAAAGAATATACATTACTGCTACCAGCAGTTTTAAGATGAAATTAACACTAATTATACTATACAATTTGATGGATATAATAATAAGAACACATTCATGAAACAAAATGCTCTAAACAGCTGATAAAGAATACCCACAGGTTGTAAAAACTGGTCATCAGTGTAAGTGGTAAGTAGAGTTAATTAGACTACAACTTTTCTGATCAAGAATTAAACTATTGTTTTTAGAGCACAAGTTTTCTGATCCTGACAGACAGGCCTTGATAATAAGATGGAACAAAATATAAACTGGCAGTCTTCACAATTTTTTTTAAGCACTGGACATTCAGTCCAATAAAAATGCAAACTTTACTGGACCAAATGAACTTTTAGTGGACCAAATAGAATACACACAAAATTTGGCTAAAAACCATATTTTTCGACAATGATTAAAATATTTCATTTTTTGTTCTGAAAAATGGTAAAATTATCATTGAAAAAATTACTGGACCCTCAGATGACTGATCTTTTTAAATTTACTGGACTCGGTCCAAGGTCCAGGGCTAAATTCGAGGACTGAACTGAACCAAAATACAAGGAAGAAATCTACCTGGTAAATAAAAACCTGGACTGGTTGGTGGTTCAGATCTAGCTCTTGTATCATTGTTGCCCCCAACAACTGACGCGTCTTGTCGATATTTCTTCTTCAAAACTAATATCTTCTCATCATTCTTCAATTTAAAACATTTATAATGTACATGAAACACAGTCTTATACAGATAGTATGTTAGAACTGATACAGGATCATTTAGTGCTGATAAATGATCATTCAATGCTGCTATATTATCATTTTAGCACTGTTATACTAACAGCACTTATATGATCATTTAGAGCTGATATAGGATCATTTAGTACTGTTATACAATCAGTTAGTACTGACACAGGGTCTAACAGTACTGATATATGATCATTTAGAGCTGATATAATTTTTTATGATCATTTAGTACTGTTATACAATCAGTTAGTACTGACACAGGGTCTAACAGTACTGATATATGATCATTTAGAGCTGATATATGATCATTTAATACTGTTATACAATCAGTTAGCACAGACACAGGATCTAACAATACTGATATCTGATCATTTTCATGCTGACATAGGATCATCTTGTGCTGATGTAAAAACATTTAATACTGATACAAGATCTCACAGTACTTACTGCTATATAGGATCTAAAAGTGCTGATACGGGATCTTACAGTACTGAAACAGGACCATTTAGTGCTGATACCGGATCTTACAGTACTGAAACAGGACCATTTAGTGCTGATATAACTAAGATCATTTGGACAGTGCTGATGAAGGATCATTTAATACTGATACGAGTCATTTAGTCAAAATCATACTGAATCCAGGAAAACTTGTTAGTTACCCACAAGTATACAATGTATACAAGTATTACATAAAATTGAGACTTGTGAATACTTTCTGTAATAATTGGTTTTATACGTGATAAACACATTTTTTGGTGTATGAAAACCAAGACACAGCAGTTCCAGGGCATGCCCCTTTAAGCCCAATTTGTAAATTGCATTTAAATGTTGACTCAACGGAGACCATGTAATCAGTGCCATGTTTTAGTACTGTATGAAATGGTAATGCACATGCTTAACAAGTTTGAAGAAAACAATAAACAGAGTTACTTACTTCATCTAACTTAATTGAAGCTAATGTGTTCACATACTGTTTGAACTTCTCTCGCATTTCTCCTGAAAACAATTTGAAAGAATCATAGAAAACCCAGCTTGGTGCGATGTAAGAGTAATAAGCCAAAGGGAGAATAACATTAAACAACTCAATAAGTATATGCTAGTAGTAGTAAATATCACTAGAACTGAACAATAATTGCATGTAGTACAATTACTAAGAGAATCAATGCAACTGCATTAATTGCTGCCAAGTTATCAACAAAAGCAAATACATGAGATCTTATATAAATGGCACTTATTAAGTAATTATGCAATTTTGTTATATTACAACTACACTATGTGACTATTTATTAAGGATCTTTACCATACTATTGGAAAATTCTTATCATTCTAAGACAAAAAAATGTTTGTATTAAAATAAATCACTTTCATAAATGTAATGTTTGAGACAATATCATATTTCAAGTCATTAATACTGGTTTATACAACAGACTGCGAAAATACCATATTTTTCTGCTTGGCTAAGGCTGAAAATAAAAATAAGTTTGTTTGGATCGAGTGCTCCGACGCAGATTTTCGTAAGTAGGTAGGAGCACTCCAAACAAACTTATTCGTATTTTCAGCCTAATTCATTTTATGAATGAATTTTGACAGGCCGACGTCTCAGAGCATAATTAGGGAAAAAAAACAATGCGATTATGTCTCATCAGTCGTCGTCACAAACAGTCTGTTTGGATTTGGGCAAGTCAAATTTGTTTTGTATTTTGAAATTATTTTTGTTGGCCTTGTTATGCTCATTCTGTGACAAGTTGATAACTCAGCTAGCATTTTAATGCAGTGACTAAGTGTAAATTTCCTTGCTAGTTAAATAATTGCTGGCGGTAATTTTGTCCAACGGAATGGGTAGTTTGGAATCATAACATGACATTTTTTCATCAACTTTAAATCAAGCTCAATTGATGCATAAATCATGCCCTTTCTGAATCCATAACAGTGAATTTAATGTCATCAGATTTAAATTTTGGACTAGAGTAGGTCTACATTTTTACGCAGATGAGGAAAGAACTTAAACCTTTTCTGGAAGAATCATTGAGAAAATCTTTGAAGTGTGTAACAAGTTCTATATTTTTCACCCTTCCTCCATGATCAAGAATGAATTCTTTCACTGATTCTTCGGTAAATTGTAATGCCATTTTATGCGGAAGTGAATTGTAATATTTATATTGACACCGCCTTAACATATAATTTAACTCGAAATGGCAAAATTTACCCAAATGGTAATTTTTTACGAGATGGTCGTGACGACAATGTTTTAATTTCGACCCGGAAGTTCATGATATGACGGTAATAAAACCCGTAATTAAAGAAATAGTGTTAACGTTATAAAGGACTAACAATGTATATCATTAATTAAATTATTCATAATAGAAGACAAAATATACTGTACTGAATACATTTTTTTCATAACTTAAAGTTTGCACGATTCAATCCTTACCACTTTAAAAACTCTATTCAGACACATGCATTTCCTTAGATAATAAGCATTTATTTATATACAGTCCCCCGTTTTACACAGGTGGCAGTATTGGTGTTTGGTCCACAAAAAAATTCCCGTCACTGATCTTATTTATGATAGTATAATTTTATAAAATACCAATGACGGGATTTTTTGTATATCGTTTGTGGACCAAACAATGATACTGCCACCTGTGTCGTTTTATTGATTAATATTAGATAGTGTTTTATATTAAATTTTGGATGACATTGTTCTGTTTCTGGTGACATGACTGCTAATACATTAGTCTGAGGTCATCAACTGGTTACGTACACGTTTACTTTTGTACAGGTATATTCTAATTGTACTTTGTTTTGTTTTTTTATTAAAGATTGGTCAAATTACATCCATCTTAATTCTAACACATGTCAGGTAGTTGTATTTAGATAATACAACTACCTGCACATATATACAGCACAATTTATAAACCCTCGTGCTAACACCAAGTTAACCTTAAATAGTACGTATGCCTTTTTAAAACACTTCTTTATTAGTAATTAGTTAATTAGTTAGATTTACAAATATTGACTCAGTGCGTCACTGAATGATTTAATTGTACGTATGATCGACCTACATGCCACGGGTATGTTAACACATACATGAGTTGGTTTTCAAATACAGTGTATACGTCATCGGGGTTTTAAATAGCACATGTTTATACTCTTATAAATATGCGTGAGCTACAGTTGATATGTCAATTAATATATCTATACTTGAACTTTAATAGTACCCAAACTAGCAAGTTGACATTTCTCTTGAACGACCCTGCCCTAAAATGTAGGAGAAGAACTAGTACAAGAAATCAGGAAATTAATTCATATCACTTAATGTTCTTAAAGTTTTCATTTTCATTGAACAAATTCCCAATACTGGACACGATTTATACATTATAACAATATAAATGTACGTCTTTGATGTAACATATGCAAAAGATATATGTATACACTATATTCATGAAGTTAAGATGTGAACATCTTGTCGGGCAATTGATGAATTCATACGACTTACCTGCAGATGCCATTGTATTAATTATTGAGTTATCCAACGGGTACTATCAGCATACCCCTAACAACAAATAACTTAAATTAACTTCACTGTGCATAGCTATTTACACAATTAAGTATGATAAATATATCAATATAGGTCAACTGATAAGCCTATATATATTCGGTATACTTTATGATTAAATTTTTCGCTTAATTCATACACTCACTCTTTATCAGATCAAGTCGTAAATAAACACGGGAGTGTTCATTTCTTATGATCACCAAACCGCTTGAAACAGTTTGAACCCAACAAAACTTTATCGTGACCCCAAGCTGAAGAATGTTCTCATCAAAGACGATATGACAAACTTAGATACAAACACTCTATACATTTGTCATAGAGGGAAATTTTGCTTTGTACTAAATTAAGTTTATAAATGGACTTTACCCATGTATTTTAAACTTTTTTGGATGTTAAAGTAGGTCTTATTTTACCTAGAAATATCATGCGTTATCAGAGAGACTTTTACTTGCAATAAAAACATTCTGAAATTTTCTTTTTTAATCACTATATTTATAAGTACATATAGAAACATAGCTCAGTATTTTTAATGATATATTGCACAAAAATAAGAAAAAACACCTGACAACATTTTGACGATGTGTGGCTTAAGAATAACATTATATAAATATTGTTTTAGAGCAAATAAAATATATTTCTTATATTCTATTATTACGCATTAATAAATCCAAAAAAAAAATCAACATACTGTGTTAATTAACGTTTCTCTGCGTGTTTTCTCTTAAAAACTTAGACGGAGACAGCTCCCACTGAAATAATTAATGTAATTTTATCTACCATTAAACCTGATGTATGAGTGGTCACTGACCACATATACAGTCAAACCTGCGAATTAAGGCCACCACTGGGAAAGACAAATTGTTGTAACCATTGACAGGTGACCTTTATTCGGGGGTCATTTTGTTCTAAATAATCAATGATGGTTTTAAAATGAATGACCTTTATTCACATGTTTGACTGTACCTGTGGACTCTTATAAATTGTTCTCTTAACACAGATTAATCACAGCACTGAAAGCACTGTAGACTGGCACATTTCAATAGTAACTCTAGCCAATTAATTTTGCACTAACTTTAAACATAACCATTTAGATACAAACTAGAACTATCACTAAAGGTGATGAATACCCCCAGATGCGGCCTTGACACAGTTGTTACATTTTACAGAGGGAAATATAATGCATTTTCATTTTTTAATACCTGCAAATTGTTGCTTAGATATATCCTGACCAGTTTCTAAATATACATTATATAAAAAATAACAAAGGGTCATAACTCATAATTTACTTGGACAAAACCTATTGTGGACATGCACAACTTGGCAAACTACTTATCACTTCTAAGAAGTTTCACTGAATTCCTGCATACAGTTGCTGAGAAATGGTACGGGCAAAATTTACCTAATTGTATAAAACAAAGGGCCATAACTCAGTGAAAATTAATCCAAACAAAACCTGGTTATTGCATGCACAACTTGGCTAACTGTTTATAACTTCTGTGAAGTTTTATTGAATTCCTATGAGTAGTTACTGAGATATTGTATATACACTGTATAAAAAACAACAAAGGGCCATAACTCAGTGAAAATTTAACCAACCAAGACAAGCTTAATGCATGCACAACTAGGCTAACTACTTATCACTTCTGAGAAGTTTTATAGAATTCCTGGCAGTAGTCAATGAGAAATAGTCAGGACAAAATTTGCCTATTGTATATACTGTATAAAAACAACAAAGGCGTATAACTCAGTGAAAATTAATCCGAACAAAAAATGCTTTAAGCATGCACAACTAGGCTAACTACTTATTACTTCTGTGAAGTTTCGTTGAAATCCTGTGAGTAGTTGCTGAGAAATTGTCTGGACAAAATTTGCCTATTGTATATACTGTATGAAAACAACAAAGGGCTATAACTCAGTGAAAATTAATCCAAATGAAAAAAAAAGCTTTAAGCATGCACAACTAGGCTAACTACTTATTACTTCTGTGAAGTTTCGTTGAAATCCTGTGAGTAGTTGCTGAGAAATTGTCCGGACAAAATTTGCCTATTGTATATACTGTATGAAAACAACAAAGGGCTATAACTCAGTGAAAATTAATCCGAACGAAAAATGCTTTAAGCATGCACAGCTAGGCTTAGTACTGATCACTTCTGTGAAGTTTCATTGAGATCCTGTGGGTAGTTGCTGAGAAATTGTCCGGACAAAATTTGCCTATTGTATATACTGTATAAAAACAACAAAGGGGTATAACTCAGTGATAATTAATCCAAACGAAAATTGCTTTAAGCATGCACAACTAGGCTTACTACTGATCACTTCTGTGAAGTTTCATTGAGATCTTGCGAGTAATTGCTGAGAAATTGTCCGGACAAAATTTGCCTATTGTATATACTGAATAAAAACAACAAAGGGGCATAACTCAGTGAAAATTAATCCGAACGAAAAATGCTTTAAGCATGCACAACTAGGCTTACTACTGATCACTTCTGTGAAGTTTAATTGAAATCCTGTAAGTAGTTGCTGAGAAATTCTCCGGACAAATTGTGTCTACAGACGCACAAACCGACCGACCGACCGACCGACCGTCAAGCGTGAATCCAATATAGCCCCCATATATTTCATATCTGGGGGTATAATAAGAAAACTTCATGCAGCTGATTCAATTTTGGTAGATTAGACGTGTCTGCACCTTTATTACTTTACAAAATTAAATCAAAGTACTGGAAGTACTGTCGGAAGGTGATTTTTCCATACAAATCAAAGAAGATGTATGTTCACATATTGTTTGTACCCATGCAAATATTTTTAACACTTACATATTATGCATGTCTAGATGATGCATAAAAAGGCACAATACACATCAATGGTAGGTTATTGCAAATATGTGCATACGTCTGTACAGAAATTAATGACCCATCAAATGAAAGCCAAAACTAGAACTTAAGTGCCTGGAAAGAGGATATGCAAAACAACACTTAGGCATACTATTTGGATTTTCATTATCATACAGCCCTAACAGCAGATACGAAAAACATTTAGTTTGAATACGTCATGTATCATAGTATTACACTTATTTAAAAATATGACTATTTGCATGCGATTACAATAAAATAATTTGATATATTTTCAGATCCACAAACTTAATTGAAGTAATACCACGTATATCATATGTATTCACACTAAATATACAGTCAAACCTGTGCTAGTGACCACCACTGAATAAAGGCCATTCTTTTAAAAAAGGTTATTATTTAGAACAAATTGACCTCAGAGTAAAAGCTATCTGTCAATAAATTCCACATGAGTGGCCTTTATTCCCAGGTCTGACTGTATTGGTGAAATCACTAATCTTAAAACAATTTTTTTGTTTGTTTATATCGAGTTTTACGCCCCTTTTCAACAGTAAGAGTCATATGAGTCGGACAGTTCACCTAAAATGCATCGTTCCTGGGAAGAACCAGTACTAGACTCCCATCCTCCGTAAGCAACTGCCTACTTTCTCACATAAAGAGACATGGTCGATAGCGGGGCTCGGACCCACGACCCACTGTCAGTGAGAGGTTATAGTGATTTGAAGTCAGCGACCTTAACCACTGAACCACGGAGGCGGGTCCTTAAAACAAACATGATCATGTCAGAACTTAAGTTTTCAGCTCTGTTTGAAAGAAGATCCAGTTATTATATCAATGGTAATTATAAAATAGAAAATTACTTATATAAAGAATAAAAAAGTAAGAAAAAAAAGCCAAATACATGTATGTTCAATGTTTTTCCACTATAATGCTTATAAAATGTATGAAGATCACATATAAAACATTCAAGAAGCAAACTACCTTTCCTGAACGTACATTTGCTTTCCATTTACTCACCTACATCATGACTAAATGTATTAAAAACTTACATTACAGGTGTAACAATTGTCAATTTCAGAGTTACAGCTAGGTGTATACAGGTATTCTTATGCACAATGCTTAATTAAGGCAATATGTACAAATGTATGTCAATGCTCTTCCATGTGTCTGAGTGCATATTTTAAATAACTACGAGTTGGTTAGTTGGATTTTCAATCACAGGATGAGGAAAATACCACAAAACGACAAACATTTGCATATGAAAAATTTTAAGGTTTTATTAATTTGAAATTGTTTTTATTAGAAGACCAATCAAAATAAGTTGTACATAGATCCATTTATCATATCCTGTATGTAACCGTCGATCTTCATAGAAGACATTTCAATGTGTTTTAAGCCATACTGAACGACTATGGCCTTAACTTTATAAACAATCAGAACTCCTCGGCATTTGTCAAAAGAAAACGCCTCAGACATAATAGGCAGGCCACCATATTGTTGTTCACAGGCTATTTTCCATCATGGCTGACCCTGGGAATCCAACGATGGAAACAAGCTATTTCTCTTTCAATGGGAACTTTGTGCCCATTTTATCAATCGCAAATGATAAACACGTTATCTAGAAAGTCTGCCATTCTAAGAATCATTCTTGAAAACGAGTGCCTAGTGTTGAAAAGTAGTGACTGGAAACCACATAACTAAAATTTGTAACCCTATACTCATGTATGAGGCGTTCTCTCAGTGACGAGTGTCCGGGAAAGCCTGAGTAGTTACAATTGCTTTATAGTATGGCTATATACAACACTTGTTTATTGCAAAATTTTTGAAAGAGACACACATTGCATAAGTTTAGTATGTTGTCCTTTTTTTTGTACCTTCATGACTAAACCTTGTCAAGTTTTCAACCTTGCAACAATGCAACAGAGACAAACTATGGCAACATGTGTATAATATATACTATTATAGATAATAACTTGTTTTCTGTAACTACCATTGCATGACTGGTTCTTACGTATTATTTCCCAGGAAAACAATAAAATACATAACAAAATCAAATGCATTGACAGACAGACAGAGGGACTAGGCAATCACTATATACCCCAGCTTCATTAGATGCCGAGGGCATAAAAATGTATTCCCCAGAAATTAATTGCTGGTGTTAAAGCCACAACCTAGAGACAATAATGTGTTCTTTAAAAGCCGTATTTCCTTTTATTTCTACAGCAAATATATTTAAACATAAATATAACAATCTATAGATCTGAAAGTACCATAATGAAATAGAGAGTTTATAAGAACATATTCAGTAAAACATTTATGCTAATAAAATGACAATATAATCTATGTGAAACTCTCTTGACAGGATAAACTTCAATTCAAAGACAGGCATTAAAATGATTGGTTTAAAACAATTAAGCTGCCTACAGTCAAAAGATTGAAGAATCCAGCTAAATTCACAATATAAAATTGCTCTATACCAACCAACCAATTTTTCATACCTAACTAATCTTATTGCTTTTTTTTTTCAGAATTAATTTATTTTCTTAACCACAATTAGCACAATAGATGTTCAGTACAACCTCTCCAGAGCGGCCCTCTCTTGAGCAAAAACCCCGTTTCAACACTAGCATGATTTTTTCTACTGCACTATTATTTTACCCCTCTAGAGCAACAACCTCTTAACAACAACCTAATTTTGCTACTCACAAAGGGTGTTGCTCTGGAGAGGTTGCACTGTACATGTATTACAAATTTTGTTCACTTAATCACTTCACTGTTGTAGAATTTAATATTGTAACTATAAGTCATCTAATCACTGTACAGTATCGTCTCTCTTGTCACAAAACGTCGGAATGTAAATTGCCGGTCTTCTTCATAGGTCCTGTTGATATGACTGCAGTGTATATAGGTTACAAGGCTATGAAAACCTGGAACAAAAAGAGAATTTTACAAATACAGACAAATGATAAATCTCAAAAACACCCAACTCGCTGAAAATTTGAATAACTGCCAGTAGCTGAAACAGTACACATGTATATTGTAATCTCCCTGTCATACCAAATAACTGAAAAAAGGCATAAATCATTAGAATCATTAACACTTGAAAAAACTTGAACATCACCATCTTTTATCTTCCAAACGAAATATTTTGGCAGCAGAAATGAAACAGAATAAGTACCTCATGCTAATATTCCCCTTAATTGAATTTTAATAAAGGAAGAAGTAATAATTTGATGTATTCAACTAATAACTGCCTCAGAATGTTGAGTAACAAATGCTTTAAATATCAATACTGTCACAGACATGTAAATGTGATTTTTGCTTCAGTATATTAAAACTAAAATTAGATTTACTGTATAGAAATTATAACACTTGAAATCTGGAATAGTCAGTTTCTGTTTTTGATTTGTCAAGATAAGCTGTAAATAGTTAAGCAAATAAATCGACAGAGAACAGAAATGTATACATGTTTTTGAGAACTGAACGATAGCTCAGCTTTCCATAGTCGTCGCTCGCTCAGCGCACATGAATTTTTATGCGGACTAAAGTACTATGCTTATCTACATCCACCATGCTATAGTTCCTGTTTCATGTTGCAGTGCAAGTCTATGTAAGTTCAGTTTCCATGAGTACTTTCAGTACTCTGATTTTTCAATACCAGTCATGTAAGTATAACAAAATTATACATTATAAATATTCTGAACACATTGAAGTTTGCAAGACCTCAAATACATTGCAATTACCATCAAGCAATAGTTCCCAAATGCCCTACTGCAGAAGGTGTATTCCTGGTTTACAAATTTGATGGATCAACAACTGTCAGAGACTGAAAACAAAAATAAGAAATTAAAAGTTTAATTTCAATGTTTTGCTCCCATTTTTTCAACATTTTTTTTCTGATTTCAATACACAGTAATTGAATTCCCAAATTTATCCTCATAATTACTGTTCTAAAACATATATCTTAGAATCATACACAGAAAAAAATAGATTAACTGATCATATCTCATTAAAATCAAGTTATAATGCTCCAATCTATCAGATCCCATACATTTTGTCTTGCACAAGACATAACCTTTGCATCATTCTATTTGTTGTTTTTTTCAAACCAGTCATTGAATGTAAGTCAAAACATAACCTCTGATATCATTTAAAATATCATATCCATGTATTTTGTAGACTTGCTAGCATACCATAAGAATAATAATATATTCTTAAGCCCCAGAAAAAATTATTTAAATTCCATATTTCTCCCACCATCATTAAGCTGGATGCTTTATTATCCATCACAGCCAGCAAGCGTTAAACAAAATATGGAAGTTTATATGTCTAACACTCAACTACACAGATCTTGTCTTCTTTCATATACAGGAAACATATACACAAAATACTAGTATATTTGGTTTTCATAGCACAGTACATTTGCTTTTACATGTTTACGTGAAAAACGGTGCCTCTTGTCAGTTTTCCGACTTGATAATCATTCTGTGATCCCTGTGTATGTACAGCTTGGAAGACGAAACCCTCCTACTCAAGCTTGTAGTTTGCCAGGTGTTGTAAAAGAAAAGTAAAGTTGTATGACACATTTTTATTTCAATCACAAACATTCAATTATTCACAATCAGATGATGACCAGTTACTTTAAAAATATCAATATAGATGACATGATTATCTTTAACGATGTAATTTAACATCTTTCAACACCAAGCACCCAATGGCACACACATTCATTCAGTAGAAATATACAGATCTAAGTCTGACGAATTACAAATGATGTGATGTAAAGACTTATCAGTAAACAAATTACCAAATGTAATACTCTTTCTGGTGCAAGGACCCAGTATTAGCACATCTTCAAATGAAACCTGAATAATATATCAACAGTTATTTACATTCACATTCAAATATACAGCATAGAAACATACAATTTATAATCCAACAGTATAAAATTCGTAACAATTGTCTATCGGAGAAAACAACAAATTTAAGCTGTCAACAACAAAACAATCTGGGTTTTAAACAGGCTTTGATGAACATATTTGCTAATCTCTTCTAACAAGAACATTCTAACAAGAACAAATTCATATAATCAAGAAATATTTTGACATTTGAACTCAATGTCATTCATAACTCAATGCATAAAATCAATTTCAGGAAACCACTACCCTCTGATATAGGCCCTACACAGGGGTTATAGTAAACCTTGGACTCATATAAAAAATTGTTCAAAATTTTTCAGACTTAGATGTCAAAATTTCATGACATGTGCCATGATTAATATAATAAGTTTGACAAACGAAGATTACCGGTAAGCAAGAATTGCACTATGTATGTATGTACCCAAAAAATTTAAACTGAATGACTACAAAAACAGTTTGAAAAATAAGCTCAGAATATGAAGAAACACCAAAATATGACACACAATAAATTACATCATAACCTTTCAAATCATTTCTATTACATTTGCAATTACCATTGTTTTAGTTCGGAGATTTCATCATCACAGCTATTCTGATACCAAATATATCTGCAAAAACAACCAATCAGCATAATAACGGTATAGATCAAATACAATGAATTAAAACATACCAACCAAAAATCAACTTTAAACCACAGGAAACTTCTTGAACAATTCTTAATAAAAATGAAACTGATTAATTTTCAAAACATATCAGTAAGGTCTTAATTGTTAAAGATAGCATTAATTGAACATAACATCACACTTAAAACAAAATTAGAGAAAAACTACCCACAATTACCAGTAAGAAGGAATGCATTATCAAATCAATACGTTTATAAGTCAACAAAAATAAAACATTTTAATGAAGTCATTATTTATAAGATAATTAGAATGGTAAAAATAATCTAGTAACAGAAACTTGTACAGTAAATATTGACAAAGATCAAGCACATGGCATACACAATGACAGACTGAGAGCAATCTCAAATTCTTATTGCAAAAAATAAACAGAAAATAAGTAGAAAATCTTACCATCGTAACTCCAAACGATCAAACACACATTTTTTATTCCAGAATTCAAATATTTGATTTCTAAGCTAAGCATATACACAAACAGACAAGAAATAAGTACGTAACTTTTCAATCTGAAATTCTAGCACAATCATTATCCTATATAAAAATACAACTCCTACCAAGTTTGACAGCTCATGACATCTGAATCACTATGAATTATCCTCCCATATCAATTGTCGCCCTTAGATTTTCTCCTGTATAAATGGATGAGTAAGGGCTCCATTGATAGAAATTCGTTTTGCAGGGTCCAACATGAGAATTCCCTCTAAAAGGTCCTTCAATTGTTTCACTTTACGCATCTGATCTTCAGGGAGTCTCTGGTAACCCACTAGTTCAGCCAGGAGATCTCGTGATGGAGATATTGTACTCAGAACGGTCACTTTATCCTGTAAACAAAGTTTTCGCTAGATATTAACATACTCAGTAAAGCATACTTCTATACTAACATACCAGACACGACTGTCTTTGATCAAGTCCACTTAATTTCAGTTTCATTTAGATGCAAGTATATGTTTATAAATTTGTAAAAGCACATGAATTAAACAATGCAGGTAAATCAACTTCTTACTAAATAGTTTGAGTTAGACAGGCTAAGGCAGAATTAAATTCATGTTTACGGTTACCCAAGCAACACTACTGTTTCTTCTGCAAAATCCAAAGTACGAAAACTCATTGAGAATAAATCATACCTTGATACACAGGTGTTAGAAACAAAAATTATCCTACCTAATTAACCCGACATTGTTTTAGTCACCCTAACCTAGCCTTATCCAGGACACAACATAAATAATAAGATACACAATGACTTTGACCTTTGACCTACTGATATGAAAATGCACAGGTCCTGTACAGGTTGTCATGAGGAACCAACAAATTAATTTTGCTAGATAGCTAGATACCAGATTTATATAGCGCACTTTTCATACTGTTTGTACGTTCAAAGGTGCGTAACATTTGTTGCAGCCACAAGGGCGCAGGTGCATCCTCTACCAGTGCAGATACAGCATGATCTGACCAGAGGGACAGACTGAGAGAAAGCCCCCAGAAGGCAGAGTAAGGTATTAGATACAGCCATATCCGGCGCAGGATGCGCCTAGCTCTTATTTCGAATAGACAGTCTGATTCATTAATGTGCCCAGTGTATAGCACGATACACAGCTTCCTGGCACCTTTAACCAGTACTTAAACAGTCAAATATAGCGGGAAATACTATGAATAGAATTTCTGAAATCTCCATGGCCCAGGCCGAGAATCGAACCCGGGACCTCTGGATTGACAGCTCAGCGCGTTACCACAGAGCTATCTCCGCTATATAATTGTAGGTGGAATCATTTTGATCTAATAAGCAAGTACAAACAGACAGGCCAAAACATGTTATGGAAAGTAGTTTTAAAATAATCAATTCTTGTATTTTAATTCAGTGATTTTTTTTCAAAATGTTCACCCTGACTACCCGTGCCAATCAAGAGGGGAAATTATGCGCAACAAATTCAAAAATGAGAAATATCTTATAAAATTCATATTCATTGGAATATGTGATTATTTAGTTGAAATCTTAGACATAAATATTACTACACTGTAATTGGTGACCATATATTTTTCTTCTTCTTTTTACTTAAAACAAAATTCTGCCCATTTTAGGGGAAAATGAAGGAAATTGCTATTGGAAACTGCCCATATAAGGCAGTAAATATAGCGAGAAAAAAATGACTGAATTATTCAATACAATAGTTTTATAAGTATCCATGAACTTACCCTGTGTGTAACTTTATCCACCTCATGATACAAGAAATTG
This sequence comes from Lutraria lutraria, assembly GCA_964023205.1. Classification (NCBI taxonomy): domain Eukaryota; kingdom Metazoa; phylum Mollusca; class Bivalvia; order Venerida; family Mactridae; genus Lutraria; species Lutraria lutraria. The sequence goes on along the minus strand of OZ026839.1, from coordinate 38,003,881 downwards.
TAATTCCCATCAAAATGTTGATCCCTAAACATACCCTTACGTATAACCTTATTGGGAAACTTTCCTTTCACGTCCATCATAAACTTCAACATCTCATTGTTTGAAGTCCCGGGAAACAGGATCTTACCAGTGTAGAGTTCATATATCGTACAACCCACTGAGAACATGTCTATGGCATGATCATAACCTATACCAATGACTGAAATATATAACATATAACTAGTAGAATATAATTACTGGGGGGAACATAGGAAATTGATTCATTTATTGATAGAATAATTCGAGAACTGCTGTCAGATTAAGATGTTGTTGGATCCAGAGCAAATATGGCACAAAGTTTTCCATTACAATTCGATACAGTCTCGAGTCAAACCTGTGTATAAAGGCCATCCTTGGGAAAGACATAATATGGCCTTTATTGACAGGTGGCATTTACTCGGAAGTCATTTTATTCTAAATGATCAATGACAGTTTGATTTACTTTATTTGGAGGTGGCCACTTACACATGTTTGACAGTATAAGTTAGTATAACATGAAACGCAATCTGTCACACAACTTGGACAAGTTACTGACGGTAAATGAACAGGTCAGTATCAGTTAAGTAAACTTCTTGCTGAAGATATTAGTGTTGATTACAATGTATAGAAATCTATCCAGCAACAATAAACAGAAACAATAATTAAGTCTATCATAACACACTAAAATAAGTTCACACATTAGTCACTTTGTGTATCATTATAAATTGAAGCAGATATATATATTGGAAGGCATGATACATGACTTATATATTCACACAACAAGAATGAAGTCATTAATTAGATCTACGAAGGAATTCTACTACTTTAGAAAGTTAGTACATACTTATTTCAGGAGCTCTGTAAAATCGACTGACAAGGTATGGTGTGATGTCATTTTCAGATACATGCGAAGCAGACCCAAAATCACACAACTTTAAAAGTAACTTGGAATCATTCACCTGTAACAAAAAATAACCTATTGTCATAAACATGGAATTACTCTGTTGTTGCTCTTATGTAATCTTAATGCATTTACTACAATGACTTTTTTACATTTATTTTGAGCTTAATGCTGTTTTTTAACAAAAAAAATTCAACTACATCAAAAATTCTTTTTTTCTAATCATCACATACTAGACTAGAAGTCTAAATCATTCTGAAAATTAAGTTTTTATTGCAACTTCAGTTTGAGTACCATTTTTATTCCTTTCAAATACTGTACTTTCATTTGTTTTTGTTGGGCTCAATTTTCGTGGTTTTTACTAAAATGGCTATTTCGTAGGGACATAAATTCGTGAATTTTGATTTTTGAAAAGAAATGCCTAATCTCTGCATTCAAATTTGTGGGGATTTGATTTTATGGATGAGCCTACCCACGAAATCCACGAAATTAAATCCCCAACGAAAATTAATTATTCCACAGTACCTTAACTGAGTCTAGACTATATGTTGTATTCTGGAAATTATTCAAACATATTGAAGTATTCTGCTTGAGATTACTGTAACCTGTTACAGAAGTGACATCCTACAACTTACCAGTATATTATCAGGTTTGATATCAGCATGTAACAGACTGGCTTTCTTCAGAAGTTTTAACGCCATCAACAACTGTTGGGAGTAACTGCGTACAGCCTTTATATGAAGACCTATATTCTTTCCATACTTTTTCATGACTTCTCGAAGGTTCATACTAAAAGAGACAACAAATTAGAAGCATTCAAAAACAACAAAAAACTTCCTATACAGTCAAACCTTTAAGGATGATCATCCATAGATTCAGGTTGCCATGGAAACAATAAACAGAATCAATTGAATCTTCTTGGAAATCATAGAAATGGTTCAAACAATACACAGAATGTACAGGTTTTGTTTATTACAGCGTCATCCCTATTGAAATGGCCAGCCAAGTTGGCTTATGGGACACATAACTTATGTTCGCACAGTACCTCCCAAATCCCTTCTCCTTTAGCCGGGTGCCTGACTCAGATGGGCCTATGGTAACCATTATTTAACAAGCTGGCGGCTCACCAATTGATCGCATCAGTTCTAACCCAGTCTTCACTGGTGTTCATACCTTCAATCTCCCACTCCAAAGGCGGACACCCTAACCACTCGGCCACAGTTGCGGTGAGCATGCAATTATAACCCATGCCACCAGTTTGACTACTTCCATCTATAAAACTTGTTTTTATACACAATATTTACTATTACATTATAATCATAAATTTGATAATTGTAGTTAATAATTTCATATTCAAACCAGTACTACCTTTACCCTTCCACAAGGAGCCGAGAGCTTGTGGAGGAAAATCGAAATTTTTGTTAAATTTTCATAGAATGCCGAGATGACCAGAATTGCTGGGTTACAAATCTAGCACATTCAACCACGGTCACAAAACTATCAACATGAAAAAAAGAAAATTATCAAACAATATTAACTATGAGTAATAAATATGTGTAATAAATATGTGTAACAGAGATATTAACTCACCTTAATGATTCAAACACAAGACAAAGATGGTTTTTATGAAAGAAGTGTCGGTATAATCTCAGACAATGAAATTTATCATCAGGATCAGCATCGTTTAATTTTCTCAAAAATTCCAATTCTTTAAGTCCTGTTTTATGCCTGAAAAGTTCACATATAAATAGTTAGAATGGTAAAATTCCGTGCTGATGATTTACAACAGACAATAGGCTTTAAGAAAGAAATAACATTATCATAAAATAAAAATAAATATCAGAAATTAATACAGTGAATGTGGAAACAATATTTTTGTTAATAAAATTCTGTTGTAATTTAAGAAACAAGCGCGCTGCTAAAGGTGCCAATGCTTGCCAGTTCACCGCCTCACAGAGATCTATCTACCTATGAAGTCTTATAGTTTTTGATTTATGAACTACATTAAAGTTTTTGCACAACAACAACAACTCAGACAGTGTTCACAATAACTCGTTTCTATGAAAACAGACAAGCTAAAAATGAATAAAACCAAGTCATTAAACAGAAAAATATAGATAGGTGTACTTACATCATTTCATTGTTTCTGATAATCTTAATGGCTGTTTCCTGATTTCCTCGAGCTTGGTCTCTGGAACGTACAACATTACTGAACACGCCTTGGCCGGTATATCCATACACAGTATAACGTTTATCTAGTATCTCACCAATACGTACTCCTAAAACACAGAATTATATATCATGTACCTAAAATGTTCAATAAGCATCCTTCCCCAAATTAATACCCTGACCATTTTGTATTTTCCGCTTCTAAGAATTAAAAATAATTACATACACTAGGCACCACGGTCACAAGAATCATCCAGCTGTCAATAAGAATCTCACAAACATTGACCTGGAATTAATATCACTGATCAACTTGTCACAGACACGCATGTGCTATGTTGGAATCTAAACCCTACCAGCCCCCAATCATTAACCCTCACAATGCTGGGACCGACACTGCAAAGTTTATACCACCAGGATAGAGCCAGGCCTGTCAGACCGCCCATGCAATCTGACCAGGATCTTAGGTGACTAACTTCAAAATTTAAATGGAGATATCCCTTAAATTGATAATGGACTGTTTCAAAATGTAAGTTGGACAAGTCCATTGAGGAAATTCAGCGGGTTAAGGGTTAAGCCTGCACTGTCATGACAGAGCTAATTGGTTGAACTGAGATAACTAATAATTGACATAAACTTACTGTAATATCCTTCAGCATCATCCCAATTATCCATCAAAGTCTGATTTTCATTTTTACCAGTCTTATAAGCAGATAAATTAGGTGACTGAAATAAAGAACATACATCTCAATCCAATAAATTGTTAATTAATAACATTTATAAATGTGTAAATATGCTCAAAAACATAATAATATACAGTTTTAGTGATTATCCATTGAAGGATGTCTCTAACCATCTGACTTCTAAATTTTTTTACACCAGACATTTCTCTGTCTGGTAAAGGCAATTTTGTGCATGACAGTATTCATTAATTAGTCTATAATCTAATTATTTCGAACCTAATTATAGAATCCTTGAAACAGCAGACAATCTGACAATTAATGAATAAATTATTGTCAGTTTCGAGCTCAACAAAATAAAGGCTTACACTGTAATTTTCAGCAAACATATCAGCATCTTCAGCGAACATGTCCACTTCCTTTGATGGTTTATCTTTTGACTGTTCTTCTGTGTTAGGATCATCTGTTTAACATCATTGTAACATATTATAAATACTATACTATCATAATTCAGGGTTCTCAATTACAGCAGGCTGCAGGCCAATTTACTTGAATTTAGCCACTTAGAAATGTGATTGGGCCTGTTAGGAATCTCAAAAATTGATAAAATATTGCTAGAAAATGCCCAGACCCCCTCTAGCAGGACTGTTAGTCTTGCTTTTGGGCCTGTTGGCCACAAACTTATTCAGAACCCTGATCATTATTAGATTATCAAATTTTGTTGGATTTAAAAAAAACAGAATTAAGTATTTAAATTAACCACAACTAGAATTGAAAAGAGCAAACAAATGCAATAAAAATCCATTGAAGTCATAGCGGAATCTGGTTGAAATAAAACCATACAAATCAGATACGATTTATTAAGAAAATTTTACCTCCAGAAAATCCTTCAAGAGACAGCCTCTTCTGACGTACAATTTCTTCAAAGTCAGCAGTATTCTCATCTTCCAAGTTATCATATATTTTCGTATCCTTATCTTTATCTGTGGCGTCACTTACTGACTTCTCTTGAGATGAGATATCTATCTTATCATCTTTCTTTTCTTTTGTGTCCTCTTCACGTTTATGTCTTCTACTATCACTTCTTCTACTTTTATACTCAGAGTCATCAGAATCACTATCATTGTACTTTCTAGATCTGTCTTTATCACTCCTTCTATCTCTCCTACTATATTCCTCACTACTATCGTATCTATTTCTTCTCTGTTTATACCTATCATATTCATTGTCTCTACTGGATTTCTTGTTTCGATCACTTTTCCTATCCTTTCTCCTATCATCTTCACTGTCAGAAGAATAACTTGATCGTTTATAATCTCGTTTCTTTCTTTCGTCTCTTTTCTCAATTTTCTTGTAACGTCTTTCAAGTTCCTCACTACTATCTCTCCGTCTTCTACTATTGTCTCTTTCATCTCTTCTTCGACTGTGTTTTCTATCTCTGTCACTATCAGAATCTCTATTACCTTTTCTGTCAAGTTTTTCTTTGTCCTTCCCATTTCGTATTCTTTCAACAATTCTTTGTCGCATTTCTTCTTCGCTATCATGGTTTCTCTGTTCACCTTTTCTTTGTTTATCATCTACTTTTTCAGCATCAGTATCTATACTTACTCTACTGCTTGACCTGTTATCTCTATCAGATTTGTGTTTACTGCTTTTATCATCTGTATCAGTTTCCTTATGAGCTGAGGATTTCTTGGAATCTCCGATTTCCTCATCATCACTATTATCTGATGATGATGAAGATGAAGAGGACGATGATGAACTACTATCTGAACTACCACTAGATTCTGAACTTGGACTAGCTGGAGCATCAGTAATAATTGGTTCTTCAGAATATTCTACAAGAAAAAATAGAAAATTGCAGCAAAAATTTGTGTCACAGTCTGAGTTTTATAATCATACAGTACAGATAGATTACACAGGCTGTGAAGCCTAATTGAAAACATCTACATTAAAACTTTTTACTATAAATTGTTTGGCATATTGTTTCAAAAAAGATTCCACAATGGACAAAACTCAAACACATAGACAGTAAGTATCCATTTTCTTTAAAATTTAAAAGAAATTAAGATATGCATGCACAAGTCTTATTATCTACTGCAGGGGTGTCAATAGAGCCAAATAAAAAATCCTGAAAATCATAATATTATGCGGCCAACTATTTTTGCATGTTTCCATATTTGACTCATTTTGTTAACTTTGTATTATTAAAGAAAATCCTTCAGGGCAGATTAAATTAACCATAACTTTGCCATTTCTTGAGATATATCCGGAATATTGTTACCAATGCTACCTATACTGTGGTATCATTATTATCAGCATAAAATAAACAAACACAAATTGTGTGTTAAGAACAATGGACAAATTCACCACCATTGTAACATTCATTTGATATTAGGATGTTATTTAACTAGAAATGAAAATAAGTGAATATACGATTATGTGGAAGTGTCTTTTCAGCATTCACAATTATTCAAGCCAGCAAAATTTAATGATAGCACAGTATTACACTTGTTATCTTGTTATATCAGACTTTCTACCATCAACAGAGTGTAATATTAATAACCAACTTTATTTCATAAATATGTATGACAAAAAATATTCAATTAAGCCTTCAACACCAAGCAACATGTCAATGAAAATACTATTGAATAAATACTTGATGTAACAAATGCTGGTATTGTACTTATTCAAAGACAATCTTTACTTGTCTCCATGTCAGACAAGAGACTTGTACAGAATGATGTTTGTTCTGTGTTCAATGCTTAATTGTGGCAAACAAAGTAATGAAATCAAGTTCAATTACATGTAAAACATACCAGTCTGTTGTTGTGGTTCTACATCAGGTTGGGCTGGTTCCAGATCCATTATAAGTCCACTTGACATTTCATTTATTTCCTCCACCATCTCAGGTTGTACTGGAGCCTGAGTTACAACAGGTTCTGGTTCTTCGTCTTTCTGTTTCAGTTTCTGAAATAGAATAAGATTACAAGTAACAAAATGCTTGTATCAACTGCCTGAAATGTTGTTGTTAGTAAAAATCTTCAATTCAATTCAACTTAATCTGTTATTACTAGGTATTAAGGCCATAAAAAAAAATTTCCCGCAAACATGCCAGAAAAAAATAGGGTAGGATTTTTCATCCAACCAAGAGGAAAATCATTCCACTCGGTCGATAGTCAAGTGGGTTTACATGGAAGACTGAAATGGTAGCAAAGAAACGAAATGGAAAAAAAGGGACCGATTTTTTTTTTTTTTTTTGGCAGGTCAAAAAAGTTTAGGGTCGGCAGCAAAAGAATAAGGTCGGTAAGGTTAGTGGAAACAAGCCTTAGTTTCACTGCCATATCTATTTTAACATAACTGTACAAGGGAAGCAAGAAGACTCAGAAATTCCAGGATGAACCATTTTATCCCATAAAAGGTTAATGAAATCAATTAATAAAACAAACTGATGCCATCTTCAGCACTCAAAAAGTCATAGAGACAGATCTATATATGTTGAAGTTATTAAAATAAATCAGTAAAGAAACCTGTAATAAAGCCTCCCTCTCCTTTCTTCTTCTCTCAATCAGTGTTTCCTCATCTTCTTCTTCCTCGGGGTCGATATCAACTCTGTCAATATCAATAACTTTCACTCATTCATAAGTATACAAGAGACCCAAATGATGAGTCAATATCAATAAAATTCATTCAATCGTAAGTACAGGGTGTGTCAATAAAGTTAAATTAAAAATCCTAAAAATCACATGCGGCCGACCATTTTTGCCAAACAAGAGGCCTTCAACCACATTGTTTACACATTTAACTCAGTTTGTATTATTTAAGAAAATCCTTCTGAGCAGATTAAATTCACCATAACTTTCACATTCTTGAGAATATTTACACATTATCATTATGCTAATGTCAAAGTCATTATTATTGGAGACATTTAAATATAACAATTTATTATTCATGTAATTTTAAAGAAAAAAAATTGTTCTATTGAAATTAGAGTAAGTCATTTTAAGAAAAAGGAAACAAAACAAGTTCTTCTAAATCATGGGTATACTTTATTTCAAGCTGGTAATTTTGAACTTTGTTATTTAACGACTTGTATTGGTGCTTTACACCAAGCACGATATCAAAGAACCAGGAAAAAACTAGTAGAAAACAATAGGAATATAAATGCCCGATTTTCCAGTATCTTATCTCCCCTCTCTTGGGCGCCTCTGAAATTATCATGGTTGTTGAATGGGCCATTAAATATTGTTTGATGAACAATCAATAAATTTCATACTTGATTATCAATACTATTTACTCACATGTCAAGGTCTTCATCAGATAAATCCTTCTTTGTATACAATCCTTCAGACAAACTACCCTTAAACTTGTCTTGATTGTTATCCTTCTGGCGATCTTTTGACTTACTTCTCCTGTCCCGAGATCTTGACCGGCGGTCTCTGCGTCTTCCAGGGCTAAACTGTCTTTCCCTAGACCACCTTCGACCTCTAGAATTACTTCTATCTCTGCAACATTGTTAACAAGTTACAATCAATACAATAGAATGCTGTTGTTTTTTTGTACAAACCCATAGATTTTACATTTAAGGTGAAACAACTTCTTGTAAGTAAAGAACAAGAGTGCCAGGTCACAAAATACGTCAAAGACCGTAACTGGTTATTGAACTAGACCGAGATCTCATGGCCATAAACATTTCCATCAAGTTTGGTGAGGATCCGAATAAAACTATTTGCATTAGAGAGCGGACACCATTTGTGGACGCCGCCTGCCCGCCGTGTTCCCATAATATGACCTGTTTGAAAATAAAAATGCAATGTTTTTCACTCATTGAAATGGTTGCGTAAAACAGCAACATAAAACCAATCAAATGAGTATTTTTCAATTAAGTATACATCAAAACAGTTTTGGTTTCGTCCCTACAGGCTTATTGCTAGCCACCATACGATTTATACGTACAGTAATTTGCATACAAGTGTATAAGATGCAGGTAAAAAAAATCAGAAAAATGGTCATAGAAATTGAAACATTCCGCACCATTTCGTTTGTTTGTTTGATGCTACGTAATTATTACGAAAATGGATAATAACTTTGGTAGTGTAACACCATTTAATTTCGGTGAATCTTTAATTTCTCAACCTGTCAACACATTCTAAAACTTATCAATGCCTCAATCATCTCGTAATTAGCGGTACGATCTGCTAACATAATGCTGTTGATCTACAAACTTGACTCCATGAAATCCAGGAAAAAAGTACGGAACCATATTGGTTTTTAGATAAACAAATTATGAAAGATTTATTTCCCTTAGTCGATGCATACTACATTTGCATAATCGTCTCCGGTAAACAATACAACTACATGTAAGTTTGGTCCGATTTTTACCGTTTTTAGCCATGAAAAATTTAGATTGACGTCTACACCTCCGATTTTTGCATCTGATTTTAATACACGAGTGATGGATGGTACATGTACTAACTTGTATTGTAAAATGGAAACACATTTCTATTATTCAATATGCATATTTTAACGCACAGATTTGTATTTGTATGCATATCTGACCATTTCTGATGCGTATTTTACGCAGATACGCATGCTATATGGACTACTGTATTGTGATTTTGGTGTCATTGTTTTCGTCTCAAGAGCTCTTTACAATGAACAAACTTACGTGCTTATAAATCTCTACTAAATAGGCTTAATCCAAATTCCACAAACCTGTAACTCGCTTATTTACACCAAACTTCAAATGGGATTTTCTCAAAATGGGAAAAAATGACATATGGGTTTTCATGCTCTTGGTGTTAACATTAGTATAATTTAATAATATCTAACCTTCTCCCATTTGTTGCATCTCGATTTCTCATCATGTCACGTTCTCTATCACGATCTCTGTCACGTTCTCTGTCGCGATCTCTCTCCCTGGCTCTATCTCTATCATCAAAGCGCTGACGATCATCACGTAATTCAGCCCTTTGCCGATTATCAAATCTAGCGTCACGCCTCCTATCGTCAAAGTGGCTAGGAGAACTCCTAGAGATTGAACTAATTTAAGGAGAAAATAATTCAGTTGATCAATAACTACTTACAGAGACTTTCATCGATAAAAGAAAGCATAAATAAAATACTCCATTAATTACTGATTTACTTAACCTGCCCAATAAAAACTCTAATTTGGAATGAAAAAAATGCCAAGCATTTGAAAGCTAAATAAGTTGAGATAACTCTTATATTAACAACTCATGATGCAACTATCTTACCGAGATCTCTCTTTTTCTCTTTGTCTCTGTCTTTCTGCAATTTGTTGTTGTAGTTCTTTTTGTCTCCTTGCCTCTTCTTTTTCCTTTCGTCTTGCCTCTTTCTTTTCTTTCTCTTTCCTTCTCTCCCTCTCCTTTCTCTCAGCTCGCTCTTGTTCTTTTCTCTCCAATTCTCTTTTTTTTTCCTTTTCCCTTGCTCTTCTTTTCTTTATTTCTTCATATTCTTTTTCAAAACTTTTAAATGATTCTTCTTTTTTTCTACTTGAATTTTCATCCCTATATCTATTTAATGATGAGGAACTATCCTCATTCATGGCGTATTCCAACAATTCATCAGCAAGATCATCCTTCTTTTCATCATTTGCAATCTCTCCTTCTTCTTCTGATTCACTATTCTCATTTGAACCATAACCAGCAATCAGATTAATAGAGGCTGAATTATTCCGCCCTATAACAGCTGCATTCTTGTCAGAAACATAACTGTCTCTTTGGTACATGTCACTATTAGGTTGAGATCTATAATCTTCATTATATTTACTTCGTTTTCTGCCATTACCTGACACATATCTACTATTGTCCTGAGTATCACCTTTTATAGTAATAGCAAGTCCCAAATCATTACTATGATAATTACCACTGTCACGTTCATGATTTCCTTCATTCCTGTTGCCACTAGATTCTTGATTATCTGAGAAATCTTTTAACTGAGCACTTAATGCATTGTACTGTTCTTCTAATAGAGCATCATACCTGACATCAGATTCACCATTCAATTCTGCTCTTAATGCAGCTCGAGCTGCCTCTAATTTATCAAGATCAGATTCATCAAACCCACCTTCTGAATCATCAACCATTCGCCGTCGTTTGGCACTAGATGCATGATCACTCTCATTATCTGATTGGTTACTTCTTGACTTCTTCTTTTTGTGTTTGTGTCTATGTTTGTCACCACCTTTATCGTGCTTGTGTTTATGTTTATGCTTGTGTTTATGTTTCTTTCTGTCCTTCTTGCTCTTTGATTCAACTGTCATAACTTCATCTTCGCTATCACTGAAACACAAAAGATTTGGATACACAGCAACCATCTTTTTATTAAATTTACAAACAGTGCTTAGAGTTACAAAATTTTTGATGAAAGGTTTTTACCATAATAACTGCTGTTAAATGGTCTAGTAGCAGTACTTAGTGCATTAATTAAATAACGACTAACTGCAACCATCGGAGCCCGGCCACCCCACACCCTGAGACATCATTACAACCCTGGAACATTGAAATCATGATAAAAACTCAAATCTCAACTCAATACAACTTATCCGAAACAAATTCGCCCTGTTTCTGACTTTGTCCAGCACCTGCGACTTTTTCTCTTGTACAAAGATCATGAGAGATGTCCGAACATCAAGTTCAACTAGTTTGTTACTGTACTTGGGATGAATTATCATAATGCAGTGCTCCAGATAATTTTTGTATGCAATACATATGTACTTGTAGGTTTTACTTTTCAATGCATAAAGTCTGTTGTCAATGCTGAAAATTTCAGTAACATGTACTAATGGCAACCTAACGCTGTTTTCACACCTACTACTCGATAATTTGATACTTGATATTACTTACCTGTATTTTAACACGTATGTGTCATTGTAAACAACAAATCATTAGTCCATAAAACACATAAGTGTAAAACAAAATTTTTGCATACAAGAACTGATCAGTAATTTGCAGATTACAGAGCAAACATTTCAGTATGTTTCAAAAAGGTCGAAACATATTATCCCACTTGCTATTAGAACAAGGTGGCACAAATGACGTCATAATTTTTTTACGTCATGGTTGTGTTAAATGATTTACACATGAATTTCAACGCCTCGGACAGATCGATCCTAAATGATCAATAAATTTCATAAATCGGTCCAAAATTGCTACGTACTTGCAAAATGTCACTCTGTTTGCACCATTTAATTTTCAATATCCCCATAAACACACCAAGATAACCATTTGGGATTTTGAACATTGTACATACTGCCGTTTTTTCTTCATTTGATAATTTCGGTTTAATCTAAGGTGGTCAATTGTTTTAGAAGTCGGTATCAAAGAAAATTTGGCTACAGCAAAAGGACGCCGACATTCTATGGTCCAATTTTTGAGACGAATTTAGTATTCATTGTTCGCCTTTTCGATTCAGTAAATAACCTGTTCATGTAGTCATGTGATCAACTTGGGAGAATATTGTTTGTCTGTTACACACGTATGTATTTATAAGCAGGGTTCTCAATATGTTTGTGGCCAACAGGCTCGAAAGCTAGACTAACAGGCCTGCTATGGGGGTACCAGGCATTTTCAAGCAATATTTTATACATTTCTAAGCGGCTAAATTGGCTTGCAGCCTGCTGTTATTGAGAACCCTGATAAGAAATGTATTTTCGTGTTTAGCATTGTAAACAGAACATGCGTAACTTTATAAATTCAATATAATGACATATTGACCGCGTAACAATCATTTATGCAAAAGGTTTTGGGACAAAATTAAGATGGACTGGTTCTATGTAAAATACGCATTTTTCTGCTCCGAAAATCATGGTATGAAGATTAATCTAGTTTTCTACACTATTTATAGAATCAGTCGCTGATTGGACTTACTAAAACAGATTACTGTTACTCAATTCATATTCCCGACGACTGGGAAAAACGCAGCACTTATAGCTCTAGCGAAATATGTACACAAATTGATTAATGAATTTGTACGTCCGTGAATATTTTTTAGCAATTGATGCGTTTTCTGATAAAAAAATATGCGTGATTACGTGTACGCGTCTTATCTGGAGCACTGATAATGAATAAAGTTTCATATCAATTCTTACAGAATGAGATATAACAATGAACTTTTAAGTGAAAGTTTCAAATGTCTGTCTATAAAAGTTAAAACGCGTTCATTCAGTCTCAGAATCTCCCCAATCTGGAGTGGATGTTACAAATTGGTGATCATAGTGGATACGAAAATACTGTGACAATCGTCACTTCATGAACATCATGTGAAAAACTTACAGCTATACTTCAATAAAAGACATGTTCAATATCCTTCTGAATTCATTTTAGATAAAAGTAAATAGATTCATTCTGATTAACGTCGTGAGAACGTTGTTTAGACTTTAGAAGTTGAATAACAATCGGCTGAGTCAAGGGTTCGCAAACATGTAACAACCAATATTGGATCAATGGAGTAAATCAACCAAATAAAGGTTAATATAGATTACAATAACATAGCATCTTTTATGTAAACTGCTAACTATACCTAGAAATAATTTGAATATAATTTTCTTCTTTCTTTGCCTTGCCGTCCATTTTTGTGATCGTAAGAATTACTTTATCGTGATGGTTATTTTTGGAAAGGCGTAAGGCTACTAAAAATACGAGTACGCGTCATTAAAATACAAGTGTTCATAACATGGTTAGATATAATAATTATGTTAAATAGATGGAGACAATAAATTGCTATTTAAAAACATTGTTGAATATAACTACATTGTTGTACTTTTTTTATATTTTTAAAAAATAATTTTAATAATTTATTACCTGGGACCATGCAGGTAGTTGTATTTAGAGGTAATACAACTGCCTGCTGGGACCTACATTTAGAACTGCCTCATGATACATAATATGGAAAATTTAATCTGTAATTCACTAATCAAACCGTGAGCTTGCATCTCAGTCAGCTGTTGGTTTGCTTATTATATTCATTGGGAAGTGACCCACTAATTGGTGGCATACTCTAGAATCGCTGCAACAATCTTGTATACATTTTAAGTAATTTATATATCCTCATATAGTTATTTTTACAGAACTGTGTTACTTTGTCCTTGGAAATAGGATTTACTGGATATCATTTATGACCGGGCATGACCCATACATGTACATTTAATTATGTTCATTCTTCAAGATTTAAGTGAACTGAGAGTGATTGTAATTTTAAGATTTTATTCAGAGTGCTACAACTTAAGAAACTTGTCAATTTTATAGTTAATATGAAATGTTCAGATATGCAAGAATTTAGAAATGATTTAGGTGAAGATTACAAAAAAGCTTCAACCTCATTGTAGACTGAACATTTACCAACACTTGTTTTTTCCCAGAACTTTACCACTCTGGAACACACTGCCCACCTCAGTTGTAGCTGCCACAAGTCTGGATGCATTCAAGACAGCAGTCCAGTCGCTCCGACTACACAGAGCCTAGAACAAAAGGCATATAATGTAATGTGTATATACATGTTGACCTAGCTATTTTATCCATGTTTGATGCACACCGCACTCTATCATGTACAGATTTTAAACCCTTGAAAAGTTGAAGTTGAAACCTTCATTTATAATTTACATTTCTAGATAAGACTGATGCAAAGAATGTAGAAAAGATGGATATAATATGAGAATTATGAGAATATTTGAGGATTTGTGACAATGTATAAAACTATGCCATGAAATGTTTATAATTTCAATGAATTTATTTCATTTGGTTATATATATAAAATTCCCTTTCCAATGAGATGGTTCCTCCACCCGGCCCTCGGTCACACATGTTAAATACATAGTTCCTATGTCTAGGTATTGCCAATAAATATATGCAACAAAATAACATCAACAAAACTACTTCTCTAGATTGAAAATGATTTCTTTTATTCATACATCATTACAAAATTGACAAATTAACAAATATAAATGTATGTACATAATATATAAAACTGACTTAATACAAAGTAGTTAGATTTTCTTCCTAAGGACGCAATAGAAATGTTGTCAAGAAGATTCAAAATACAGTTCACATGATTTATCAGTAGACTTTGTTCTTTCACTAGATACATGTATATTCCTCAATATTCTTGTACATGATTGTCACTGAATTCCCTTCTTGCTGACATATAAATGATGCAAGTTTGAGTGTTTACATTTTCTTATACCATACTCTGTATAACAGAACTAAAATGCTCACCTGAGGAAGTCAATAATTGAACGCTATCATTTAGAGTCTGTGATGAGTACAGAAAATAGCATGGTAGTGTTATTAACTCAGTGGCACTTTAATTATGATACTTTTATTCATACAATATATATGTAACTACTTAACACAAGAATAGCTAGATTTGTAGCGTCTTGACCTAGCTTCTCTGTTGAAAATAATACTTTCTCAAATCTTTGTGAATGTCAAAATGAAAGATAATTAACAAATGTCTACCATCAAGACCCTCTACATGTTTCTTTTACAAAGGACGAATGGCAACTGCTTTAAAATGCTGCCAGAAAACCACTCAGGGAGAACAATTAACATATGACTGCAAAGACAATAAGTGAAAAAAAGCAGTACAAAGTAAAAGGAAGAGCTGGGTGCTTACATATCTACCTACTTACCAAATTATAACCTGGCATTAGCATGACAAGAATTATTTTTAAGTTCACATAGTTATTCAGTGCTTTGACAGATAATCCAACAACTTAGCGGAATGTGTATCTTTTTTTTTTTAATCAGGTTTTATAAAGATGAGGTGGAAATTATGATTTATAATTGTAACATGATTTTACTAGGTCAGGATTTAACCTCATAATTATTACTCAGTATTAACTTTAACCTAGAATGTATATTATAGTGACACCTGTCATGTTAATAACATATAGTACGATTTGCCTTGGTGACCAAGTTTTCAGCCTGACTGATAAACATATCGAACAGAATCAGATCACAAACTTGAGATAGATAGTCCTAATTTGCAATGAATTTCATCTAACAATTGATCATTTTTACGAGAAAATATCTGCGCCTTAGTTAGTAATAACATAAACTGTAATAATTTAGATCAACTTTATTATAGGTAAAAAAGTAATCACAACATATTACAGCATGTATTCCAGACCTCTATAGTCTGAAAGAACAAATAACTATAATGGTAATATTCAATCAGATAGATATGGAGTTATATATATACCTGGACTGTAGAGCTACATTAATGATATCTGTCCAGCGATTACAGTGTAGAGTTCTTGTAATTAGAAAATGAAATGAAACAAAGTGTGTCATTATAATCCTCACTTGTAAAAGGATATGTATCTGTTCTCACGAATGAGCATACATTTTACTCCAGGACATCAAACTTGAAACATAATTTAATGCAAACATTTTAGTAAATGTAGCGCTTTCACTAGAGATTGCTTTATCAAGACCCCTTTTTTATAAAACAATAATTTGAAGAAGCATTAAATAAAGAAATTATTGGACATAAAGATAATTAATCAAAATAATGGCATTCAGTACATGGTATGCATTCAGTCACTGGAATTTGAAAATGTTATACTTTTGTTGTTGTTTTGGTCAGAATACTAAGTGATCATGTCAGAATAATAATGCCTTAATACTTTCAAATAACAACCACAATCAACCAAATAAATTAATTAACAAATAATATCAAATCAAATCTAATTGG
This sequence comes from Lutraria lutraria, assembly GCA_964023205.1. Classification (NCBI taxonomy): domain Eukaryota; kingdom Metazoa; phylum Mollusca; class Bivalvia; order Venerida; family Mactridae; genus Lutraria; species Lutraria lutraria. The sequence goes on along the minus strand of OZ026839.1, from coordinate 37,987,399 downwards.
TGAACTGTTCAATAGATTAAAGTAAATAAACTGATATAGGTGTATAGCACTAATTATAATAAAGTTAAAGTATTGATTAAAATGAAGAATTTTGGGGTTATATTTGCCAAGTACATAAACAATTGAATGCATGTGAAACAAGAAATTCAAGAGTTGTGATTACATCCTACATATACTTACTTCCAATAAATTTAAATGCAAGAAACATACCAAAATTATAGTACACATATCATATGATACAGTGTACAATGTTTTTTGGGAGATATTGTAACATTTTTCTTTAAGACAAAATAATGAGTTAGAATAACAGGGATAATCAGACAAAGAACAGCAACATGATGTCTGATTAAAAAAAAGATGTAGGGAAGAATAGATGAAGCCAGACACAATACCGGAGAAACATGTGCTTGAAACAAGATTCTGCTTCCAAAATGTCAAACATTGAATACTTGAAAATACGTTCAATACTGAACATTCAACAGGAAGGAACGTATATGACTATATTGACAGTAATACATGTATGACTAAGAACAGCTCATGTGTATACATCTTTATAATAAATCCACAATGATACAGAAAACATATAACATACATACACATGAAATTAAAATGATATGACAATATTGTCAAAAATGATGCATTTTTGTTTTGAAATTCAGTAACAAGGTAGACCTAGTCCAACAGGGTGTATAAGAAGTATGCATAAGGTGGACACATTAAATTGATGTTCCATGAAATGTTACAACATTGTGTTAACATATACCACTATCAACTTGTTAAAACAAAAAGTGATTTCATAGTTGGATGGTCCACTTCATGTATCAGACCTAAATAAAGTCAAACAAACACTAGACACTGATATATGTACATAATTATGATAAATATGATTTCTAAAAAAATAACACCTTCTTATAACACAAGAACATGTATGACATGAATTTATAACTGAATACTTCTGTTCAGATTGACCAAATCAGAGCTTTGTGCAGATTTTCTAAACAGCAGCAATATTATCACACACACAAAGACCAACACACATCATCTTGTGTTGCCAATTTTTGTCCAATGACTTTCCTACATGACCACTTATATATAACAGATCATACTGGTTGAATGTCCATGGAATACACTTTTAATCATAAAACATACACTAGTATATACAACATGCTGCCAGTTAGCCCTCCTGTCCAAAGTCACATGTAAATTCTTCCAGTTTTTTCAAATCATCATCATTTACAGTAGGTTTCTGAGTAGCTAATGACATCAACATGTCAGTCTGAAATTGATGTAAAGTTTCATGATAAATAAAAAGTAGTGGAATATTTTGCCTTTTATAACATAATTAAATAATCATGTTTGTAAGTACATGTAGCTATAAACCATCCAATATAGTTTATCATATTCTTACCAGGTTCTAAAGCAAATGCAATATAGAATTACTACGTTCAAAATTGGTTCTGAACAAAACAATATAGACTTACCATGCTCACAATTGGTTCTAATAGTTTTTCTCCTTCAACTTGTGTCCAATTCATTTCTATTGCACCAGGAGCTCCTGGAGAACACGGAGTTAAAAGATCATCAATAATAACTTCAGGATTGTCTCTTGATGGACCACGAACCTGAAAGATAAATAAAGTTAGGTTTGTTAGAAATATACAACAAATTTTTTCATAAATATTTTCTTTCAGTAATGTGACTTTATTGTGACACTTTTTACAGTATACTATACAAGTATAAATAAACTTGGAATGGATCCATAAATATTTACACTGCTTAAGAGTAAATTTTTTTGGAAAGAATTGTGAACAAAAAGGCAACAATATAGTGTATGAACATACTTAATACGTGGCTCGAGTCTTAAAAAAACATTCCTTAGTGATCCACTCATTTCATTTTGTACTAGCTAATTGAAATAAAATGATACATATTTTCAACCCAAGTTATTTGTAATCTATTTCTCTCTCAGAAACATACGCATGCTCACACAAGATCTTACCCGTCTGAAATGAGTAGCTGTCTGAACTTTTCTCACAGGTTGCATCAAAGCATCCCGAACAACAATGCTGATATCAGCGCCGGAATATCCGTCCGCTCTTTGTCCAAGTTCCCTACAAATAGAAACAGAAAGTTTACTAGCACTGAACTACTCTGTCACCATGACACAACAAATTACTATTGATATGTTATTTTTGATTATCAGTAAAATGAACCATGCTTACTAGGGCTGTGGATCGTTGGGTAAGTGACGATCCAATCCAATCCAAGATTCAACACTTAAGATCCACAAATCAAATCACAAACCTTTTGTTATCAAATAACCTATAGATCTAAAAGACTAAAACTTTAATTTTCATTTAGAAATAATGAAGTAAATCAATATCAATTATTCTGCAGCTTAAATTTGTACGTACTCCTTTCAAATTAGTGGATTTACCAGCATTATTTGCTGATTTAAGCCTGTGACACATCATTAATAGAGCCGATAGAACCTTTTGGCAAACTAAGTAGTACATGATGAGACAATATATATTCAGAGAAAATGGATTTTTAAGAACAAAGAATACACTTTATGTTAAAAAACAAGATCGTGAACCACGAATCTCAGTAATGACGATTATTCGTACTCCATTTTTTCATTTGATTTGTGATTACCCGAGTACTCGGATACTCGCCACAGCCCTAATGCTTATAGTGTAACTCTTGAAAGAGCTATAAAATTTTGCCCAAATAAACACTGCACACTGCATTCAATCCAAATTTAAGCAAACTTGGTTACATTGTTTATCTAATGACCAAACAATTGAGATATGCTTTACTAGTGCTTCCTCTAGGTCTTTCTATGATGGTGCTGAGCCTTGCTTCATTAACAATGCAACATGTCAGATTCAATTATAAACAGCACCATGACATTGTGGTACAAATAAAATAAAAATTGTTTGAAAATCAACAACTAACGTAAGTCAATCATGCGCTTACTACGATAAATTCCAGGTGTTGAGAAGCTTAAGTATGTGTTGGCATGTTGAGAAATTCATACACAAAAGCAAACAAAATGGCACATTTTTTTTTCAAAAAAGTTGGAATCATTGACTCAAAGACTTACTTGTAATCCTCCTCTGTAAGAGAGTTAGGTGTGGCTCCAAGATGGAGTTTAAACATAACTGAACGAGCAGGTGCTTCAGGTAATGGGATATAGATTCGCTTCTCAAAACGTCTACGAATAGCAGAATCAAGAACCCATGGAATATTGGTAGCACCTAAGACCAACACACCTGGAAATAATTGGCAACAAAATATTTTATTATAAATATGAAAACTTAAAAAATACACACAAAGATTAATTGTGCAGTATGTAGTTTAAAATAATCCTTAATCATAATGTAATAATACAAAAATTAAATACTTGAACCAGTGACATTTCAGGGCATGAATAAGAAATGCGAACCAGAATCTGAAATATACAGTTTTCAGCTCAAAATTTCATAATAAATCAACACAACAGGACATGTTCCTGATGGAACTGTCAATATGAATAGCATGATAATCTCATAAGTTATCTTTAACATAAGACGTAACATGGAGTATCTCATACCATCTGTGTCATTTCCAACACCCTGCATTTGTACAAGAAATTCTGTCTTGATTCTACGAGCAGATTCTGATTCATTCTCACTTCTTGAACCACATAAAGCATCAACTTCATCAATAAATATGATACTAGGTTTGTGTTCTCGTGCCATACCAAATAAAGTTTTCACCAACCTAAAATACAAAACAAGAAATGATACTTTCATCACTTCATCAAAGAAAAAGTACTGAAATGTAACATGGAAATAGAAATCCTAGTTTGACAACATGGAGTAACATGATTAATATATGAATAATTACAAAGTTCCGTATTGGTGACAGTATTAAATAAGAATCTCATAAATGAGTTATTTTGAAATCCATCAATAAGCAACACTGTTACAGTCATAACTGCAACTCGACACGACAGGACTAACAATTTACATGATTGGGGCATAATGAAGCAAATAGATTTACTTTTCAGATTCTCCAAGCCATTTTGAAACCAAATCAGCTGATGATACAGAGAAAAATGTAGAATTGTTGGCTTCTGTTGCGACAGCCTTAGCCAAGTAGGACTTTCCTGTACCTGGGGGCTGAAATGTAAATAGTAAGTAGACATTTCAGAAATCATGATATAAATGTCTGTCAAAATCATACACAAGAAAAGAACAAAATATTTCTACAAGAATGGGTTGCCATGAATCGATCTTTGATCATGCAAGCCTTTATTGACTTAACAGCAAATCTTTTATCATGAGTAGACTAGTACAACATATTTAAGTAACACCAACACACATAGATACAGTACAATACACAAAACTTGGGATATGTCCGAGATAGTAACTCACCCCATACAACAAAATTCCACGCCAGGGCTTTCTTTTACCTGAAACCAAAATACAAAATTGGTAATGGTTGTTTATAAACTGTAAAATATTACAACACATTTCAACAACAAAACTAACAGACTTTAAATAAATTTGTAAATTCCATATAAACACAATTCCAATTGACTGTAAAAGCGTGGAAAATTGTTTTTTATAAATTTCACATTTGCTAACAAAATGTTGTACATTAGAAGAGTTAAGAGATGACATATTTATAGCAGTGGTGGGTTATCAATGAATCAATGTTAAATCCATTCTACTGCTATACAGCTCTCAATACATGTGAAAATTACCTGTGAACAAATGAGGAAATTTCACAGGAAGAATGACAGCTTCTTTTAAAGCCTCTTTCGCTCCATCTAGACCTGCAACATCTGACCACAATATATTAGGTTTCTCCATGACAATGGCACCTGTAATAAACAGTCAAAGTATGAGGAAGCTATAAAATGATCATCTGCATTCATATTTAACTTCCCATCCAAATCTGAAGTCAGGATCATAGGGCAAATCATTCTCTAGTTATTGGTTGTACAAGGTTTGGCACAGAATGCTTCATGACTACAGAAAAAGAAGTGTTTGTGAAACATGGATGCCCCCTGTGACCTTGACCTTTGACATACTGACCTCAAAATCAACAGAGGTCATTTACATGAAGTGACCAACCACCAACCAAATCTGAAGAGCTTAGGTCAAATTGTTGTCTAGTTATTGGTCAGACAAGGTTAGGTTATGAACGGATGGACCGACCAACAGACCTTCCGACAGAAATGTGCAAAGCAATATACCCCCTTTTGAAGAAAAGGAGGTACAGTTGAATCTCGTTATCTCAAATTCCTAGGGACCGTGGAAATTAGTTTGAGATAAGCGAAATTTGAGATAAACAAATATTGTATAATTATACATTTTTAAAGTATTTTTGTGTATAGCCTTTATTACAATGCTTGTATGTTACTTTCGTTTTGCTTGAATAAATCACGTACATACGTAGAGAAGAAGAAAAAATATGCATCTATTCATAATAATTCATATTAATCAATGTCCCAACTTCAGATATTTTTCACAAGAAAGAGTATGTTAGGTCGAATTTTGGGCTGTAATATAATAAATTATCACGCATATTGAAATTTGTTGTAAGAATTCGAAAACACGATGAGTCTAGCTTCACATAGTTTCGGATATGTACGCTTTCCGTACACAAAGTAAGATGAGCGTGTTCCTTGCAAAGTCGATCATGCTTTCGGAATGAATTATTTTTATCAAGCTATGATCATTTTGCTAAGATTGAAATCCAACACTGTCAGAGGTGGCGAGTAATCGTACTCGATTTTCAACTTAAACCCTACGAGTATCATAGTGTTCGGATGGACACTGCAGCTGAAGTCAAACGTGATTGCGTACTAATAGTATTTGTTTACCCTACCTACCATAGTTTTAATTAAGTCAAATACAATGTACCAGATATTATCATGCTACACTACACTTACGGTTTCCGTTTGTCACACGATTGTAAATCTCCCGGAGCATTAAGTTCAATTAGCAAAATGTCACAATAGGTGTGAAAGCGTCCATTGTTCGTCGATCAGCTCCAACTTTGAGATAAACAACTCAAACTACATGTTAATTAGAGTTAAGGGGACAAAAATATACTTTGACATAAACGAAATTTTGAGATAAGTGAATTGGAGGTAAGCGGATTAATTTCATATAGATAAAGAGCAAAAAAATCGGGACCCAAAGAAACAGTTTGACATAACCGAAATTTTGATATAAGCGAGTTTGACATAACGAGATTCAACTGTATATACCTTTAATAATAATGATAAAACATAATTTTGTGTCAAAAGGTAATACAATTTGATGGGTAAAATGTAACAGCCCAAAAATTTTTTTGTAGGTAGAGTACAGGTCAGTTTCCTTCAAGATTAAATAGGAAATGTAGCTGGTGCTTTAAGAACTGACATAGAGAAACGTACCTGACAATGCTCCTTCAAACTTCTTTTTGTCTGGATCTTTTTCATCGTCACTGCTGTCATCAGAATTGCTACAAAGCATAAACCTCATAATAAATTATTGAAGAACATGATGAATAAAGAATTCATCTGAATACATTACAAATAGGCAAACAATAGTATTCTTAATACAGTTGATAGTTGCTAGTACACAAAATAGTTCTAGAAATTAATGTTTTTGAAAAAAAGGCTTTCTTCTACGGCACTTCTATGAGATGAAAAGTTTCTCGCTAATTTAAACTAAACATGCATCATGGTTAATTGGTTGAACCCAAGATTTCTTATCATGAGAGTTTGGACCCTATTACTGATTATATTGTATTTAGTCTTACAACCCTGAATAGATTATGATAAGTAACAGAAAACTACAGTTGTCAGCAACCAAAAAGTTTCCCAAATGATGAAAAAACACATGTAAAAATACTTGTAAAACTGGACCCTGACATTTAAAATATGCCTCGGTTTGTACTACTTACTTTTTGTTGTTACCACCACTACTACCACCACCTCCTGCTTTCACTGGTTTTGGCTTGGAGCCCTTACCAAGGTATGTTTTCAACTTTTCAGCTCTGTCCAAGTATTGTATACACTTAGCACGAATACTTTCTTTTGCCTTGTCACTCTGTGCTTCATCTAAATATCAAAGATATTGTTTATACAGGTAAGTCAATATCTAACAAATGTCATGTCAAGTTATGATAATTCATTATTAATACATAGAAAATGCTATAATTTTACACTGTTCAGCAGTCTTCAATAATAACTTTTTCAATGACCGGACATTCGATCTTGTGAACGCACAAATTTTACCAGACCAAATTAACTTTTACTGGACCGATTCTTAACCAGTTTTTGCATGATCAAATGTTGTTTCTAGAATATTTATAAAAGTATATTTCTTACAAATTATAGGTTTCATATGATGGTTTTATTAAAATTACTGGAAATTCTTTGTCATATACTAGTGAAACATTAGTTTTCGGGTCTCAATTATATGCATTTTAGACAATATATCAGCTCAAAATTTCACCGCACTATCGGTCTGTAGATCTGTAAATTTTTTCCGGACCAGTTAGTAACAATTAAGGCAGACTCAGTCTTCAGACCTGTGGCTAAATTCAAAGACTGGTTCAGGCCATCCATAAAATAATGTTTGCTTGGGGTAACCCTACCCAGAGATTTTTATATGGGTAGGTACTACTAGGTAGGTACTATATCTTTAAAATTTATTTTTTACATTGAATCCAAAATACAAGTTAAAATGCTAATTAGGCTTAAATTAAAAATATGTTGGTTTGCCCTTTACTGACCCTGAATTTTAGAAGAGGGTCAGTAGGTAGGAAAAATATTTTTTTTTTTTTTCTACATTTGACCTTTATCTAGCATGAAATAAGACTTCTGTCTAAATGCATTCTATATTCATTTGATGTATTCTGCTACCATACAACCATTTATAGTGTACTTTGATCAACCATAAACATGTACTAAGTGCCTTAACACTCATTATTGTTTTCCTTCATTTCTTCAAATGATACATGTACCTACCCAGATTTTGCAATAAAATGTTTTGAGTCGGCATGATTTTTTCGGGTCGGTCGGTAAAGGGCAAACAAACTTAATTTTAATTTAAGCCTTATATTATAATAATTGTTGAAAAAAAATTTTACCCCCATTAAGGGACCCAAAAGAAAAGTTGGGTATGGTCGTCTTTGGTGAGAAGGTAGCGTAACTCCCAACCAAAATATTTTTTAAGGATGGCCTTAGTAATAAATAGTATACTAACAAAATATCTACTTACATTTGATGGCATGAAGGAAATATTCTACAGCATGTTGATAGAGCTTCAGAGCTTCCTCATAATTTTTCTTCTTATCCTCTTCAGTAGCTTTTGTCACAAGCTCAATAGCTTTCTGTAATAATACATGCCAAACTTCATGTTACTAACTAAAGAAAGTATGTTAGTCTATGAAAATTAACGAAAATTTCCTAGAGCAATCAAAAGGACCTGATACCTTAATCAAGTTAATGATCCCCAAAACAATAAAAGAGCTGCATGATTTGCATGGTCAATCTAAGAGATCATATTATGTTTTGGTAATCAAGGTAAAATAACTCAATATGAAAGAAGTACCAAAAAAGTTACATAATGACAACAATTTAACTAACACAAATTGCAGGGCCACCATAGTATGACTTTTTTCCAGGAAGGTATTCCATAATCCAAGTTTCAACACTAAAGAAAATGGTAAAATGTGCAATTTGTATTTATAAGTTATTTAATTAATATCCAACAAATTTATATGTATTTTATCCTCGACTGTGCGGCAATACCAGACGCACATTGTTTATATACCTGTAAATCACATGACAGTGATTATCTTACACTGATCAATGAAAAAATCATATGATCATATTGAATGAGTGGTCATAATGACTAAAAATAACCTGCAGTCACATGCCGGCGCTATTTCCAATACTGCGCAATTTTAAAATGGACATTTCAATTCTTAATACAACATGCTAATGACAAAATCTGTAATTATAAGTTCTGACATTTCACTTAATTTTCTTAACGACCCTTTCTTAATATTTAATGGTGAGGAAATGTGGACTCCTTATTGATCTTAATTATCATCTGCAGTACTTGCATATTCCCGTAGATATGAATAATAAAAGCAAGTAATCTATCATGTGAAGACAATTATGTTAACCCTCTATCTAACCAGGTAAATATCAAATCATGGATTACGGTACAGAATCTACCATGGATAGCATTACTATCAATTTGTAAAATTCAGATGCACATCAAAATCAATTCACGTAAGTCTTAATGCGTAATCAAAAATCGTCTAGTAACAATATACAGTGTGCAACAAAATATCATGGTACAAAATATTGTCAGCGACATAACTGATATATTTTGAGAATTCAACCTTTTTCGTAATTTTCTCTTTTGACAGCACAAATAAAGTGGGTGGGGTATTTGTTTTGAATGTAATTTTAGTACCTGCAGCGTGTTTCCCGACATTGACAGCTACTTTAACGAGTTTTTCACTAAAAGTTAAGTTATTTGAAATAAATGACAGCCACCGACCACGTTCACATTTGGTTTCAATATTTTCTTATGTGATTCATTGTCAAAACATTATGAAAATCGAAATTCTCTTCTTCCGTAATTGTCACATGACCTGCTCAAGGGAGATAATGCTCACCTGTTTATTTAACGAGTCATCACACTAGTGTTAGTTATAACTGGGAATCATAAAATCTATTCGCAGATAGTAGACTAATACTATCAAAATAATGTGACAGTTGTTTAAGAAAGGGACTCTGCATTACAATGAAGAGCCCTGTTCAGTGCCCAGACGAAAATGTTCTAACAATGTTTTCAACCCGCCAAGTTTTAACCATGCACACAATTTTGCGCGAGCCTCATAATTACGACTTTGTACAGTTTCACCATGCACGACAATGCTCCAGAGAGAGAGCCCTGTCAGGCGCGTAGCTAGCCCTCCATGGATGTGGATTCAGGATTAAGCTAGGGGGGTCCGGGGGCATGCTCCCCCTGAAAATTTTGAAAATAATGGTGCATTCTAGGCGATTTCAGGGTCATTAATGTAGTTCTCAAGAAGTCAGTTTTGGTACCATAAATCAGCGAATAAACGCTATAGTCAGGACAGATTTTCCTGAATATAAATCAAATACAAAGTGAACATGACCTGTTTGTGGAAATGCTTGCGTACGAAAAAAACTTGTGTAGTATTGTTGACTGTACAGACGAGTTTGTTTACGTCAAAGACGACAACAACAACTTCCGTTTCATCGATTACAAGTATGGAAGGTCGTTTTTGCCACCGGTACACCATAAAAACCCGAAAATCCTGCGTAGATTCCGGCACCGATTTCTTAATATTATTTTAGAATATGGACAAATAGAATACATTAAGGCGTCAAGGGTTTATACATTAATGTAGTAGATTTTAAAAAATTCCTGATTTTTTTTTGTCAGAATCATGTGGATTCAGCCACGTACTCGCGTATAGGCAGCTACGCGCCTGCCAGTGCATTGCTAGAAGAAGAAGATGAAGAATTTGAAAGATCAGAGAATGAGGAACAACCAGAGACATAGATAACGTGAACTATCAATGTCTCTGGTACAACGAATAGATCTGATTTATAATGATCTACATATGTTACATGATGTTAACATCTAGAAAAGTTTGTATTAGGATTATCAGTGTATATAAAGTCAGTTTTGGATAGAATTCCCTCTATCAAAGCTATATATATATATAAAATGTTCAAAAATACCCGAGTCAAGCAAATTAGACTTGTGAAGAAAAACTTCACAAATATATGTGTATATATAATTATTATGTCCTACTCGTATAAATTGGTCACATACCAGGTAGTTGTATTCTAAATACAACTATTTGCCCAGACGATATATTTTAATATGTTCAAAGAGTAGAACTGTGAAAGAAAATACTGCTTAAAATTCAAGTCCCGTGAATTTATCAAACATCTTCAATGATATAAAAACTACATGTTTTGCATGTTATAGCAGGTAGTTGTATATAAATGTATTCCCCCATTTTTTTCATTGTTCCTGATACATTTTAATTGTTGGAGATTTAGTTTTAACACGTGATTGGGTTAAATTCACTTTGAAGATAGGTAAGATAGGTCTAATTAGTCTCTTAAATTAGCATATGAGACTCGTGAGTATACTAACATGCGGATGCCGCTATATATAAATTGACCTTGTATGGTTGTTTTATTAACGTAATTATAGTTTCTATATTACATTTTGTACATCAAATCAGTACCGGAACTGGTGGACGACGCTTCGTAAATAGCATGTAATTGACAAAAAGGAATTATGTAATATATCTATATAATTTAATGATATAATAATATATCTAAAGTTAAGAAAGTTAGCATTGTATGCATAGTGGTCAACCAATTAGTTGTAAGCTCCAGTACATGAAAGCTCAATCCCTTTAGATAAAGGGTTGTTATGCACAGGCCTATATACAGTATATAATATATGACTGTGGTAAAAGTGCGTATATAGCAGTAAGCCAGTAACCTACTGTAAATATAAACCGTGCTCTGACGGGTCTTAAAGACATTGAACCAGGAATGCGAGGCATGTGACTTATGGACCAGAAAGTCCACTAATTCCACAGTAGGGGGTAATAAAACAGACATGGTCATTGATAGACTGGCACCTGTTTACATAATCTGTTACTCTATGCTTATAAAAGCAAAAACAATTTAGTCATAAACTTATTATCACTGTAAATCAATAAAATTTATTACTAGGTGTCAAGATTTTAACATACATGTATAACTGTTCAGTAGGAAACGCACCATCTTATCTAACTGAAATTTTGTCTCATAAAGTGTCAAAACGTACCTTAAGATCATCAGAATCATCTATTGGTTGTTATGAGGTTCCTTATAATAAGAACAAAACTTTTTCAGACAAGTTTCAGCATGATAGGTCCAAAATTGTGGAACGAATTACCTGTTAGTCTGAGACAATGTGATTCTGTGGACAGTTTCAAACGTTTATTGAAATCATACTACTTCAAGAACTATTTTGCACTATTTTAACTGTGTGTAATTGATTGTCTACTACATGTGCACTCTGATGTGTATATTTGTGTATTTTCATCTGTTTTTTGTTTTGTTTTTGACTTTCATTGTACAACGCCATTGAATATGTATTTATATGTAGAAATAGGCGTTTAATCAAATTTTCAAGTTTCAAGTCTACAGACCGTGACCAGACTGGTTTTATCTGATTTAATAGGGGCAATAAAACAATTAAGAGATCACACCTCATGTGGATTTTTTTTGGGGCGGGGGGGGGGGGGCACTTATATATAGTAGCTGTTAAAGACATTGAACAGCTACTATATAAGTGACCCCCCCCCCCCAAATCCAGGCCAATGTTAACATCAACAATTTAACAAAAATGTATCAGTAAGAGCAAAGACTACTTCAGGCACGTGTATTCAACAATACCCAGGGTCGTAGGAGCCGGGGGCTAGTCCCAATGATTTTGACTGAATATTAATTGGTAAAAGGGGCATTCTTTTTCTCTTTTCTCCCCAATCCCGTTGTCAGACAAAATCTAGAATATGCCCCCCAATCTGAAATTGCTTCCAACGGGCCTGATATATAATATTCATTCTTATAAATATGCGACCCCACTAATAAATAGAGTCCGTCTACTTTAAATTGCGGCAAAATAAGACCTTTACAACTCGAGTCACTGACAAAACTGCGAAGGTACAGTGCAACCCCTCAAAAGCAACACGCTCAGGGAGTAGCAAAAGTATGCTTCTGTTGAGAGGTTGTAGCTCTAGAAAGGTTAAATAAATAGTTAAATCGTGCAGTGGGAAAAATCATGTACAGTACTTTTCTAGCGACACCGTGTTAAGTGTTTGCGATATCAATTAAGGTATCTCTTATGTTGTTCTGTTGTAACAATATTGCTTTCTTCGATCTAGGTGATACCGCAAGTCAGTAACCATTTATTATGACTTTATTCATGCTTTTTTGTCAAGACCTGTATACATACATTTATGTAGTTAATTGTGTAAAGGTATTTTATAACTTTATCTGAATTAATACTATAACGTGACGTGGTATCAAATGTAACCATATAGTAGTAATAAATCTATATAGCAGTTGCTTAGGAGATGGTATATGTTAACCAACATTCGAAACAAAAATACTTTATTAATTTCTTGCTGATCACTACGTGAATATATCTAAAGATGTTACAAATACAAGTCCCATGTAATCGTTACACTGTTTAGTCGTCTCCTTCGTCATAGGGAAGATGTCCATTGAATTGCCGTGGGTACATTCCATGGTGTGAGTTTAGTCGTCCTAGTAGTGTTTCCTTTCTGCTCTTCGCAGCAGACGTTACCTGAACCCTCTTCTTCGACTTCAGCACTAAAATTTCACCCTTGGCTTTGTCTAGTTCCTTTTGTAAATCTTTCTGCCTCTTCTCTGATTCTTGCTCTGATTTTATTCGCTTAGCTTCCTCTATTTTAACTTTAGACTCAGCCTTTTTAAGATATTTGTCTTTGTCTTTTAGACTAGTTTTAAGTTTTTCATTCTCTGTCTTTAATTTGTCTATGAGTTCATTCTTTTCTTCAAATTCCTTAACACGCTTAAGACGATCTTTTTCGAATTCTCTTTTCATTAGATCTCGTTCCTTAATGTTTTCTGTCTTGAGCAAATCTTTTTCATCAGACACAGATTCCAGTTTGTATTCTGTTTCTTTAAGTTTCTCTCGTAGTTTTTTCAGTTCGATTACCGTGGCTTCCTTCACTTCATTTCCGACCTTTTTTGCAATTGTGTCATACTCAGGCTTTAATCTCTCAATAACCAGTCCTGCCATTTCGGTTGTGAAATTTCTGCAAAATTGGATGAATGCTATAATAGGGCTATATATCTCGTACATTACGTAACTTACATCTTTGATAGAATTAACTGCCATTAACAGTCTTCATGTAAAATGTTGCTGACCATGAGTAATGAATGAAGGAACGATACACATTTGTAATTACGAAGGCGTTGTAGAGTGTTTTGATCAGGAATAAATATGGTACTTCGAGATACATTATACTAAAGAGAGTAAAATTTAAATGTATGAATACAGGCAAGTTCATATTCAAAGTCCAAACGTATATACATTTTTATATAAAAAATCAAATACAATAGCACCTGATACGTACCCTAAACCTTTCGACATTAACTCTAGAAGATCATTCTGTGAAATGCCTGAAATGAACATGGGAATTATTTATATACTATGCATTAAATATTTCATCCGTAGACTATTTAAAGTACATAATAATTATATTTGCACAATTGTAAATCAGAGTAATGGATTGAAACATTCGGGTTGAAATCGTCATTTTATTCAATAGTGAATTAATATACTACATACTTATTTAGCCTGAGAAAAATGTTATGTTTCGCATTCAGTTTCAACTACCTGGTTGTTATTATAGGGATCTATATATAATATTAAAAAATCAAATTTCACAAAATACGCACTCCGAGCAACGATGCCAATATTGTTGTGGCACGAAACAACATTAAAGATACAACTGTACCTGCATATGCCAATTTGTTGGTCACAAACATTTGTCCTTACCATTTTGCACAATTGTTGGCGGTGGGTGGAAAATCGGTGAAGCAATGGTAGGACCTGGTGGACTTATCTCTTGTTCAGCTTCAAATCTTACCGGTGGAAAATCTCCACCATCAGGAACTGATCGTGAAGTTCCCTCAAAAGTAGTGTCTCTTGACGAAGTTGCTGGCTGGTTGTGATCAGTCTGGCTTATATCTTCTCCTAGATTCCTTCGGCTGTCTGAAGAAATGTCGCTCATGTTGATGATATTGTGAGAAGCAAGGTCACCAGGTCTCTGACGACTTACATGACTTTGCTGGCTTGTATTTCTTCGTCGTTGTCGAGACTGATTTCTTGAACTGTCTAAACGCGCACTACTGGGATTTCGAACCTCACTGTTCCTATGTGCACTAGATAAAGTTTCGATTCCTTGTCCGTTATTAGTAGAAGGCACATCACTGACGTTGTTAACTGATGAAGGAGCTGACATTGTTCGGGATTCAGGAACACCTCGTAGAACCGAAACCTGAGACAAATCGTGTGTTCGATCGTGGGCGACGATCGTGGCGTCACTAACGTTATCAATATCCGCGTCGCTTGGTCGTTGATCTACCTGCTGGTTCAGTTCAGTAGATTGAATTGTATCTTCTTGGAACCGTACGTTTGTATTTTGTTCTAGTAATGTTTGTAAGTGTTGACTATGAGTGTCTATTTCAGAAATTTCTCTTATAATATCGCTATGAAAATGTTGTGTTGTGTTTTCAAACAATTCTCGACGGTGAGAACTTTGAGATCGCCGTGCGTGCTGTTCAAATTCTGCTGCTATTGTGTCAGCAATGTTGTCCAATTGACTTTGCTGTGTAGAAACATATGTAGCCGCTCCTCTATCAGGCGTTTGAATTCCTCTGTAAATGTCTCTAGTGGCTGATTCAATACACGGTTGCTGATCGTCAGCTCTAGCGCAAGTATCGACTTGATTTAAAACACCGTCAGTGTCAGTACCGTCTTGTCCATGAGGTGATACCAGGCCGTTCGGTGTATTATGACTAACAAATCTAGACTCGGCGCGGATATTTCGTTCAGTGTTATTTGAGTCAACAATCGTGTGTGAATCAGATTGTCCCTGTCTGTCAGAGTGTGGCTCTTTTTCGTCTTGACCATCCAATAGTTGATTTGAAGAGTTTTGTTGTGTACGACTTTGTAAACGAAATGGTTGGCGAAATGGAACAGGAGAATCTAATACTTCCCACGATGATTTCACGGTATGGGTCTCTTGTGGCTCGCCAACGATGGACATCTATTGAACAAAAATACACATAATATTGTAGTTCATTGTATTTGCCTGCTTTTTGCTATCCTTTTATACTCCAGGTGGCAATTTATACATTATCCCCATTACCACACGAGATGTTAAATTTGATAGAATTGAGACATATTATATTATATACATTTATTTCAAATTCAGAAGATCCAATTCACTTGTGAATTTATTGGCAAAATCTAGTTAATAAAGTAGACACAATAGAAGAAAACGTGTCATATACCAAACAAACACTTATTTTTGCAGCAGGTAAACAACAATTGATTAAGATCGATACACTAAATACATAACGACGATACATAAAGGAAAATTTGATAGACAAAAACAAAACGAAACAGCGAGATCGTTGAACGGGAAACATTTATGCATATATATGTATACATCGATGAAGAAACAATTACCTGTTGTGTAAATAGTAATTTTGTTGCTGCGCATGTTAATTAATAAGTATTAATGATTGAATAAATTAATGTTTTTTATACAAACACAGATTATGATGTAATTATTGTGGAATGTACATGTACTTACATTTGTCCAAGTTCCAATAAAGTCATAAACGCTGGTATGTATTAATACTTGTATGAACAAGGGTAGTTTACGAACGGAAATTTCAACATTGGCATTACAAAGGACAATTGACTAGTGTAAAAAAAACAAAAGAAAACATACAACCATGAAAAACGATTGTTTGGTCCGTTGTATAGTTTCTATTCGTGCAGTATCAGATTTCACAGCACACTATAGTAGATTACATATGAATATTTTTAATAATCACTCAACGTGTATAAGTCATGCCTATATATGTACATGCATAGTATTAGATATCGTTAAATTTACTTGAACCACATATTTGAAAGAAATAGATCTAGACTAGTTTGTTTTGCCGTGTAGTTTAAAATTTTGGTTCACGAATTAGTTTTTATATGTTCTAATAGTTCGGTCGTTTCTTATATCCGCGAGCCATTGGTAGTCGAGGATAATGAAAGTTACTCGTAAAAACGAATATTGAATCTGTTTAAATTATTTCTTAAGAAGCAACCGATAAACCAATTTCGTGTATTCCTTTCAATTCAATAAAACTGGAATGAAGATTTTTACATAATATCATGTCAATTATCTTTTTTGAACCTAGATTGTAGGAGAAACCACGAACACATCTTTAATACGACTCGGAGTGTGAAACTCTTGAAGTGCCTTAGCTGATAACAAGGACTTATATACATACATGTATGTACATATTATAAGTCCTTGCTGATAAGAATGATAGTGTTTAATCAGTGCTGAATTCGAAGAAAATGTGTCGTCTATTTTACGGTGCATTTTTTTGTATTCAGTGTACCCTTGCACGTAAACATATAAATTTCATATAAACTACTAGCTTCCGTTTTATTTTCTATTGCTGGAAACTATAATTGATACATTACAGACTGACACTTTGTACTATAGCATAATACCAGTTTTAATATCAGACACGCATATGTTCATTTTGTAACAGATGGTACATTACTATAAATACAATGCAGTGTTTTGTTGTGCACTATTGTTTGCTGAGTGTGTTTTTTTATTAATCATTTACAACTCATAAAACATAATGTATTTATGGCTTAAACCATGATTCTTTCATTTAATATTGATGTGAATTAAGGTTAAAGATGTCTAAAATTGTATTGTAAACATTCATTTATTTGCTTATTTATTTTCATTTACAAAATGACAAATTTCGATTTAAGATTAAAAATCAAGAAGTACAACTGAATTTGTCACATTTTAAAAACTATATCTATAGTTAGCGTGACCCTTCCGTTTTTTTTGTTTATTTTGTTCAGTTTGGATTGCTTTTGATCGAATCACTCATGTACAATACTTAAGTTCTGAATCAAAATGACATTTAGGGAATCCGCGAAAACCTGCTTGGACATTTTTAAAATTGATAACGGTGATATAGTCCTACTTTATTTTTGATATGGACGTGTCAGGCTCAATTTTGAGAAAAAAAAACTGAAATAGTAAGGCTACCATGCGGAACATTTCTGTAACTTGGCCGGTCTTATCGGGAAAGTTGTCTCCCTTGAAAACGTCTTATCGATCACTCCGATAACGTTTATCGATAAACTGATTTACTCGCTGACCAGTAAATACTTAATGGGGAAGGTGTTCCTCGAAGTGTTACCAAGTTGGCATAACCAGTACATATAGTGTATAGTAGCTAGGTCTTTGGTCAAAGACTCCTTCACCACAGACTGAAAGTCAACGGACTATATAGCTACTCAGAAAAAATAACTTACGCTAGCTAAACCAGAGACGTATAATACAAGAGATAGGCAACTCGTTCTTTGAGATAAGGAAATACCGGGAAATCTCGTATGCGCCGCGGGATTTCTCACGCGATCAACAACCGCAACCGTCGTCCGCCATTTTGTATCATTGAGATACGGTCTCTGTTTATCAACTTCACTTCACTAATATCGAACACTAGCTGAATGCATAAGATTTAGAAAATTATTATTAGATCATTTAAGGGTGTGTGTGTATATATATATTATCTACATACTCGACGAGTTCATTGAAATAAACAAGTACTGTACTGAGTGGATTTGCGTTGTAACTTGCGGTGGGTGGGGAAGGCCAGAACATCAAAACTGTACTCGCTAAAACTCGAGAACTAATTGCTGGATTTAAATAATTAAAGTTATTTTGACTTTGTTGATACATGATTGATGGTTGCCCGAAGTTTCAATGCTCTCAGATTAGATTATATATCTTAATTTATGTTTAAACTG
Organism: Lutraria lutraria; assembly: GCA_964023205.1. Classification (NCBI taxonomy): domain Eukaryota; kingdom Metazoa; phylum Mollusca; class Bivalvia; order Venerida; family Mactridae; genus Lutraria; species Lutraria lutraria. The sequence continues at coordinate 37,968,662 of OZ026839.1, read as the reverse complement.
ATGTCACCCTTAAAGTCTGATTATTCGAGTGAAATTCTAGTCCTAGCAAATACATCAAAACTGTACTCGCTAAAACCTCAGAACTATTAGTTTGATTTCTATGATTCAAGTTATTTTGACTTTGTTGATATGTGGTTGATGGTTGCCGGAAGTTTCAACACATTCAAATGAGGATAATTACCTCAGAATTCAAATCAAAATGGTTACGCTTTAAAGACTGAAAGTTTCAGTGAAATTCCTGACCGAGTCATAATATCAAAACTGTACTCGCTAAAACTCGAAAACTAAATGCTGGATTTCAAAACTTCAATTTTTTTTGACTTTGTTGATACATGATTGATGGTTGCCCGAAGTTTCAATGCTCTCAGATTAGATTATATATCTTAATCTATGTTTAAACTGATGTCACCCTTAAAGTCTGATTATTCGAGTGAAATTCTAGTCCTAGCAAATACATCAAAACTGTACTCGCTAAAACCTCAGAACTATTAGTTTGATTTCTATGATTCAAGTTATTTTGACTTTGTTGATATGTGGTTGATGGTTGCCGGAAGTTTCAACCCTCTCAAATGAGGATAATTACCTCAGAATTCAAATCAAAATGGTTACGCTTTAAAGACTGAAAGTTTCAGTGAAATTCCTGACCGAGTCATAATATCAAAACTGTACTCGCTAAAACTCGAAAACTAATTGCTGGATTTCAAAACTTCAATTTTTTTTGACTTTGTTGATACATAATTGATGGTTGCCCGAAGTTTCAATGCTCTCAGATTCGATTATATATCTTAATCTATGTTTAAACTGATGTCACCCTTAAAGTCTGATTATTCGAGTGAAGTTCTAGGCCTAGCAAATACATCAAAACTGTACTCGCTAAAACTTTAGAACTATTCGTTTGATTTCTATAATTCAAGTTATTTTGACTTTGTTGATATGTGGTTGATGGTTGCCCGAAGTTTCAGCACTCTTAAATGAAGATATTTGCCTCAGAATTCAAATTTAAAATGGTTACGCTTTAAAGACTGAAAGTTTCAGTGAAATTCCTGGCCGATTCATAACATCAAAACTGTACTCGCTAAAACTTGAGAACTATTAGCTTTATTTCTATAATTCCATTATTTTAGACTGTGATAATGTGTGATTGATGGTTGCCCGAAGTTTCAACACTCTCAAATGAGGATATTTGCCTCAGAATTAAAATATAAATTGGCTACCCTTTAAAGACTGAAAGTTTCAGTTAAATTCTAGGCCGGGTCATAACATCAAAACTGTAGTCGCTAAAACTTGAGAACTTATGGTTTGATTTCTTTAATTTCAGTATTTTAGACTTTGATAATCTGTAATTGATGGTTGCCAGCAGTTTCAACACTTAAATGAGGATATTTGTCTCGGAATTCAAATTTAAAATGGTTAATTACCCTTTAAAGAATGAAAGTGAAATTCAATGCCAAATAACAACATCTGTCTAGAAACCTGTAGCTGCTAAAATTTGAGAACTGTTAGGCTGGTGTTAGCTTGATTTCTCTAATTCCAGTATTTTAGACTGCGATAATCATATTTTTTATCAGACATTGAGACTTTGCGAAAAGGTTAAAACATGTCTGACAAGCTTGAAACTTCCGTCAGGGAATAGAAATATGTCATAAAACACACATACACACACACACACACCACGCACACACAGTATAGAAATATATCAATATATTTTGTCTGTTTTAATGTATATTCTTTGAAATATTTAATTTCAGCCCTTGAAACTAAAAAATGTGTTTATTCTATACAAGAAAAGTTAAATATATATTATTCTACTGATTTATTTGACACCTGTAGTTTTTCAAGTAAACTTCGTGATTTATTGGGTATTTCTTTTTCGCAAACACATTGTTGTTTTTAAATTATTGATTTTTCATTCTTGAATGTTATCTGATTGTACACATATATTAGTCTTGAAGTGTCACGCATGTCAGCTGTAATAAACAATGCATGACCATAAAACTTTTGGTGACACATGTTTCTGATGATATCTATGGACCCATACTCTTCTGGGACCAGTAATTCCCTTGATTGCATAATCCCTAATATGGTAAACAAAACAAATTTTCACACAAGATAGCCACTTGATGTTAACTTCAAAGGCCTGACAAAATAACAAAATGTATGACATTGAAAAAAAAACTACCGGGGGTAAAATCATATTTTTTTTCAATATGGCTCATGTTGATATTAATAATATTATACGATGACATATTAATAGATAAGCAACTCGCCGAACATCTATATGCAGCATTAGTTACAAAATTCCACAAAAAATAAGAAAATCCATAGATCTGTTATCTTTAAGATGATTCAGCCATACATGTTTTTTTGGTGACATTGTCAGTTTCCAACTGTTGTTTGTTGGAAACAGATTAATTGTTTCCATAATCGGTATATTCACCAAAAGTAATCTTAAATCTAGACATTCGTCATGCCATGAGAGAAAGTCTGAGGAAGACGTGATGTAAGTACTAGTGTTACTCAGAAAATAAATTACAAAGACAGAGAAAAAATATAATTGGCAACTGCATGTCGTGTTTATATAAGGACAATATACCAACTTCACACCTTCAAAAATAAGTGAGAGGTGTTGACTGATGAACAATGAATGAGGTCTATAAATTTCATTTTTTAAGGAAATTATTTTATGTCGCTAAACAGAATAATCCACATTGTACACAAGCATCAATAAAACATCGGTCATATTGTATAGTCGAAAACAGCATAGATATATTGAAGACCCTAAATTCTGACAGCTATGGATCAACATCTCTATAATATTAAATATTATTATAAGTCTTTTTGTTTTCGATAATGTCACTCGCATGCCCTTTCCGAATTGCCATTATTTATATATACTGTATAATCGACAACACTATCCGGACTCGTACCGTGTAGACGTACTATATACCGAACTGAGCGATCACGCTAAATATCGCGATTGACATACGAGATATTGGGAGATTTCGAGTAGTTGCCTATCTCTTGTATTATACGTCTCTGGCTAAACTGAATAAAAAATTCCGTTTCGCTCGTAAATGATGATACGATTTACTTTTATTTCTTATAAAAAACAAAGATACCATCAGAGACGTATAAATACGTCTCTGATACCATCACGAACTTAAATATCTATGTATATAAGTCCTTAAATTGATATCATCATGATGCCGTTGTACTTGACTTCTACGTACCGGATTACAGAGTTTATACTATCGACATCAAGCTTAACACAGTAACTTCCCTTTATATCAAAGCGCCATTTGCTTGATGGAGTTGTTGGTCAGTAAATGTTTGGGTTTTGACGAATTGTATGATTGTCAGCCAGTGTGACTCTTCCTTTTATGTTTATTTTTTTAGCTACTCGTCGTCAGGTAGTAAATACATTATAAGGTTGATTTAATATTGTCAATATCTGCATCAAAATTACATTTAGAATTTACGCGAAACATTATTGTACTGTTGTAAAAATAGAGTTGGTTTAAAATAATTAGCTGTGCTGCCAAATTAGCTCATTGCTAGAGTATCTGACTTACAAGCAGAAAGTGGTGGGTTCGAGCCCTTCACTAGATCTATACATAGTTTTCCTCCTCCAATTACAGTCATGATCAGTGATATGGATCCACTAAAAACCAGTCCAATTGTTCAGACAGTTTGTGATGGCAATATACATAATATATGGCCCTGCCATTTTTGAAAAGCTGAATATCTTAAGTGAATTAAGTAAGGCTACCCAAAACCCTGACCAATATAGACACTGAGACATAATGGGGAATGTGCGGCGAGAAGTGTTACTAAGTCGGAAGATTCAGTTTCAAACTCCATGGTGTTAAGCAGGGTTCAAAGACTTTGTCTCAGGTTGCTCGTCTAGCAGAAGGACCAATTAATTTAGAATTCTAATTAGTTCCACAACAATTTCAACTTGTCCGGAGTTGATTTCTTCTTGTAATTATGAGCAGGCGAGTGAATTTCTTGAGCCCTTGTTTAGGCTTGAAAAAGTTAACTGGTCTACCAAAAGAAACGGGGAGACTTTTCACCTGTTCTCACAAGATAGGCCCAAGTTTGAAATTTGAGTGTCGCTAAACAATATTCGACACATATGCAATGATATTGATGTGTTTTGTTATTTTATCAACTTTGCATGGTATCTACCTTTAAATCGTAAAAAAATTAGCTGTAATTTAGTGGTGTTTTGTAAAGAAAAAGACAGAAAACTATCAATTTTCAATAAAAATACGCTGTCGCCATGAAGGGTAACATAGTTAAACACACATCTACTGCATCATATCGTGACAAAATGAACATATTTTTTCATTATATGTTCAATGACGTATTAAAGTTTACAATAAAAAGCAAAATCTAAGTTAAGCTCTTTGTATTTGTTCGTTTGAAACAAAACGGACATGTCGCCAAAACCAATGTAATCTACGTTACACAGTTTGCACTGAGAAAAATATTAACATTATACATGTTATAAGTTGTTTAAACATGAGCAAATACATATGTAAACATAGTACAAACGATGCGTTATAAAAAAATTAACTCATTTCATTAAATGCGTTTATAGTAAAAACGCGCATTTAGTTTTTGTAAAGTAAAGTTAAGACTGTAATCTACGTTACTGCTAATACTCAATTAATATAGCATAGAGAGCTCTTATTTGACTATTATCACTTAGATCTGATTGATTTAACACTAAATTGTTTGTTATTTGTAAAAGTTCAACAGCTTGTGAGTAATTTCAACTCATAATAATCAAGATGTAATTTACGTTACTTAATCAACGTTACCATAGTTTTCCAATTTCGGCACGTTATTTGATTTAGATGCCTGATATTAGGTTAAACAGTTTATAGGTTCCTTAAGATAAACTACCAATATGAAAATAAACACAGTTTTTGCCTTTTGTTGTGCATTTACCACATTTTCCTCCATTTGCATATGCAATATCGGTACAGAAAAAACTCTACAGTAAAGTTGAAGTTGTCTTCTGTAAAACAAAACAAGGAAAGAAATGTGAATATTTTTTTCATTATAGGTTTTTAAAAAAATGAATATATACAACTTAAATGTCAACAAATTTGATGTGTTAACCGATAAATTCATACAAATGTTGCAAATATTAGCGACAAGGTCCGCTAGGTTAATAACATAGCATTGTTTTTTGGTTTCCTATTTTCGCTTACCAAAATAATTTGTGACCTTGTTTTGATTATATTTGATTTATGAAGATATTTGGCATGTTATCAGTGATATACAAAACTATCTTAGGTTTTATAAAGCTGATACAAATGGTGGTAACGTAGATTACAAAAATATGAACTTGTGTTATCTCTAACAGTATTAAGTAGATGTTATCCTAAAATTTGACATGTTCCTCTATTGTAGATCATAGCCCGGTAGTAAAGTAAGATCACAATGCTTGTTTCTGAAAGAAATAATGTATTATAGGCATAAAAATTATTGTTAACATCGGTAACGTTGATTACAACAAAATGTAACGTAGATTACTGTTTCATTGTTTCAAATGATATGGGTAAATCTCGGACTGAAATACAGCGAAACTGTCGTGAAAGGAAAAAAGACATATGAAGGAGAAAATACATTGAAAAAGAACCAAGATTAACCATTTCAAACAGTGAAATTATCAAAAAGGGACTCTTTGAGAAGGTGAGAATAGAAGGTGAGAATGTCCAGAAATATCAACAAATTAAGAAGTCTGAATAGCTAGTAACTAAGTCTAATGGTGATCCAGATGAAGAAATAATGGTTGCGAATTATGAAAATGGTGTAACCTCTACCGCGACAGACCCGAGGATATTAGTTAAGCTTTCAAATTTTGATACATCACCCGAAAATCAACTTACAACGGCACAAAGAAATGTGACAGAGTTCCTTGTCAAATGAAATAGTTAATGGTAAGAACGCAAATGGCAAACAGAGTTGCAGAATTCCTGAAACGGGATCATAACAGTAGGCAACTGCTTGGTAAGAAAGACAAGGTAAAGATTGAAGAAGAGAACTTGCAGAAACGCGTCTTACATGACAACATTACTGTCTTGCACATGAAATAATTGGCATAGAAGAGATTTCAAGTATCATTCAGTACTTTCAGTCACATGCGGTTAAATTCGATATCACTCACAATGTATATTACGCACAATTTATAAAATTCAGAACATGCTCTCCGAACAGTTTAAACTTTCAACATCTGTTGTTGTCCAGTTAAATGTGCATACTTTGTAATCTACGTTACGAAGTCCCATTTTTATTTGTACGGTTGTATGCTGCATACAAAATACATTTTGAAGTCAAAATTTGTCTTATCTTAACAATAAGTGCTCATAGTTTATATAAAAATCAACTGAATCTACACAAGAATGAGTTTGTTTTTTACAGCTTTAATAATTGATAAACGTGTTTTCAGAAGGTACACAAATAACATAAGCTACCAAATTAAAGCTGGGTGTACATTGTTATAAAGACCTATGCATAAAACGTGTAAAGTTATCGTGATTAATTATCTATCTAAGTGACTTATGGTATAAATTTCATAGATTTTTTATTTCAAAATAACTTTTATATGACCATTTAATTTTCTAAAGTAAATGTAACGTAGATTACATTTCGCAAAAGTACCCCATTTGCCTCAGTGACTGTTATTTCCTTATTAAATGGCCTGAGTGCTGAAACTTCGCCAATATGTCAGAAACATATTTGTTCATAAAATCATGTCATAACATATTAATACAGAGCAAGTTCAATTTTCAACATTTGGTCAATGTAAGTTGGGCCTATCTTGTGAGAATAGGTGTTTTAGGCTTTACTTCCTCTTATAATACGAATTAAGATAGTCTCAGTCATTTACCATAATTTTGTATTGCACTCCTTAAAGTCATAACCACAAAATATTGCTGTGAGAAGCTTATTAATTGTTCTTCCCTTTAACTATAAATAATAAATACTGTAGAATTGTGTATTAAATATAAATAATTGATAGCATCCTAATTTCATGATTAGCTTTAAACATACCGGTAATTAAGTGCAGAATACAATAACATTGTACAAACGCAAGTGTACATCTGTTTTGTTTTTTGTATTTTAAAGTTCTTTGTCTATAGGTGCATCAACATTGTGATGGATTTTGAGACCTCAGCAGATTTTGGTGACAAGATAGCAAAATTATGTCTGGATAAATATGTAAAGCTGCCACGTTCGGGTAAACCCCAAGCTGACAAGGAATGGACACTGCTGGCTGGTGTTGTGTTACAAATCACGAAAGGTAACCTTATTTTAGCAAAATATTAAGAAGTGTAGGCTTGACAGGTTGGGTCAATACAGTATCTATTACGTCAGAAATACAGAACAAAAATATTAAACAAATGTACACTGATCAGTGGTCATACATAACTTAATATCTCAGCAGATTTTAGGAATATACTACACTTATAATACTGTACTATTCATTTGTTATACTTATGTTTTTATTCAATTTATAACTGTTTTAACTATAGTGTTTTTGAAGTAATTTGAATTTTTTTTAGAAGCATCACTTAGAATATTATGTGAATAAATGATTGCTGCCTGGATTAGTCAGATTGTATTGTTGTTAAATCTGTCAACATTTTATTTCATGTCTAGAAAGCAGATTTAAAGTAATTTCACTTGCTACTGGATCAAAATGTATTGGACCATCAAAAATGAGTAGGACAGGTATTATTGATATGTTCAATTTGCTTTTAAATAAGTTATTTTTGATGTCTCAGTTTATATTATATTTTAAGGATGTATGTAACAGTTTTTGTTCATCTGCATGATAATTTTATTTAAATAAAACAGTATAACAGTTTGGATTAATAATCAAACATGAACATTATATAGTTGCTAAGGCAATAAAATGAATAATAGTTAAAACATGAGAGAAAATTGTGCAACAAATTTTAGTTGATATCTGTAGCTTGTGATTTGATGATATAAAACTGAGATTAGAATCATGTCTCTACATTTAAATTTTGATTGATTGTTTCTGTTCAGCATCTTAAAACTGACCAATAGTGAGGCTTCCCTTCATGAATTGCCTAAAAAATTGTTATCATATGCTTATTAGTTAGCTTCAATTTCAGGTGAGATTTTGAATGACAGTCATGCTGAAGTTCTGGCAAGGCGTGGACTGATTAGGTAAATCCGTGTTTGACATGCTTTTGGCAAAGTTCATATGATTGTGACAGCTGATGTTGAATTTGCATGATTTAGACAATTAATCAGACTAAAGTGTCATAAAAAATTACGGATAAGTCACATTTTTGCAATGATGTTATCTGTTGGGCAACAAGATTTACTGGGACATGTATATATACCAGTACACTGAAAATGTATTTCTTTTTGTGTACCTGCACATCATGTCTCAAATTTTAAGTGTGGGCTGGATGATAATTTCTAAGAATTATAGCATAATGATATTATTATATAATTGGAAGTTGGAAAAGGGTACAGTTAAACAATCATTATTTGATGAACAGGGTTTTCCATATTGTAGCTTTATTCTTCTTCCCTAAAATTGTTTATTCTCATTAATTTATAATTACATGTATTTCAAAACATGGATGATTATGATACCCTTTAACTCAATAATTGTGTTTTATCATAGATATTTGTATGGTGAACTGCAAAGTTTATACACTGCTGGAACGAGTGAGATTCTCGATTATTCGACAGACAATGTATGCAGACTGAAAGATGGAGTCTGCTTCCATATGTACACATCCAACACTCCATGTAAGTAGATCCGTGTCATGTTGTTGATACAGTTTTACATGATTTCTTTTAGTACAGTATTTCAGTGAAGTGTAGTCAGTCAGGCACTTACCTGCCTATATGCAAGTAAGCAGGTGAGTCCACATCATATTCCAAAAATTCATTTAAATTCTTGACTGAGATGAGGTTAAACCAGAAACTTTCAGAATGTGTCATATTCTTGAATCCACTTCAATTTAGCCTGGGTACAAGCCTGTCAGCTGAATTTGTAAGAAAGTATTTCAGTTTAATCGAAATTTGGCATACAATTCGGGCAGAATTCAGTTTGGTATGGTCATAGTTTGGTTGTACATTTTTGTATATGAGCCGCATAATTACAGCTTACTTTAGAACGTATTAAACACAATTCAATTTGATCATTTATTAAAATTTTGTTTTGAAAGTATCACTGACGAAAATTAATCTTGTTTTTTAAATTTAGGTGTTTTTTATCCCTTTTAATAGGTGGTGATGCTTCTATATTCCCTAAGAAGACATCAAACAATGATTCAGGTTTTGCTTCCATGTTCCATGATGCCAAGGCTTCTCAGGTATCTCATGTGACCAGTAAATGTACTACATCATTATCAAGTAATATGTCTGTAACTGATGACTGTAATGATCAGGGAGTGTTGAAAAGTAATGTTGAAAAAGTCAGGGATGTTAAATGGGAACAGGAAAAACTGAGTAATGAAAGTCAAGTTCAAGTTTTAGGAAAAGTCTATGACAGTAAACCTGGTCTAAAACACATAGATGAAGAGTCTGATAAATCGTCTTCTATGAAAGATGTAACTAAGACTACACAAGAAATGTTGACTGATGCTTACAGCTCTATGAATAAAAGTGACAATAATGTGACTTCTGACAATAAGTCTTGTGATATTGTTACTGTACGCAATAATTCTATACATAGTGCAACTGAAGTTTTAAATTCAAAGGAATTAGGGAAGGAAAGTGCAATCAGTAGACATGATATTAGAAATAGTGACCTTATTGAAGCAGGTGATAAGCAAGTGAACCATTCAGGTAGCATAGTTGATGGGAAAAGAAAGGATGAAAATTTTGATGAGAATATAAGTTTTAGTGATCCTAAGAAACTTAAAACTGATATTAATTCACATCCTATGTTGGCACTTGTTAGTGATGATCGTGATTGCTCAAATCCATTAAACAGTGGCGCTGACCAAGGTGTTACAGAGGGCTGGAGAGGTATATACTTCCATTACATAGAATCAGTTGTTACGATTATTTGATATTACAGCCAGTTTTCACTGTAGCAGAAAATTGTACAATGTTAAATGCTGAAATAAACAATTGTATCGAATTGTAAGAATTTCAGTACAAGTTTTATTTGCAATGCTTGGATTTGATTTTACATTTTGAAGGAACTAAGATTTTTAATATCTGTTTCATGGCAAAATAAATCATACATAGTACTCACGCACATTTCAAATGTAGTTGTTTCAGCAGAAATCCTTTTGTTACTTATTACAGATGATATTTATAGAACTGGTGCAAAATGTGTCAGTAATGGTGTACAAGATCCACTTGGTGAAGGAGAAGATTATCATATGATTGGTGCATTCAGGTTTTATGTTTATTTATATACTAAGAATTTATTAGATTTCGAAAGTAGCATATAGATGAGTTTATATTCAACTTTGACCCGTTTTTTACTGAATCTCGAAAATGATGTATTCTAGACTAAAATTTCTTAAAAAGTTTTCTTAAATAATCTTTAAACTGTTATGTAGATGTTTATTTAATTTATTAACTTGATTTTGTGTATTTTTACATTATGATAGAATAAAGCCTGGACGAGGGGAGAGAACTCTATCAATGTCTTGTAGTGACAAGATGGCTAGATGGAATGTGGTTGGTTGTCAAGGAGCGCTGTTATCTCATTTCTTGGCTTCTCCTATTTATCTCACCTCAATTACTATTGGCAAGTAAGTCTCTATTTATCTCACCTCAATTACTATTGGCAAGAAAGTCTCTATTTATCTCACCCCAATTACTATTGGCAAGTAAGTCAAATTTTATTTCAAGTACTGGTTCTTAACATGTCATATTTGCCATGCTGTGTTATTAAGCAGTTAATACATTCTTGGAATAGGATTCCTACTAGATTCTATTGAAAGTAATGGTTGGCTTACAGAGGGTAGCTGGTTCCACCCAGTGTATGCCTGGTGTCATCTTCCTTCATTTAAGCTGGAAAAGTTGCATAATGACCCTGGCTGTTGGTGAAATATTAAACCTGCAGAAAAAAGCAATGATGATTTAAATATAAGTGTTTTAATCGACAAAAAAGTTTAGTTCTACCTTACACATGGAAACCATGACTTGTTTAGTCAGTATTAGACAGATCTATCCATCTGACTACTGATCTAAACTATTGTTCCAGCAAATATTGCCTATGGCTTGGCTTAGCTGTGTTGTCGCATTTTTCAAATTTTGTGATGTTGTAGTAAATAACTGGAGATATTAAAAAAGTATATGTTGCGATTTTTTTGTCCATAATTGATGTTGAATGATACATTTTCAGCTTATTATTGTGCCAGGGTGGTATATTTCAGATGTCCGACTGATGAGTCAGCCATATATCGAGCTTTGATAGGGAGAAATTCATCTGTTACAGACAAACTTCCGAATGGATTTGTTCCACAATGTCCCAAGTTTTATTTCAGTAATTTGTCATTCATTCAAGGAAAATCTGAAGTGAGTGAAAAGATTGGAGAGACTGGAAAATCTATTAAAATAGTACCATGTTCATCAGGTAAACCATTCATATACATGATATATTTGTAAGTGATGCGACCATGGTCCAATGGTTCGTGTACTGGACTTGTAACCTGGGGAACCGGACTATTATCCAGGTTGCGGCAGGTCATACCCTGCTATGAAAATTGACAAATATGTCGATTTCCCTCCATATGTGTGGAAGTTGCCGGCTACTTGTGGAAAAGTAAAAGTTTACAGTCCAGGAAAGCTGGTTAGGTGAACCTGGTGCCATTTAAAACCTCAAGCATTGTTTGGAAAGTGTTAAATTCACTGAAACAAACCTTATAATTGGCTTCTATCAGTCAATTGTGGGATTAGAGAGAAGACTTTGTGTTCTATATGCTTTTAAAAGTACCCGCTTAATACTAAAAGTGTTGAAATTTTGTGCATCATAAAATAGCTTTGAAAAGATATGATAATTGTGTATATTTCAGTGCATATATTTTGTGTGATTATATAGATGTTTATAAAACTTTCAGCTATTGCATGGTGTCAGACCAGTGGTTGTACACAAATGCTAGATGTAACGACACATGGTAGAAAACATGGGATCACTGCTAAGAATCTGGATAAACCACAAGCTAGGTATTATAACTTTGAAGATCTTCTGTAAAATGCGTACTTGTTTATTTCAATATCATGTTATACTTCTTATGTAATCAAAGTGCACTCCATCTATGTTCAAGTGTATACATAATAATAGCACAGTATTTTTTCAATGATATTGCAAAAAGTAAGAAAAAGGATCTGACATTTGCTAGCCAAATGCATACAGTCTGCAAGATGCACATTTAATTCAATAATGGTCAAAACTTTATGTGTCTTGACTCTTAATTCTACATTGTAGTATGTAATTTTTTTCAGGAGTCAGATTTGCAGTAAGAGTTTGTTTGAAGTATTTTTGACATTGAAGAATTCTTTACCAGAGGATAAAACACCAATTACATTAAAGTAAGTACATTTTGTAACAGTTCATGTTATGTAAATCCTTTCCATTTTAATGAATTCACACAAATAAAACATTTTTATGCGTCCCCGCCATTCGAAGAAGTGTTATCCCTGTCCATCCGTTCAGATTTTGGTTTCTAAGCGATAACTCAAGAAATATTTCATGGATTGATTTCTTATTTTATATGAAGGTGTATAATAATAATACAATACAGGCTAAGTTTGATTTCTGTTACAATCCAAATGTTTTCACAGAGTTATTGCCCCTTTTTGACTGGCTGTCAGTGGGAGCATTTCTGTCCTCTAGACATATTTCTAGTGACTTCAGTGTTATCATAACAAACTTATGACTAAGTGATCATTTTCTGAAATGACTTTTTGCCTTTGAATCAATATATGGTCTGTCTATTGGTTTATGTCTTCATGTCATACCTGTTGTGTTTTATATAAAAATGTTTTGACTTTTTTAGGGAACAACATTTGTGTACTTACAAGGATTTTAAGATGGCTGCCACACCTTATCAGGCAGCATGGAAGCTGCTACTTAGGGTATATAAAACATGGGAACATAAACCTTCTGGATTTTTAGACTATCAGTGATAGTTTTTTCATTGTTGAAATAGCATCAACAGTCACCAGCTCTTTGAATCATGCAAGTGTTCATCTGTCTGTCCAAGCATAAACATGTGGTACATTGTGACATTTTACATTGAACTTGTACTTTAATATGGGAAATATGGCAATAAACCTTAAATAAAAGTGAGATTGTTGATATTTTCTTTTAAAAGTAGAATGTAACAAAATAATGATGATATCTATTATCCATTCTATAATACATTATTATAATATCATAATTGGATTATTTATTTAAACACTAAACAGTTACTAGTATATCTTTACGAACAATATACAATGGAATTGATAGTTTTGCTTCGAGATTGTCCTCACATTTTACGTATGACTTTGGGGGCCAATGCTCAAGGATTCCAATACTAAACTCTACTAAGCTTACCGGGTTGGTATTGAACATAGATTGTAAAACCAAAGAGCACTCAATGTAACAGAAAGAAGTATATGTCAAACTTCATAAAGTTGATACACAGAGGTAGATAGTAAAAAGTACATTAATATACTAGTACGAGTATGTAGAAACTACAATATCTACTGCTATTTAAACGGCAGCTTGAACTGAAATAATCATATAATGTAGTCATTGTCCTAATGCTGCATTTGTTGTCTCTGGGGTTCAATCTTACACCAACACTCAGCTTCAACAGGGGTAGGAATACTCCAGACAGACTACCTGGGTAGAACCACTGACCATCTGTAAGCTAGCTGAACAACTTCCTCTCATGCATTTGTTTGTAGACCTGGCCCTGAGGTTATAAAACTTGAGAATGGTCTCCGAGCTCAAAGCTCAATTTGGTTCTCAAAGTATTATGGTTGAAAAGATAGAGCTGATTAATGTTGAAATACATTTTCCGATCAATTATTCTGTCATACTAATGTATCAATAATATCATTATTGTCTGACCACAATTAACTCAGAACCATTAAAAGACAAAATATGACATTTGAGCTTGGAGACCGATCTCAAGTTTTATAACCTCGGGGCCTGGTGGTATTCATACACCCTGAGTGGGTCTAGCGAGTACTGCAGAGGCCCGTCAATAATTGTTAGATAGCTGAAGTTTTGACCCTGTACATAGATTTATGTATTGTTTGCGTACAAAAATTAATTCACACATAAATATCATTGAAGTATTTTATTTTTGGGAATTACAATCTTTTACACATTGACATTAAAGACTGAAGTTAGAACTAAGATATCAAGAGGTTTTATGACTTACAGTAAAATCTCAATTAATACCAATTACTTGACCAAATAAATGGGTCATAATGCTTATATATGTTCTTATTAAATCCAATACAAATGTAAACCGTCCGAAAACACTGGTTGTTTAAATGAGGTGGTTTTAATATTAATTTGGTCACAAAATAAGGTTTTACTTTTAATAAATCAAGAAAATTTTATATCAAACTGAAACTATATGGCTATGTTTACAAATAGTGTCACAAATAGTTTACACATATCAATAATGTAACAAACAGAAGTCTTTGAAACGTTCCCATATGAGAAAATGTATATTACAAATATAAATAAGACAATATTCAAAAGTAATAAATAAATATACTACTCAAAATTTTGATAAGGATCACATATGATATTGCTTGTAGTGATTGCTTTATATGTTTAATACTACTCTTGATTAGATTTGATTAAAATTTATTCATTCAAGCATCATATGCCAGTGCAAAAAATGAAACAAATGATGTCCTTAGTAGCATATCTGTATATTTGATATCTGTATGGTCTGACTATTTGAACATTAAGTAAGTGATCCTTATCAAATTTTGAATAGACTACAATATAAAAATATACGACAGTATTCATAAATCCATAAATTGAATATAATCTATATAACTGAAATAAGATTAACAAAATTAAAAGCTCGAGTTTAAAAGCTCCATGTCAATACGAACCAACGTGCAGGTCAATTTTCTAGCTCTTTTATTATTTATGAATTCATGTTAAAAGAAATGAGCTTGATAATTAAATTAACCAGTAGATAATACTGGTTTAACTTAACCAGTAGATAATACTGGTTTAACTTAACCAGTAGATAATACTGGTTTAACTTAACCAGTAGATAATACTGGTTAACTATCAACCTCATTTAATCAGTAATTAACTGACTTTATCTTAATGCATGAATCACACATGGGTATTAATTGACTAGGATTGCTATATCTTAGGTTAAAAACTTACAATATCACAAAGAAACATATTCAACAACTGTTCCTACGGTCCCTTAAATACTCCATCAACAGACCTGAACACTATCATCTGAGGTAGCTAGTCTAGCTGATGACGGTAACTAAACTAACAGAATTGAAAATCACAGACCAGTTTGCTAGATCAAAATCTTCATTCAAGTACTTTTGCATACCTAGAACAAATCAACCAATATTATAAGACCTAACATGGTTAAGATGAGATTTGAATATAGTCAAACCTGTGAACAAAGGCCACTCATGGGAAATACAAAATATGGTGTTAATTGACAGGTGGCCTTTATTGACAGGTGGCCTTTATTTAGAAGTCATAATTTGCTTATTAATCAATTGCTCTTTTCCAAAGAATGGCTTTTATTCACAGGATGGCCATTATCCAGAGGTGGCCGCTAACACTGGTTTAACTATATTTAAATCATTCTCAGATTTTTAATGTCATGACCTACACATGTTGTATCATATCAGGAAATTCATGGAATCACTCATCACGACTATATACAGAGAATCACAAATTGTTGAACAACTTGTTGATAATGATATGTACCAAAAGAATATCATGTTAATTAAGGCATTGCACACAAGTGTAAAAATATAGAAAAATCATATCAGTTCTGATAAATTAACACCTATGTTTGTAGTGTTTCCTTATACAAATGACATTACTAATCTTATTAAGCATGAATAGTCTGATGTCATAAATAATTTAATACTGATTAAGAGATAAAAATAACAATCAGCTAGAAATATTCTCCTAACACTTATAAGTTTAGATCAATGATGACAACCAAAGGATACTAGCATGTTGAAGATAAGGTGAATGCATGCCAAGCTTAATGCCAAAAATTACTTCCTCAAATGGAGTGGACAGATTTTGAAACATTTTGAATTTTCATAGATTTTTATGACAGAAAATGATTTACCATGTTTCAAAAACAATGATGTTCCTTAGAGTTATTTCTCCTTTTAAATTTGCACTGAAGTCAATGAGAGTATGGCATTTTTTTAAATGCACACATTTATAATATATATACATTTATGTATGTATTATGTATATATACATTTATATTATATATGGTAAATGTATTTTTGGCATGTCTGGCCATTATAGGCATTAATTACCATTATTCACCATCCTTTCAATGTGCTAACTCCCTATGGTTATAACATATTAAGACTGCACAAACCATACAGCAATCATAAGTTGAAAGCTTGCATTAAAAATAACTGTTGTTACATGGAAAATCATTGTACAAAAATACAATAAATCTGACATCAGAACTTATTAAGCAGAAAACTATGTGATAAAATTATAAAAAATTCCTCAATAAAAAGATCCTGCCCTTATAAAGACACCTGATTGTTTTCACCGGTTAATAATGTGATACACATGTACACACATTATTGGCTTTGAGAGAGAAAATGGTAAAATACTGGTAGAAATATAATAAAAAAAAATATTTTATGAATATCTTTATCAAACTTGTGTTATAGGAAAGTCTTCCAAGTCTGATTCTGTTGTTACTTTCTTAATACCTCCTTCAGTGGATTTCTCATTATCTTTATGTTTATCCATCAAGTCAAGATATTGATTAGTGATGTTGTTAAAGGCTTCAGATCTATCAGCATACACATGATGTCCAGCTCCTACAATGGTCTGAAAGTAAACAATACAAAGTATAACAATGGTCTTATGTTATTCATGTAGGACTGTAGATTTTCCGAGATGTGGGGAACAATTTCGAACCTTGAGAAAATATAAAATATTTCTCATTTTATGTTAGTGAATGGTGCTGTAACTGATTTTTCACATATTAGTACTTTTAATAAACATTGAACAAGACAAGGGAACACAATAAACAACACAATTTTGAAAGCGAAAAAGTACAAACTCTTGAATCTCTCTAGAATGACTTTAAGAGTTCCTAGCATATAAATATTGTAACACTGTTTCATTAAGATTCCAAATGCTAATCATACAAACTTGGAGGTGGAAAGAAATGGCACTCGATTTTCATTTATCCAAGTTATACAGATATTAGCTACAAATGTACAGCCTCATTCATGTGTTAAACTGAATGATAGTATTAAACTGTAGCAAACATCCTTGAGCATGCTGGCATGAATCAGTCACACAAAGCTCATAGTCTAGTCTTATCATTAAGCAAATTCGTCAGCACCAAGATCAATATAAAGTTAGTAAAAGAGATATGAGAGAAATGGAAGATCAGGAAGCAAGTATAAGGAGGTTATGGATGAAAGCTGGACCAATTCCAAGTAGTCTTGATGTTAATTTCATACCTCAACATCCACTCTACTGTCATTACGGAGGTACTTTGTCTGGTTGCCACAATCTCTATCCATCCAAGTTCGGGAACCGTATATAAATGTGATAGGTAGATCTTTGTCAATGTCACCTATTCTTTGCATCATTGGACTTTTGGCCCATCCAAGTGACATTGATAGAGCACGAAAAGCACCTTCACCACTGAAAAGATGTTTGACAAGTATTAATTCTGTTACAAACAAAGGATAACTTAAGTTAACAGCTTAAATAAACTACTGTGTATACAAATCAATACACTTACTGGTACTACACAACCTGACAAATTTCATTGAAATGAAATAATACATATTAGTCTACTATGGCACAATGCCAATAGATTGTTTGACTGCACCAAGAAATGACAGTGGTAGTTTCATACAAATAACAATTATGAATTTTGAGAACAATATACACAACCAGTCTCCGATATTGGTCCCATCAAAAACTGTTAAAAATATGAACAGAACTAAAGTATAAATCTTAACAAAAAGTCATTAGTGTTGACCTAAGCTTAATAATTCTAACAAAACCTACCTTGGTGTTTGAGCATTACAATGATATATGTAATCCAACATTGTGTCATCATCAAATAAATGTGAAAACTTAGCTTGTAGATCTGGTCTAAATCTTTTAATCAATCCTGGACCTAAACATCATAAGAAAGACAAACTTCAGTCATAAAAAAATAGTATTTTTTATAAAATGTACTCATATTATTGGTTCTCTCAATTAATTTGTTAATAAATATTGCAATGCAGACAGTTCACTAAGATTTACTTATTTTTCAACAGAAGTTATGACAAAATAGAATATACAGTCAAACCTGTGCTGGCAGCCACCTTTGAATGGCCACCCTGTGAATAAAGGTCATTCTTTTAAAATATTGAATGTCTGCTGTAAATGGTTGATTGAAACCACTGTCCTCTAACTATGACATGTTAAGAATATAATATAATTAATTGTATTGGCAATGCCAGGGAATACAGGAGGATGGCGCCATTTAGTCCCCACAGTTTAATACATTGTCATGAAAATCTTTTATTTTAGCCGGTATACAAGTAAATGTGACAAATAAACTTAAACTGCTGCGAACGTATTTAAATGATACAAACTGTTACCACAGTAAATATTTATATCAACATGTGCTTACCCATAGGTCCGCTGACTCGAACAATAGCAAGTGGATTAAATGGTGATAACAATTTAACTACAGCACGAGCCCAGATTGGTATCCTTTTACTGCGATTGTTCTCTTGAGGCTGATCTGGAAAGCCCCATGGGTCAACCAGAAACAAATGTTCAATGTTCTTTGGATATTTTAATGCATACGCACTGACTACATAAGCTCCCAAACTGTGTCCTAAAAGAGCCATTTTGTCTATCTTCATTTCTTGTCTCCATTCTTCTATTGACTCAACAAATTCCATTTCAACAAGTTTTGGACTAGAACTGAATTTAGGTCTTGAACTACGGCCAAAGCCTAACAAGTCAAATGTATATACGGATCTTTTCTTCGCTAGAGCATCAATATTTTGAGCCCACAACCCTACTCCCCCACCCATACCATGAACCATAACTAAAGGAATATTTAGTGAGTCTTTTTTTGCAGTAACAGTCCATATTCGATGTTGACTCTGAGGTAGTGTGACAAACTTCTTTTCCAATGTGCTTTTCAAGCCTGAAAAAAACCCATATAAGTAATTCACATAATTAATTCAGAGAATAAAATTGTTATCAAGTCAATAGAACAAGTGCATAATTGTTCCAATAGGACTACACTTTATTTCTAAGCATAAATAATGTAGTTAATTGCATACAATAACTATAGTACATTTGTATCATAAAATTCTATAATTTGGCATTCTAATTTTATGATATATTCTGATACAAAAAATGGAGCAGGATTGAAGGAAGCCATGCATGCTCATTTCCAACATTGTGAATGTTATATATTTTGAGATATCTAGGTGGCCAATTTTCTTTTCTAAGCAGTCAGTTTGACCTCTGGCCACAGGTCTCTTATTGAAAGCACTAAGAATGAGAATTGTTAATTTCAATATCAAAATATCTTTAACCAACTTTAATAGCAAACACAGCCATTTAAATTTTTATCTTTATAAGTTTATTATCATTTTTATCGTTATGTAAAACAGTTTTAAACATTTGAATAAGTTTGTCTTTATAACCAAATATTTATTAAGGTTAGCACTTTTATAAAGGGTGTACTACAGGGTTAGGGCTATTACCACACACTAAACAAAAGTATATGTATGAATCAAATTAAGTAAAAAACTAAAAATCTTGATGTTTTAAAAAAATCATCACAGTAATCTGAATTAAGTATTTGAGTCTAGACAATATATTTAATAGGTTCAGACATGGAATGAAAGTTATCATACACAGTTCTTTTACTTACAACTCAGAATGCGAGATTCTATCTTTGCTAACTGTGCCATTGAGGTAGGTATCCATTGAAGCCAGCTTGATTGTTCTTGAAGAATTATTTGACTGTATGAAAAAAAGAATACATATGATTATAATGCATACTCAAATCTAATATAGAACTAACAAAAATATAAAGACTAAGTAACAAAAAATTGCTTTGAGCAAGACTAAATGACAAAAAAACAAAAACAACAGAAAACGGAGAACTTGAAAAACATGTATAGCCTGCATGCCTCATGGTATCGATATACTTAAAAAATAGAAAATATCATTTAAATGAAGTTCAACTAATATTATAGTAATAAAGACAAAACATCAAACATACTCATTAGAGCTGGGATGAGTACTCGAGTAAGGCTACTACCCGGGTACAAAATTACTACCTGGGTACCCTTGAATTAGATCACTCCATATTAAACTCATTTCGATTTTTTAGCAAACAAAACATTTATTGATCAGACCTTATTATATCAGACAACCTTAAATATAGTTACCTGTGCAGCTGGTGTACACATAATCATCCCTGACATAATTAAAAGTCAATATATTTATTCAAATTATTGCTAAACTTGATTTCCTTGTTTTAGGATGTCATGAACTGTCTGAACTCTGATTAATACTCAATATTAATAGTGTATATATAATTTCTTTGAAAAAACAATTAAATGTAGAAGATGGAATGAATGGACAGCAGTGGACAAGGATTTAATTAATTTGTAATTGACTGCAAATGAAGTGAAATCAAGTAGAAATAATTGAACATCAGAGTTCTTATCACGTTAGCAAAAAATATATGGCACATTATGATTACTAGTAATACTACACTGTATGTCTAGGTAGCGTTACATTGAAAATACCGCAAGATTTGTGTTTACGCTGGTCTCATGCAGCCAGGCTGTACAATTTCAGGGCAGAATCTGGTACAACAGTTTCTTGTACAATGATGATCCAGAGAGGGTTACTGTACAGTAATGGAAGAAGAAGCTAGCAGTCCTGCACCAGGCTCAGTGGCTGTGGAACTATATTCCTATGTTCCACCACCAAGGACTGGTGCAATTAATAGCCTTCAAATTGAATACATGCATTACGTAAAGAAACACAAAAGATAGCACGTTACGGATATCGACGTAAATATTATTAATACAATTATTATATTACGTAAAAATGATTAGAAAACTGTAAACCTTTTATCGCCCTCAATAGTTCCAGAGTCTGACGCCATCTGCTCGCAGTATTGAATAAAAATGATGAAGTAACATATGAAGGAAGGATTTATTATTTAAAAGCAATGTCCTTAATTTCGACCATGAGTAACCATTTTCTAGGACGATGTCGCAATTTTGTGTTTACCTTTCAGTAGCTGGAAAGTCATCCGCCATGTTTTAATCACATGACATTTTAAACTGGTTCCCCGTTGACTCTGTTTGTAGAACGACTTTCATTGGTGAATTGCAGCAGAGAACGAAAACCATTATACTGTTTAAACTGGTTCTTGTTCCATGTGTCAGTACAGGCTTTGTACGTAAACGGAAACCAGACCTTTTTGAGATAATGTTAAATTCCACCCTCGCGTTATCCGTATTTTCCTGATCGACGAACATAACCTGGGATCATTGTACAAATTTTGTATATATACATTTGTATACTAATAATACCAGGCACTATCTATCTATATAATTGTTTATATACATATATACTGCATCACTCCACTTTCGTGTATTATGTGCAGGTGTGCGTCTGTGCAAGGAATTAAAAGCAGAAATGGATAGGAGAGATAATTTAAAGTATTTGCAAGACATGATTTAAAACAAGAGCGTTATAAAGAGAATATACTGCAGATAAAAGGTGTTAAAACAGGCTACCACGTCTAAGCTGTATGATTTATTTTGATCACACCCTGTTTGAATTAATTCAGGGTGTTGACCAATACCAGTTCATTTGGGAGTTGATTCCATAAGAATACGGTGGATGGGGAAAATGAGTACATTTTTGTACTTGTAATAATGACGGGGTGTAGGGATACGGGTGAATCTAGATAGACGAGATGGTGGCGTGACATATGTTGGTACTGGCACTGCAACCAGGCCATTCACTGTTTTGTAAAGCATGAGTAGTCGAGCATCTGCTCTTCTGTTTTCTAAGGAACGCCATCCCATTTGTTGGAGACACTGCTGTAAGGGGAGTAATCACGTTTAACCCAGCGCGCTGCTCTGCGTTGACCAATCAGCAGGGATGGTTCCTGCGTCAAGGGACCGTTGAAATAGTTTAGAGACCAGGGTAGAGATTTGGGAGCATAGGTCTTTTTAGAACGATCAGCTTTAAATTATCCGGACCCCAAGCTTTGTCTGCTTTTAATGTTGAAAGTAGTTTTTGCAATCCTCTGATATCAATGGTGATCTCAGGCATTGTGGATACTTGCTTGATAGCAAATTGGTATGAAACCTTTGAGAAGGGAATGGCCTTTCATTTTACAAAGTTGGCTAAGCTTTAGAGTGGATATTGGAGTAAAGACGGATTGGAATTGACGGTTCAGAATATTGGCCTTATCTTTACTCTCTAGATCTGATAATAGTTTACCATTCTCAAGTAGAGGAGAAATGCCTTGAGAACCCTACTTAGTATTATTTACGAGGAGAAGAGTTTCTTGGAGTTTTGACATGTTTCTGTTTGACCTGTTTCAGATTCAAGGACATACTCAATGTAGTCATCATGGACCTGTTTTATATTTAACCGGACAATGTTTTTGAATTTTTAAAGTCACTTCTTGACCTGTGGAGTAGGATTTTAAAAACTTTTTGGAAAAGTGTATTCCGTTTCCTTATTTGGTGCTTAATTGCTTGGGTGATCCATGGTAGGGCGGGCCTAGATCCTGTTCTTTTTGTGGGAATGAAAAGTTTTATTCCTTCATGGTACATAGGTACTAATGAATGTTATATTGGAAATAATAAAAGGAAATGCATATCTGATAAATATTGCGCAATAACTCTAACATCAGTGAAAAAGACACACCTTTACGAAATATCTGGGACCAATTAATATATAATTATACATAATCACGATATACATGTATATAATATATATCGCCGTTAATCCAGTTAATATCAAATATCGTATACCAGTTAGACATGTGTATAGTATGTATAGGTGCAGGTCTTTGGTAGCATCAGCAAACAGCAGGAGGGTTTCCAAGATGAACGTATAGTGAAAGAAGCAGGTAATCCAACCAGTGGTAATCCAATGACCTTTGACGCAATATACCTTTCATTGAATCGTACAATAAAGTTTGAACAACAACAACACGTGTTAAAATTTTGGATGTGTTTTTAACTTTTCGGCATAACGCTTTCTTCAGAATGATACATATTGCATACTTATAAACAACACTACAGAATCGTAACAGATGATACACGTTATAAGTAGGTTCGAACTCGTGAATCAGATGTCCGCGTAGACACAACACTCTCTCTAATTAGATAAGCAGACGGACTACCGGAAGTCTAGAAAACTTGAATGGTTTCGTAATGTCTAAATCTACATTGGTACTCCCAACAATCAATTGCTGCAAAATACGTGCAAAACATTGTATGAAGACTTTGATGTTTTCATTGACTTAAATGAGTGTGAATTCACACGACAGTGTATGTTGAACAGAATGTTAACATGTAGTTCACATGACAAATATTTCTGTGTATGACATTTACTTGTCAAAGCTGATCATATATTGTCAACAATTTGGTCTGATAAAATGTTCCCAAAGACGTAGTAAGCGCTAAACTGCTTAAAGTTCGACGTACATCTCTTTCGATTGTCACCCTCAGTACTTTCAGTACTTTGATTTATCCTATTGTGATATTGTCCTTACAACCCTTGACGTTAAAAACTTTATTGCGACCGAATTAGAATTTTTCGAAAATGAAATCATGCAATGGTAGCGTGTTTTACTCGTGAACAACATATAATATACTGAACGTCAATTCTCGACATATAAAATCTGTATGTAAATCTTTCTACAAACAGGATGTAAATGCACTTGCGTTGTAGTCCTATTGCGTAGTGAGTGTTGAATTATTGTATGTATTTTAACTTCCATATCAGTAATATTAAGAGGAAACTGCATGGATGAAAAAACAAGAACAACTAAACAGATTTTTTTCGTTTACCCCTGCTTTCTATATGTGTTACAAGAGTCTTTTATTTTAGCCAGTAAAGCCACTGAGAGAGGTACAAAATACATATGGGCGAAGCAGAATAGAAAAATGGGTTCAACGTTAGGTGCTTCATATAAACGCGCCGGGTAATGTTGTCTACAAATGACAGCCCGGCAGAAAAGTATTATTCAGCAATTAATGCTCGTCCAATGACCAGCAATTTTATAGGGTATATATAGTAGGCATAGAGACACTCCTTTAATTTAAACATCTAAATGCAATTAAGTTTGTTCAGCTTTTGTCAGCCCGGCCGTTGTTCGTAAATAATTCAGATTTTATTTATGAATTTATGTGTATCCACAAAAAATACAGCCATGCATGTCATACACGTGTCAAACGTTTATCGGACCAGATTTAGTGCCCACGATGTTAGTTACCGCGCAAATACAAGCACATTGTAAACTGAAATTGGGCACATATTAATGTTAACAGCTATCAAACGATACATGCTTTAAAACGTATGAATATAATACTAGTATATGTTTACAATATGCTAAGGTTAATGCAAGGACATTTTACAACACAACAAAGAATGGGATGTTTCTTTTTTCGTTAAGTATAACATAAGTAATGAATACCGACTTACAAAAAAACCATTTTATCGACCAATACCTCAAGTTGTATAACGAAACGAATTTATACCGATAATGTATATAAGCTAAAAACGTAAGCGGAGACATTCATTCGAATAAATATTGTCCTCTCAAATAATGCCATTGACAACCATTATGCATACCTGCATGGGCTGCAATGGATCGATATACAGAATCGTCCGAGGTGAGTCGAATGACATAGCAACACATCTGTTCACAGGAACCCGTTATTCAATAAAAAAAAATGCCCATTTTACCTACGTATATATTTTTTTATTATTAACAGGTTCATGTGGTCTGTTCCACAATGACAGTAGAGAGGGCTACGTATATATGGGCTATATTCTGGTTATTTCATGCGTTCTGAAAACCGAATACTGAAAAACTGGGACTTAATTTGACCATAAATCATACATAAACAGGCCCCGAGATTTTGTTTAAGCCCCAGTCTCAATCTCAGCAACAAGCTCCGATGACGAGTTCAGTGGAGATTACTGCCCAGTCTGAGAATATAAAATCCTCTGATTATGAGTTGAAAAGGTTTTTTTTATCTTGTATGGGATTGTAAATGCATTTCTACATTAGTAATAAAAATGTATACAAATTCATAATGGAGGGCGTCCATAGACATACAACTTACATACAACACATGTATGACGAAGCGTCTACAAAATTTCTCATGGTGCAGATACTTTAAGAAGAGCCCGATTGTTATTGGATATGTATAATGTACAATGATTGTAGGTTTATGTACGAATGTTCTATTTCAAGTGAAGCTTAAAATTATCTTGAAATGTCAATCCTATTTTCTGAAAATGCACGCGTGACTTTGTTCGTTTTGTTTTGAAAATGAGGAAGTACATAGTAATTGTTATTATTAGTTTATTTTTAAATACAATTTTACGGTAACAATTAACCTGCGAAGTCAATTATATTTCTAATGATTTAGAATTGTGAATTATTTTTAATGTATTCATGCATCATATTTGTATCGACTCAGTATAATTTCTTGGGATTCCGTTTATCCAAATTTATTTTAGCTAACATTGAAAACAATACACACGTTTTGCATGGCCGTCAGTTACATTTTCTTTATGTCTGTTTGTAACGTCAGCAGTTAGAAGAAGGACACCAATGTGTTAACAATTAGTTTTCTAATTGATTTAAATAAATGATGTAAGGAACAAGTACAAGATGGGTAAGTTGTTAATTCTTTATCAATATTTCATTAAAAGTAGAAATAGAAAAATCCATTACATTTACAAATGTACTGTATTCAGGGGTCATTATAAATATTGTCAATTCTAAATCTACAGCAGTATTGCAGACTTACACGGAACCAATGTTGCTTATTCCCTAGGAATGTAGGATTTTATAAGAATTGTTTTAGCATAGAGTTTTTCGGTCGGTGCTTGGTTGAACGAAAGTATATTAAATGTTTGTTACATCGTGTCATGTGCAGGCGTGAAGGTTTCATTCAGTGTAACAGCTTTATAATGATGTGAAGGTTTCATTCAATGTAGCACAGGAAGGAACTTGACACAAAATAAAATTTTGGCTGTATAGGTTACTTATACCTGATACAGGGTCATTTTCCCCCAAAAAATGGGTGGGGCAATAGCCTTTCCCATCGTATTTTGAAAGTTGGGCAATCGAGTTTGAATATATTCTACAGTGTTAGGTTAAGAAATTGTAAGTTTTTTATGAGAAATGATTATGTAACATTTCAATAAATAATGCTAAATAATGCACGTTTTATTCCCAGAACTTGAGAAATAGATTTAGGGAGAATCATATTTCATCATATTGGGATTTTCAGCATTGTATTTTTGTGAATTTCTTTCCCCAAATTGGGAAAAGAAGAGCTTTTTGCAATTGGGAAGTCACCTTATTTAGGCCAGTATTGATGTACGTACAGGATTCATTCAATCCGGCAGGTGTATGGTGGTCTCGTACGTACCGAGTCACGTGGACACCACTGACTATAGCTATGTTGTATCTATTGCAACAAATACAAAAATTAGTACATGTTTAAACGTTTATTGCACTTTTTACCAAACTTGAAACACGTTTGATAAACAATGTGAAACTGCTTACCTTTGTTCATGCATGAGGTTTGAAGTATGGTATCTATTGCACCAATTATGTAAATAAGTGCGTGTTGAAACGAAACAAAGTCTGAAGTAAAATTTATTTGCGCAACTCCCGGAGCTGTTTGTTATTCGAACCTTATTTTTTATTCGGATGAGCCCGTAAAATTCGCTTATAAATGTTGCAACAGTATGTAAACTAATAAAATAATATGTTAAATATTGGAGTGGATTAACTGAGAGGTCGCGTCTGGTGATAACGTGCTGGACTGCTGAACGAAAGATTGTGGGTTCGAATCTCGGCTTCGCCTTCCGAATTTCTCATGAACGCTGTTCAGTGTTCCCATCAAAACTATCGAGCCAAGTCATGTGTCAAGAAAATCATAGGAAAAAGGGAAAGGCTTTGTCGGTGCTTTACACTGGGCCCGATAAACATGAAAAAAGCAAGAAAATAAGAGTAGGGTTACAAATGTCTGGCTCTCCTGTATAATCTCTCCCCTCTCTATGGGGCAGCCCTGAAATTACCATCACTGTCGAGCGGGCCGTTATACAACAGATAAATACAATGTAAATAAATTACTTAATATAGCAATGAATAAAGAAGATGTCATTTAAATTATCATAAAATATTTGTTATGACACTTACTTTTATTGATATTTCAGCGAGTAAAAGTGGTGGTATGACACTTACTTTTATTGATATTTCAGCGAGTAAAAGTGGTGGTGGACGGAGTGCGGTGATAAACTTCTCTTCTATGAAACAACCACCTCTGATTAAACAACTTAAAGGGATTCTGTCGGAATATCCTGATGGTGGACAAATTCTTAAGGTAATACACACATGTTAATAAAACTCTTATAAAAATCTGATATTTGGTGTAGCTTACCTGACTGTAGAGTAAGGTAATACACACATGCTAATTTGACCATTGGTAAGAAGTTGCGAATAAAATGGTAAAAAAATGCAGAAAATGATGCATGCATCTGTCGGAGAATTGAATACATCCTAGGTCGATGAACTGACCTGAAACACACAAAGTAGCAATAACGTTCTTGGCCTGCATTTATACGTTGTTCAAAGCATATGCCTGGTTAAATATTGTTGAAGCGGGTTTTTCAGCATAATGTATAACAGTACACATTTTGTAGGGTAATATGCATATAACAAATAAGTAACTCTGTGTAATCGATTGAATGTATGATATACTACTGTAAATAAAACTTGGGATACAATATGTGTATCATAACATTCTATTCAAAATGACTATTGTTTATTTTCAATGGTAGTCTTTAATTTATATCTAAATGTTTGGGTTCCACTCAAAGTATTGTGGGTACAATTGCCTACTTAAACTAAAACACATATTTTAGATCTTAAGTTTTGTCTTTCCAACGTCGAAATTACCAAAAATTATTTATATTTAACCCTCTGCGATTTATGACGTTGATACGTTCACATCACATTTTGTATTAGGTTTTAAGCATCTTGTTTTTTATATTTTGGGATATCCTGAATTCGCCTGTCCCATAATATATGTGAATTACATTACCGTTGTACACCTAATATGCATCACACTATCAAATAAACAGAAAATCAGTAAAACATTTGTTTATACATCACTCAATGACATAATTATATAGATCACGAAATCAAAAAGTAATTTATCATACCATGTTAGTAGGTACCACACTCTTGAGAAAACAGATTTTCGCTCTGACAATCTTGTTCTGTGAATTACGTTACTAGGCATCACACAACAGAAAAACGCGTTAAACATGTAACTATCAACTCTGTTCAAACCTCCCATGCATAAGGTTTAAGAAAGCATCAACTAATATATAATAGTTTACGATCATAATTATTGATTGACACTTCATATTCAATAAATTAGTGACTGTGAATTATATTACTGTAGATTACATTACCTAAAACATCTTAATCTGCCAATCGATCATCCTATAATTAGCTTACATGCACACTATATACCTATACATGATTATATTTTGATAACAGGGCATGAAAAAGATACCAAAATTCAATTTATTGACAAAATAACATTTTTTGTTCGCAAATATTATGGGACAAAAAATCCCAGAATTGCTCAATGCGTTTTGGCTGTTTACATAATCATCAGATATATTTATTGATCAACATTTGGCTGTTTACATAATCATCAGATATATTTATTGATCAACATTTGGCTGTTTACATGATCATCAGATATACTTATTGATCAACATTTGGCTGTTTACATAATCATCAGATATACTTATTGATCAACATTTGGCTGTTTACATAATCATCAGATATATTTATTGATCAACATTTGGCTGTTTACATAATCATCAGATATATTTATTGATCAACATTTGGCTATTTACATAATCATCAGATATACTTATTGATCAACATTTGGCTGTTTACATAATCATCAGATATACTTATTGATCAACATTTGGCTGTTTACATAATCATCAGATATATTTATTGATCAACATTTGGCTGTTTACATAATCATCATATATATTTATTGATCAACATTTGGCTGTTTACATAATCATCATATATATTTATTGATCAACATTTGGCTGTTTACATAATCATCATATATATTTATTGATCAACATTTGGCTGTTTACATAATCATCATATATATTTATTGATCAACATTTGGCTCTTTACATAATCATCATATATATTTATTGATCAACATTTGGCTGTTTACATAATCATCAGATATATTTATTGATCAACATTTGGCTGTTTACATAATCATCAGATATATTTATTGATCAACATTTGGCGTTTTTGGTTAAGTCATATTTAAGGACATGTAATTGTTTGATATAGGAGTATACTGGTATATATTTATCATGTCTGTTGTGAATAGCCCATGTAAAATTAAATAAATATAATAATCTATTTTGTATATCGTGTATCGTACGTACTGATTTATGCATTTCTGTAATACGTATTCAGACTGCGTAATCATATATCATGCATTTTACTTCGTTCCTTATAAACATTGACAATCGATTAATCCCCGTAATGTATTGACAGGGGTTTAACAATGAAAACTATATGGACTACTCGTACATTTAGCAGTATATTATCAATTTCGCCAGACGTATACGTTGTTCGCTTGAAAGAAAAAACTTTTGAAAGTTAATTTTGTAAAGTTTGTATTGGTAACGCCTGTCTGAAAGAAAATGATAATAGTAATAAGATATGTAAGAGAAAAAGATTTGATCAGAATTATTTCAAGCGACGCCGATTCAAACAAACTGTTGAACGGCAACTACTGCATGAACTAAGATAAACAAAATTAAACTATTATACTGTCTAAATTTTAACATAGTAAGTGTATACTTTGTTAGTTTCAAGCCTGTCCGTTCTCGAAAAAATTAAAGCACTAATTGGCAATTCTTAGTGGTCAAAAGACATAACCACATCGAATGGTCGAAACTCACAAACGTCTTCTGAAGAAATTTAAATCTGACACATGTATGAAAATAAGGAAAATGTATCAGAAAAAGAACACACCTCTCATTTATTTCAGTTTAGCTCATATGAGCACAGCTAACGTGCTCTTTGTGAGCTTTTGTGACCGGTCTTTTTCCGTCGTTGGTCAATTCGTCAATGCGTCGTCAATTTCTGTCCCGTGAACTTGAGAGTTAGATCTTAACAAAACTGTGTCAGCATGTTTTTATTGATAATACCTTGGACAAGTTTGAACATGGGTCCTTAATTTGGTGTCAAAAATGATGTCACACGACACGAAAGAGGGCATTTTTTGGTAGACCTTAACATTTGGTGTCAAAAATTGTGTCAACAGTTCAAATAAAACGAAAACCTTGTGAACACTCCAGAGGTCACTGTTTCGACAGGATCTTTACCAAACCTTGTCTGAATGTTTGTAATAATGATTTCTTGGACAAGTTTGAACATGGGTTATATGATATTCAAAACTAGGTCACCAGGTCATATCACAGGAAAACCTTGTGAACACTCTAGAGGTCACAGTTTGGTTGGATCTTCACCAAACCGTGTCATGATGTTAACAACAGACCTCATGAAGCAGGCTTAAAACATTGTATTCATCAGTAAGCAATGATTCTCATGTTTGCGATATAGGGCCATCTTGGCCCACTTGTTATTTGATACAGTATAATATTGATATATTGAAGTATTTCCCAGAGTCCCTAGGAATTCACTATACCCTTGGTATAATGTATTTTAAAATAGGAATTGATCCAAAATGCCGAAGATGCTGATGCAACAGTAGTTAAAATAGAGTATGACAGTAGACGAATTAATGATGAGACAAACGAGTCAACTCCTGAGTACACAAAGTTCTTCAAGGTAAGACTATCCCTTCATTGGTTTCAATCGCAAAAGGAATTACTTTATAACATAATTATGTACATGTTTAAAATATATCATTCTCGAACTATTAGATTAAAATTCTTTTAAATTGAATGAAATAATTCCTTGTCGTAAGGGTATACACAATATTATTATAAAACTTAACAACCAGTTTTAAATCTCGTGAATGGTTGAATAACCAAGACAAAAGAATGATATACTCTAGCAATGTTCGTAAAATATATACAAAAAAGGATTTCTAGAAAAAGATACATACAAAAAAAGTCTCACCTTCCAAATTGGCTACATTGATTATAGAAACCGTACTTTAATTAATGAGTCAGTAAACTATATTACACAGCGTGATTAGTCCACAGTTGATAAAACAGTCCAACAAGTATGTTATATGTTATGTCACGTGCACAAAATGAAAAGTAGAGCAGAATTTATTCATATAGCTTTATATTTTGTACTGATGGCTTTTTATATCTAATGTTAATACACTATCATGAAGTCTTTTACTTTTTACAATTGTATCATCTGGAACAATGTACCATGTGGTATAAGAAATATTTATACCCAGCCATCGTCTGAAATTAATTTGTTGAGAGACTATTTTACTTCTATTACACACCAGTCTGCGATTTATAGCATATATTAAACAATTAAATAAACGTAACATACATGTATATAATATTATTCATGTTTTTTATTTCTTATTTAAGTTTTTAAAAAATATTCTATAAGTAGTTATTTCCTTTATTATCCCCGTCGAAAGGTATGGGGTAATGTGTATGTGATGGAAGGGGCCCGTCCGTGCATCCGTCACACTTCCTTCTGTCTGCAACACCTACATTTCCCATGCAGGTATTCACCAAACTTTCACAGAATGATTATCATCAAGTACTGCACCGTATGTCGTCAGGGTTTCGCGATTGAATTGTTTTTGAGGGAGTTATTGCCCTTGGTTAAATTTTACATTTAAATGGTTCTGTGCTGAACTTCTCCTTCATTTCCCATGCAATTTCCCCCAAACTTTTATAGGATGATCATCATCAAGTGTTGTAGGGTATATCATAAGGGTTATACGATTGAATTATTTTTGATGGAGTTTTTACTCTTTGTCGCGTACATTTCGATGCACATTTTGCCACACTTCATTGAAATGATTTTCACCAAGTTGTTTACTACATTTCTCTTTTTTAAAAGCAAATTCTGACCGTACACTTTCGACAAAAATGCACCCGTGGCCGGCGATACATTGTCTGTGATAGCTTCTTTATAGCTTTTTATTAGCTTTTCTCGTCCGTGCATCCGTCACACTTTCTTCTGTGCACAACTCCTCCTATATTTCCCTTGCAATTTTCACCAAACTTTCACAGAAAGATTATCATCAAGTGCTGCAGCGAATATCTTTCGGGTTTACGATTGAATTATTTGTAAGGGAGTTACTGCCATTTGTTTGTCTCGTTTATTTTCATGCACATTTTGCCACACTTAGTTAAAATGAATTTCACTACATGCCCTTTTGTTTTTCTTTTTCTTTAAAAAAAGCAAATTCTGACTGTACCCTTCGATACACTGTGATAGCTTCTTGTTGGACTCTGTGTCAAGCCGTATTTGCATGTACCTCTTTTTGTTTTGTCCTAGTAAACTATACGCTTTGAAATGACTTCATTTATTCGTTTATGTCGTGCTTTATTATTTATCATAATGTTTAAATTCCTAACAATTAATGCAAGATGGGAATTGGTATGGTGCAAAAAATAAAAACATTACTCCCTGAAAACCGGAATTTCCAGAAAATTGGACGATTGCTCAAGTCCTTTTTTTCGGAATATATCCAAAATTCGCAGGGTTTTTACTTCATATTAATTATATTTTGTTTGTAAAATGGCCTCATCAGGGTCCAGCACTTTGTGTCTACAATGATGCGGTTTTCAAAGACAATGACTGGGACGGTATACGTATGATATACAGCAGTGTGAAGGAAGATGATCGTCTCAAGGTCGGAAGATTTGGTCTTGGCTTTAAATCTGTCTTTCATATTACAGGTATTGATAAAAACTAAGGTTTTATGTCTTGATCGTACAATAGAACGCATTAGAACTGTTGCATTCTTCTTGAATTTGTTATCATACATAAAACATATTATTTTTGCAAATTAGACAATAACTAGGTATTGGTTTGTTAAAATATAGATTTTCAAAGACAAGGAAACTACAATGCATATTCTAATATAAAAAATAAACTAAAACCACGAATTGGCAGAAGAAGTAGAAATACTTGTATAAGCATAGTTAATAATGTAGTTACGTGTTCTACATACAGATTATCCAAGCGTGTTGAGTGGAGACAATTTACTTATGATTGATCCTCAACAGCCATCTGACAGGGTCAACGCAATGGTCAGTCTATCTAGTATTGAACAGCTTGAAGATTCGGGGTTACCAACAGCCGCATTCTTGTCTGCGTTTAATAATAAGTTCGGCTTAACACAGGAATGTATAAGAAATGGTCACTTTAAAGGCACAATCTTTAGATTTCCCCTTAGAGAAAAGAAATCTGAGTTGTCCGAAACGCTGTACAATGAAAAGAAAGTATTGGGTCTTTTCGATGATTTTAAGTCGGATTCATCAAGTATTTTAGTATTTCTGAAGAATTTGGAGTGTGTAAATGTGCTTGTTACTGGTGAAGATAATGTTTCAGAAATATTTACTTCCGTTAGCGTATTGGATAACGAAGGCGATATCAGAAAAAGCAGACTGAAATTCAAGAATCGTCTGAATGAACTCGACAGGAATTTCGATGGAGATGACATTGTTCATGAAGTACAAATGACAATCCGTACCACTACGAAGGAAATTTCAACAGATGCGGATTGGGCAGTAGTCAATTATTACGTCGGTAAAAACGCATCCCATGAATTTAGAACACTCATCGAAGACACAAACCTTGGTTATAGCCCGTATGTTGGAGTAGCATATCCAATTTCTCGAAATAATGTAGCTGCCTTTGAAGGTCACCTGTTCTGTTTCCTGCCATTACCCAAAGAAGGGGCAAAGTTGACCGGGTTACCTGTACACGTTAATGGATATTTTGCGTTAAGCCAAAATAGGCACCATTTAAAACTGGAAACAGATGAACAACATGGTAAACAGATTGACGACAAATCAATTTTGTGGAACAGACATCTAATCCAAGAAGCCATTCCTAAAGCATATTGCAGGCTGATTTTGAAGCTAATCAGAATTTCAATGGATTTGGGCAACTCCCGAAGAATGCTTGATACAGTGTATCATTGTTTACCCCAGAATACAAAGACAAGTGCCCGCTGGCAAGGTTTAGAGATAGAACTATTCAAGAGCCTGGAGACACTGCCAATCTTACATGCAGAACATAAGAATTCCTGGGTAACGATATCGGAAGGTTGTTTTGCTACATTCTCATCACTGCCGGTAAACTTCAAACATGTTATAGAATCTGTCAAGCGATGCATGAATCATTCGGAATTAGTGCTTGTGGAAGCTCCATCTATTGTTTTTGAAACAGTAAAATTACATTTTAAGAAAGTAAAAGACATCAGACCGGATTTACTTGCTAAACATTTACATTTAAATGATGCATATAAAACGATGAATACTACCGATAAAACTGATGTTCTGATGTACCTGCTTTCAGACAAGAACTGTTTTGAAAAACTTAATGGTTTAGAACTATTGCCATTGGAATCAGGAAAGTGGATCACATTCAACAACACACATGATACTTTGTATATGTGTGATGAAGAAATTACCAATATTCTTCCAGGCTTAGAGCATCAGCTAGTCTTAAGGATGGAACGTCTTGGAACGACACTCTATGAAAGAATGTCTCAACTTTGCGATGAAGGTAAGTGGCAGTATTCTATTAAGAGCACTTCAACTACATGCATGTATATCATAATTTAATACATTTATGTAGATATAAATGATAATTTGTCATGGCCAGATTATTTTATTCGTTTCTCGGCAAGTTCCTAAACATATACATGTAATTCATTTTGTTCACCGAAATAAAAAGATATTTCATTGTTTTAATTTGATTATGTGAATGAACGTCAGAACGCACCCCCGGTTAACAATAATCAAAATAGATTGACCATTCATTTCTTTTACTTCAGGATGCTGTCAAATACAGCGACTCAATGATGAAGGTCTTGTTAAACTTATTGAGAAGTGTATCAAGCTGCACCGTGATGAAACATCCACAGTATGTATAACAGATTCATCGGAGTTGTCAGTCCATTGGTTGAAATCAGTGTGGAAATACATTATCAAGAATAAGATAATTCATTTATTTAGAGATAAACAAATAGTTCCTAAACTGACAGTTGGAACTTGGGAAAATCCACAGTCAATTGATCTGATCAGAATCCGAGACATAGTTCTTGTGAGCTCGATTCCAAAAGCTTCGATTAACTCTAATATTGTGAGATGTTTTGGGAAAATGGGAGTGACCATCATTGAGTTACCTGATTGGATTCCGATGAATGATGTCAAATCTTTCTTCTTCTGGCCGACATTCAAAGGTATTCTGGCTTTGCTTGAGTACATTTATGAAAAGACAGAGTGGCAGAAGGCGATTGATGGATTCAACAGTACATGTGGAAATAATGATAGAGTAGCATTAGTTCAGTTTCTCTCAGAATATCATCACCCTATGAATGAAACTGTGAAAAAGTTGTTGAAAAAGCTGGAAATATTTTACTTCATTTCTTGTATCAGCGAAGAAGGTAGGTTCTCTACCTTTGATGAGACACAAAACTTTATACTGGACACAGTGAAGTTTCCCGAAAACATGCCTTTACCCTTTTCATGTTGTCTGGGGAATTCTACAACAGAACGACTGTTGACAGAAATTGGAGGGAGAAAGTTAGAATTGCAAGAACTAGTTTTAACCAAACTCAAATCATTACAGGATGTAACTAGTAGTGACGAAATTGCTGATTTCATGCAGTATATTATATACAACTTTCATTTGTTTCAGATGAGTAGTAAAATAATTGATACTGCTTCTAGAGTACCATTCCTTCTGGCAGGTTCAAAACGTCTTACACCAGGAGAATTATTTGATCCGTCTGATCCTATTCTAAAAGATATGTTGTACGATGAAGTCTTGCTACCAGAAACAAAAGGTCAACCTTCCGCAGAATATATACGTGTCCTCCGACTTATAGGACTGAAAAATGTGGACCAAATCAATACAGAAATACTTTTTCAAGTTGCAAGATCACTTGATGGTTGGTCTAAATCCGATAACAATTCGAAAAACGAAGAGTACTTTCGAAAGGCAACGGCGTTTATAGAATTCTTGAAAAGGAGACCATCGGTTCTTAATGAATCATGTAATACAAGCAACGCCCTGTACAAATGCATCGGAAATCTTGAATGTATAGTGATTGACAAACACAATCCACACTATCCAAAATGTTTGACGTGGTACAGACACAATAATAAACTTTGCGAACCTACAAAAGTAAAGGCAACTGACCTTTCGCTGTTTGTTGGCGCTTCCATGGCAGTAACCACTTGTACTGAAAAGAAACTTAATTCGATATTTGGCTGGGCCGAACAACCGAATCTTGAAACAGTGTTTGTTCAGTTAAAAACTGTAAAGCAGTATTATTCTGTTCAATCCAGACCCGACTTAATGCCTAGTATCAAGGCGTTGTATGATCATTTATTTCAGAGAGTAGCCGATGTAAGGCATGTCATGGATGTAGAAGGTCTCATATGGACAGGTGAAGGTTTTCAAAAAGCGAATATAGTAACAATAACAAAACAAATTGGCGATCTTGACCTCACGCCTTACATTTACAACATACCATCAGAGTTCGAGATCTACCATGAGCTGTTCGATGCGTTAGGGTGTCGACAAAATCAAAATATTGAGGTGTTGCAAGATGCTCTCCAACTCGTCCAATCCTGCCATATATCGCGTCAAGACGATCATGTTGTAAAACGAGATCAGCGCCTCGTATGCAGCATACTCGACCGAATTGCATATCTTATTAAGAATGGGGAAAATACAAATGTAGATGATTTGCTTGTTATGGTGCATGATGATAACAAGTCTTCATTGGTAATGTACCCTTCTTCAAAATGTGCGTATGATGATGACCCGGAGTTCTTTTACGAAGACACAGGAAGCATGCATTTGGTCCATGAGATGATTTCAGTTGATACCGTAGAAATTCTTGGCATTAAATCAATCACAAAGAAGGCACTTCTGGATGCTGAAGGGATCGGTATTGAAGAATGGGAACAAAATGAACATCTGACAACTAGAATAAGTTCATTGTTACGTGATGGCTACACTGATGGACTGTCTGTGCCGAAAGAGTTGATTCAGAATGCTGATGATGCTGGAGCAACGACAATAAAGTTCCTTTATGACGAACGACAAAATTCGGATGCCATGCAGCGACTTTTCAGTAGAGGGATGACATCATTTCAAGGTCCAGCTCTATGGGTTTTTAATGATGCACAATTTTCACAGGATGACCTAAACAATATAACAAAGTTGAATGGGGCTACAAAGCAACAAGACGTTAAAAAAATTGGAAAATTTGGACTTGGATTTTGTTCGGTTTACAATCTTACTGACATTCCAAGTTTTTTGACAGGAACGAATTTGATATATTTTGATCCCCATGAAAACCATCTAGGTAAAATTTTACGAAATAAAACATCGGGATTGAAATACACTTTGCCAAACAGGACACTGATTACAAGACATGTGGACCAGTTCAAACCATACCATGGAGTGTTTAATTGCAATATTCTTGCGGACAATTTTAAAGCATACCCGGGTACTTTATTTAGATTACCTTTAAGAACTGAACAGCAAGCAAGAGAAAGCAAGATTTGCGCAAAATCTTATACAGTTGATGAAATGAAAGCCCTTCTCACGATGCTCATGACAAATGCTGGTAATCTATTGCTATTCTCACAGAATATACGTTCCATTGACTTGTATCATTTATCAGAAAATGCAGCTAATCCTAAGGATGCACATCTGATATACAAAGTTGAAAAGGAAAGTCTAAAATTAATTGATGGATCATTATCGCCTCTTGGGAAGTCTGTACTTTCTAGAGTACCCCAACTTTTAGAAAATGAACCGTTATTTTCGGAAACTCACAAAACTATCATTCGACAAACATTTCCTGGTGGAAAGGGTATGCTGTTTTCAGATCTTCATGACTTACCTGCAAACAGTGATACAACATGGTTAACATCATGGGCAATGGGGTTTGGATCATCTTTTGATATGTACCGAAAACTGTCGGCCGATGGTGCTGTTCCTCTAGCGTCTGTCTCTGTACCTTGTGTTTCACAGACATTAATGACCCCTCTTAAAATATCAACAAAACTACCTGTCGGATTTTATGTCAATGGACATATTTTTTGCTTTCTGCCACTGCCAATAAAAACAAATTTGCCAGTGCATATTAATGGTTGTTTCTCTGTTACATCTGATCGACGTCAACTAGTCCATATGTCGGAAGATGATAAAAGTAGCCCCCGATATCAGTGGAATCGATCTCTTTTAGAAGATGCGCTTGTATCAGCACATATGCATTTACTGGTGACAATTGCAGATGGCAATGTCGACGAACAGTACAAGTTCCACGAACTATGGCCTCTAAAACGTGACACTTTCATTGATTCATTCACTTGCTCTTTTTACAAACGAATCATTTCTGATAATGCAAAAGTGTTTAAAGGTTGTGGGACCTGGGTATGTTTTGAAAACGTGTGTTTTATTGAATTGTCTGTTAGAAAAAGTCATATTGGTGATATTGCTTTCAGTTTATTATCACGTTTTCCTCCAAGGCAGAACAAGGTTTTGATTGATATGCCTGAAGCAGTAATCAATAATATAACAGCATGGAACTCCAACAACCAACAAATATGTTCCAAAGAGATAAAAATGGAAGAACTTCTCTTAATTTTTCTGCAGAATATTGAAGATCCATTTTGGGATGAGCATTTCAATGAGCGCATTATGCTTATAGAGACTGCCCTTACATCGACAGAAAAGAATGTTAAGGTAATGATGCAGAACATTGATTGCATACCAACGGAGCTAAATCAGACATTACGTAATCCTTCGAATTTAGTTCATCCATACTCACTATTGGCACATATGTTTTTAATTGACGAAGAGGTATTTCCGTTAAACACACCTTTACTAAGACGAAGGAACTGTCTTCAAGAGTTAAAGTACTTGGGTATGTGTGAAGATGTTTTGCCGACAAGAGTTCTGATTGAAAGATGTGAGACTGTACAAACACTTTCGGAACATTGTAGCGTGTGTGCATTGGACAGGTTAAACAACATCATTAGATATTTGTCGCAAAATAACATCCGCATGAGGCTAGAAATGGAACGAGAGACTCTTCAGATCATATCTGATCTCTTCATGGTACCAGTGTTATCCAAACCGAGGGAATGGAAATTTTCGTGGAAAGCTGACATAGAAGACGAGAACATCATTTTTAAATCTGATGATAAGAAATGCAAGCTTCATTATACCGCTGACATACCGTCCCTATTGTTGACTAAGCCAAAACTGGTATTCCGTCAGAGAATACGTGACTTCGTCGGAATAGATTTTTTAATTTTAAATGAGAAAACGTTGTCAACAAGCGTTTCTGAAGCACTAAAGCTTCTTTCTGTAAAAGATACAGAGCATGTGACTGTTGAGATGATAGTTAACCAGATTACAACTTTATCAAACGAATACAGAGAACCAACTCAGCTTGGTGAACTACTCAGACTGCATAATGTACTTCTGTCTAAATTAGACCAAATGTGGCAACTAAACGAATTAAGTGTAGTAAAGCATTTGGAAAGGATATCGACAAAAGCAGTAATATTGATCGGCAAGGAACTACTCGAACCAAGAAAAGTTGCATTCAATGTGAAGCAGGAATGCAAACCATACTTATACAAGCTTCCAATAAATGAACAACTGATAAGAAAACGTTTGTATTTTTCTTTAGGAGTAAAGGACCATTTTGATGTTGAGACAATAATTAACGTCATGGATCAACTAGGGAAAAATGGCGATCCGGACATATCTTTAGTCAATAATCTACTGATTAATCTTGCTGATGTTATATCGAAATCAGGAACGACTTTTGATGAAATAGATATTTATCATGAACGAGTTTTAGCTCCAGATACTGAGGGTAAATTATACCCAACACACCTTCTTGTGACTGAAAACGAAAATTTCCAAACTGGTTTACCAATGAAAATTCTTCATCCGGCAATTGCCCCGTCTCTTGGTGAAAAATTAGGTGTTAAAGTAAAACAGCTTCGCTGTTTTGAAGAAATATCGTGTGGAATTTCCTTCGGACAACGAGAAAAATTAGTCACACGAATTCAAGGGCTTTTGAAATCCTACCCATGCGACTCTAGCATAATGAAAGAATTGCTACAAAATGCAGATGATGCGGGTGCGACGGAGATTAATTTCATTAAGGATTATCGCTCTCTCAGCTGCGATAATCTATTCAGCGATACGTGCAAAACAATGCAAGGGCCTTCGTTGTGCGTGTTTAATAACAGTTATTTCACACAAACTGACATTGAAGGAATACATGATCTTGGAAAGGGAAGTAAAAGCGACGACCCATCAAGAACAGGACAATACGGTGTAGGATTTAACGCTGTCTACCATATTACAGATACACCATCGTTTGTTACTAAGGGTCCAGGAGTAGCGAAGGATGGTTTGCTATTCATATTCGACCCTTTATGTAGGTATGTGCCGAAAGCTACTAGACTTGAACCAGGCATGATGTGTCCAGTAACACTAGTCAATGACAATTTTCCTGGACAGTTACTTGGGTTCTCATTGGACCAGTTGATTGGAGACAAAACGGGTACAATTTTCAGATTTCCACTTCGATGCCAAGAGTCTGAAATTTGTAAAAACAAAGTTGGTGAGAAAGATATGGATACAATAATAGAATTATTCAAACACGATATGATGGACTCGATGTTATTTCTAAAGCATATTAAACGTATCACTGTTTCCATTATCACCACTGAACGCTTGGTGGAAGAGTATTCAGTAGAAGTTAAACTCTCGGATGATGAATTGAAAAAGAAAAAGTGCTTTACAGATGAAGTTAGAAAGCGATGTAAAGAGAATTTCGAGCATAAAGAGAGACTGTTAATCGTTGATCCAATTGAATTGATTTATCCGTTGAAAATTTATGTTGATGGAGCATTAGCAACATGTTGGCTAATTGTTCAAAGGTTTGGAATCGAAAATAACGGATCAGATTTGAATAATGTCAAGAAAAGTTTCCGTATTGGAGATTTAGGTCTTTCGCCCATTGGTGGCGTGGCAATACCAATGTCATTACGTCATTTAGATATCGCGGCTTTCAGTGGAATAAATGAATTTGACATTAAGGATTCTCAACAGCACCAACCATTCTCTGGTCGAGCATTTTGTTTTTTGCCTCTACCGATTCAAACAGGCTTACCTGTTCATGTTAATGGACATTTTGCACTAGATCACGAATCGAGGCGCGATCTTTGGACGGAAGGATTTCGAATGGATTGGAATAAATGTGTTATTGAACATATTGTTATAGCTGCTTGGACATCTGGTTTGAAGTTTGTAGCTCAAACAATTAATCCTCTTGTTGTGAAATCAAGAAACTGGAAAGGAGTAAATGAAGAAATGGATGCTTATCATAAGTTGTTCCCATTACTAAACATTGTATCAGACCGCTTTTGGAGGTATGTAGCGTCTACATTTTACAATTACATTGTTAATAAAGAAATACGACTGTTCCCGAGCATATCGAAACGAAATGTCGGCAATGTAAGCGAGAAAAATATCCCTGAAAATTTCGATGTCTCTTGGGAAATTGTCAGCAGAAACAAATACGGCGATTTTAAAGGTGTTTTTAATTGCATCCCCGAATATCTCGAAAAAGACATCTGGCGGCAACATAATGAATGTTTTCGTTTGGA
Organism: Lutraria lutraria; assembly: GCA_964023205.1. Taxonomy (NCBI): domain Eukaryota; kingdom Metazoa; phylum Mollusca; class Bivalvia; order Venerida; family Mactridae; genus Lutraria; species Lutraria lutraria. The sequence continues at coordinate 37,926,175 of OZ026839.1, read as the reverse complement.
GAGTGTATTGAAAAATATCGGACTAAAACTATTACATGCACCGATGTTAATTGAGAAGTCTATCATTGAGTCTGAAATTCAACTATCAAATTCAGCAACGCCGGGGTTGATAATTGCATTTTTGCACACATATTCCGATTATTGTCGTTCTGATGGAGCATGCGACATAGGTCCGATGAATAGACTTATTTCCGATACTAAATACAACACCGTGGCAAATTTAAAGATTCTGATGCAGTTTCTTCTGCTAGATCCACAGTTTTGTGACAAAATAATAGGACTACCTTTAATACTTACAGAAGATGGAGTTGTTCGTAAATGCTGTGCGGAAAATCCTGTTTTTATTTCCGAATTCTCCAGCCTTCTGCCTGGATCTTCCGAACTGTTCCTAAATAGTATCTTTCTTCCCATTCTATCCCCATCACTAGATAAACTTCGAAATACTGGCTGTTTTAAACATCTAGCATTTGATAGGTTTGTTGAATTACTTCCATCTAGTATGTCACCTCATATTTATGCCAGTGGAAGAGAAATTATTGTAGCAAATGACGAAAACCAGGAAAGTGAGTACAATCTTACAATGCCATGGTTATGCAAGTTCTATCAATACTTATGCAATGAATCAAAACCTACGGACAATCGTAAGTCATTTATATTTGTGGATCCTGACAGACTGCTGCACAATATGAAATACTTAAACGACTGGTCATTCTTGCCAGTCGTAAACTCTTCTGGAAAAGAAGTTTTTGTCCCTATTAGCAAAATGAACAACATCTTACATCTGCCAATAACGTTGTCTCATAAGAAGGTTAGATGCATACTTCAAAAACTCGAGATACCACGCATAAATGTTAATGTACTTACAGGGTGCTCAGAATGGACAGCATTGAATCACTGTATACTAACGTATGTATGCTCTCTTGATCAGCCGTACCGCTTGATGAAGTGTCTCTTGAATTACGAGGAAATCGTGATGAGACACATAACTACTTGTAAGGAAGGGATAGAACTGTTGGATTATTTTGGTACATCAATTGACATTCTGAAAAGGGAGTGTTCTTCAAAAAGTGTATTGTCTAAAGAATTGAGACAATTACCTCTCTACCCTACTGTACAAGGTACACTGACTGCGTTAGACAATGACAAGGAAATACTTCTTCTACATAGAGGTATTCCAAAGGATGGAATGCAAGAATGGGCTAATAAATGCAACGTGACACTATTACAAGAACGTGATTTTAATGAACGCATCCGAACATTTTTGGGATTGAATAAAGCGGATGTTGAATTCATTTATGGGGAAAAAATATTGCCAAACATTCTAGCGCTTCCACAAATGTGTATTGGAATTCATGTTCAATATCTCAGAGACAAAATTGGTAAACCTTATTTGCATACAGCAGCCCAACAAAAGATAATCAAATATCTAACAGAAATAGCCTTTATAGATGTAAATGGTGTCATGAGAAGAGCCAATGATTTATACGATCCTGATAATGTGTTGTTTAAACAGATGTTTGCCAATTGCCATTTTCCACCAGCAAACTTTCTAACGGAAAAATGGAAGGCATTCCTGAAAATGCTTGGACTGACTTCGAAATTAACGAACGAATTATTAATTCACTTAGCAAGAACAATAGAGAGCCAATACATAAACGTACCAATAAATGATAGTATTCGTCTTAAGTCGGACATACTGTTAATGAAGTTTATCGCTGAATTGTCAAATTGGAGTGAATCTACATTATATCAGCTGAGAACAATTCGATTCATTGCACCATTCAGAGAAAAGTACGAAAACACTATGATATGTTCGCAGTGGAATAACGCTTCGCAATTGATAAGTTTCAAAGGTTCTATTTCATCCAAACACTCATTGCTATGTTGGTCGAGTTCCAATATAATTCCCGAAGATAAAGTGAACAAGTTGTATAAGAAAGTGAAAAATCAGTTGGAAATTTTAGAAAGCCCAACTGTTGACAGTGTTTTATTGCATTGTCAGAATGTTTGTCAATATTTAAAGGAAAAGGTTAAAGTTGAAAGAAAAGAATTCGTAGAGAATCTGATGACACAATTTTATGAATTTTTCCGCGTTAATTCCACTTTTGATCTTTCAAGTCTCATCGATGTTTATTTTGTACACTTACCGAATGAGACGGAATTAGTTTCCATAAACGATATTGTGATAGACTTACCAAAGGAGTCGGAAATAAAGCCATACTTGTTTAGGGCTCCGACGTATTATGGGAAATATCACGATTTGTTTGAAGTCATGGGGAGCAAGAAACGGGCGATGTTTTGCCATTTTGCGAGAATTCTGAGCAAAATACATAGCATGTCTGTTGACAGAGAACTGAGTCCTCCTGAGCGTTCATTTGTACATAAAGCTTTGAGAGAGCTGTTCAAATTAGATATCAGTAATGATGACACAGCAAATTGTGTACAACATTTATATCTACCTGATGATAGAATGATGCTGAAAGACTCGAAGACAATTGTTCTGTCTAACAACCACCGCATGTTAAATAGATTGAAGGGAAAGGTAAACATATATTTATTTGCGGGGCAGACTTTCTTCAAAAGGAACATATGTTTTGAAGATTCTATTCAAACGTGGCCTGATCATCTTAAACCATTGGTATTAACTGATCTTGTTACGGAACAACTTTGTTTGGAAGAGAGCAACATTACACCGCCTGACAGCATCCAGTTTCGAACCATTGAACGTTTCCTGCACTCACGTCATTTAATGATGGCAATATGTCGTTTGATAAAACATCAGCACTTAAGTGCTTCTTCGAATAAAAAACCCAAATATGATGCAGAATATTATGAGAAGGAAATTTCACGACGTTTATGCAGTGTACAGATTATACCGATGTCTTCGCTCCGTACAGTTTTGATATACAATGGCACATTAATTACAGGTTCTGAAGCTGACATTCAATTTCATATTGAGTATGAAGATTCAAAATCACCACGCAAGTTTTACTTTGTTGACGGAGACAACTTGTCAAAGGAAATATATCCAGGTTTGACGAAACTTGTACAGAGCTGTACGATGGAACGTCTAGAAACCGATTCAATACTCGCTATACAAATGATGTTATATTATATTGAATCACCCACTAGATTTTCAGAGATTTTAGACTCGCAAGATATAAAATCTGACGATTCGTCACTGCACAATGAATACTTTCCTGAACCAGGAACTTACGTTGAGCGCCATTTCATTCCTTTTTTGGAACAAGGAATCAAACCGTTTGCGGAATACGAATATGACAATGTAGCGATGGAATTGGAAGATATACCACTTGATGAAGAAATTGATACAGTGTTTATTTACGTGAAGATAATCGACGAGGTACCTGAAATAAGGACAGCAAATACACATGTGAAAAGTGGTGATATGAGTAAAATGTATTATGTAAATACTGGAAATAGAAATATGGTTACGGAAAAGATTCCAATTTATAGGCTTTATCGATTTGTTCGACGAGAGGTTGGACCTGGTGCACTGGAAACAGTTTGTGAAGTTGCTCGCGGCGATACGAAGCCTTTTGATAAGCAATGTTCGATTCTGAAACAAGAATTAAAACAGGCCTGGAGACTTCAAGAAGCTGAAAGGAAAAAGGTATTTCGAAGAATGCTTTTAAACTGGCACCCTGACAAGAATTTAAACAATAGAGAATATTGTTCCAAAGTATTTCACTTTTTGAAGATAATTTATAGTCGTCTTGAAAATGGAGAAATACTTGTTGAAAGCGTGGAAGAAGAAATATTTAGAGGACCATCTCACTCTTCACAAACAACAACAGAGTTTTACCGTGATGTTGATCGGAGAGCAACCAAACAGGCACAAGCCTATCATAATAATTATGATGAGTACTCCAGGTCTACAAGCGGAGGTCGTTTTTCACATGGAACAAGCACTAAGTCGAAAGTCAAACAAGGTGATATGATGGAAGCGCAGAGGTGGTTGAGACAAGCAAAAAGTGATTTCAGTGCTGCCGAAGCATTTCTTTCATGTGCTGAGGACGTTCCGGCTTTCAACTGGATATGTAAGATATGTCATCAAGTAAGTGTTACACTGTTTATGAAAATTTCATATGTATGTACTGTATCAGAGTTTAATAATAATGTAAATACCTATGCAAATGTACTTTTGCTCAGATTTGAGATACATTTTACTGCCTTTGATGTATCCAGCTAATCTGGTAAATAGTTTACCAAATTTATGATTCCAACAGTATACCTTTTCTCTGTGGGTTTTACGTCGCACCAAGGCCAGAGTCATTAGCTAAGGCGACATTTCTTGCTTTAAAGTTGTAGGAAGACTCCATACATACATCTGGGTAGAATCATCGTCCTTCCTGCTAGTTGTAAAGATTCTTCATATGTGAAATTCGTCTGGTCCCGGATGCGATTTGAACTCAAAGCTTGTGAATACTAACCTTTCGAATACAGGGGCCCCTACCAACATGATACATTATAGGTGATGGAAAAAGCAAGTAATTCTTGTGTACATTTTACAAAATATTCAGTGATAGCTAATCATGGTTTTAATTGCAATTTCATTTACAGGCGTGTGAGACTGCACTCAAAGCGGCGCACTACTTCAACGATAGACTTTCCGTGCCTGGAATGACCCGTCAACTCAGATATCTTGCACCAAATGCTGACCTAGCACAGCAGGTAAACTATTAGGGATTGCACTTGGATGACTCAGTATTCCCAATCTACATGTCAAGCACAAGTAGATCAATATTTTTACTGTTTCGATGATTTATTGCTTCATTTTAATTATGGCTGTTTATGAAATTGTACATTCAATATTTTTGTATAATTGTCAGTTTCCTGATAATCATACGAGTAAATATTAAATAATCTATACTATTTATGTTTTCTTTTATATCTCATACAATTTATAAACCATTCATATTTTGTATTTGTGAATGTCTCGGAAAACTTTGGAAGTTTCTTAACCGTTTTATGTCAATGGTAGCAAAAAATTATGTTACAATAAATAATTCATTTGTTCACATTAACGTAAGTATTGACATGAAATAAGAAACAGGTACGGGAATTGAATTCATGTACATTAAATTTTGTAATCTTGTTTATTAATCTTTCATCATAACTCCAGACCTATCAGGATTGAAGCAATGTTACAAAAAGTTGTAGAAGCATTCTGTATATAGTTTAATTCAATTCAATTAAAGTTCTGAAATATGTACTATACTTACCGGATATTGAGATATTGAGTCTAAACTAATTATGCCCCGAGAACCGTACTGTGTTTTCCTGCACTCGTGAAAATATAACTTTTCATCATTTATTTAGTACAGTTGAATTTTTTAATTGAAGGCACAACTACTGGATAACAGATTTGGAGAGTCTGCCAGACTGACTTATCCAGATACACCCTCAAGACCTAACATTCCGGCGAATATTTTTGACAAAGCAGATGCCGAATATGCATTGAGCACTACGAAGGAGATATTAACAATGGTTGATGATTTAATATCTTAATTACATGTGATGTAATTACACAATACATATAATACTACAAACCGACTGTCATGTGTTGATATAAAACATTTTTAGTTGTTTTATACGTTAGGTATATGATAGTAACTTAACCGTTGTAAGTACTGTACATTTATATCAATCATGTGTACAAAATCGATTTAAGGGTTTGCTTTCTTCAATATTATTTGCAGTGAGTCTGTCATTTGTTATTTTACCTATAAGATATACAACTCTATGGTTATAAGTACTGTTTATATGTTTTGATAATGTATATACAATGATTAGAGGATTTGCTGAGTGCTTCTGTCATTTATTCATAAACACTGGAAGATATTTTCAATTTAACTCGTCGGAACATTTTTAAGGTTACATTATTTGTTGAAGTATAATATGTATATCTTATTTTCACATTTAATCGTGAGTTTTAAACATGCAAGAATATGTTGCTATGGGGACATACAACATAATGTTGGACAGTGTATGTAATGAACAATCTTTGTTGATTACATTTTCTGATAAAAAACAATTATTAATCGATGATGTGTAGGATGTGTTCATACGGCAGTCGGCAGTCCTTGCTGATCATTATCAGTTATCACATTGTTGACTTTTGTATCACAAAGTTAGACTTTGAGGACATTTAAACGATTTATTGATCATGAATGTATATTTCGCTTAAACTTGCTGATGCATGAAACATTTCATATTCTTAATTTTTATTTTTAAACCAAATGTATATGTCTTTTGATGAAATAATCTGAATCTGTTTATTTGAGAATATGTTATTAATGTGCATTTATTCTGTTATTATTCTATTGATTTTGTCGTATGTCGTTCAACTATTCTGTGCTAATTTTATTTCATTTGCACTTCTGTAATTACAATTATATATTTTGGAAAATTAGAGATGCAGTGTTGTGAATTTAGCTGATTCCGTTAAATCAAGTTTTGCTGTATAGTGATGTTAGCAGACTCTGTTTTCTCTTAGGTTTTGTGTGGTTGATGTTTTTGGTGTAAAGTTCGAATCGAAAGGAAATTCATAATCCATTGTTGCAGCTATGTTGTATGTAAATGAGTGTGAGGAATTATCTGTATGTATGGGAAACTCAATGGTATGAGTGTGTGAAAGATTTATAAATCATTATCCAATTAATACTATGCATTCTATATTACATTGTGACAATATGTTTGTTTATTGAAAATTGTTTGATGTTTTAATGCTAATTGTTTAATGATGTTGGAAGTTAATTGTTTGATGTTAATTGTTTGATGTTTTTTTTATTGTTTCATGTTTTCAAGTAAAAACATTGTTTATTATGTATTTCATTAGTATTTCTATTTGAAATGTGCTGAATTGTTAAAACACTTTTGTACACCTTCTCCGTGTGAATTCAATGATCTTATTTTTGCAGTGTACACCCGTGCATTGTAATAATGTAAAATATTCAACCAACAAGACACTATTTCAATGTTATGTATCGGTCTTACTAACGAGCTATTTTGGTTGTAGTTGTTTCATTTGTATAATAGTCATAACAGATATATTTTGTTCTTGTTTTTGCTCCTGTTGTATTTGTGTCAATGTATAACATTGATGATTTTCATGTTTTCAAATTTTACATATGGATTTAGCATATGACTTAATTCATGGATATAATTATACTCCTGTATTGAAGTCTCTTTAAAACATGCAAGCATGCCTTACTACACAGATTTATCACTTTTACTATAGAATCTTATCCATATAAATGGGATTTACTTTACATACATGTATTGGGGTATTGTAAAGGTGTGCCCATTTAACTATTGCTACCTTTATATTGTTTTGGTTATGCATGGTTAACTGAATGTGAGAAATGAGCTAATGATTTTGACAAAACAAATCGCGATATTATTATCATAATGCTTATATGGAATTTCCTTTACATTATAAAAAGTGAAGATGTTTCCAGTAATTTTTATTCATATTCGATAAAAAAAATTTGTATGGAATGCTTTTCAACGCATGCCGGTTAACGGAATTTAAGTTGCGTATTTTTTTAAAATGGATTTACTTTACAATGTAATTTGTAAAGGTGTGCCATTTATTTTGTTTTAAAAAACATGTCGGTTTGGATATAATCGATTTGATTTGAGTATCGTTTGTATTTATGAATTAATTTGTTCGAAAGCTATTAATGAAAAGAAGCACTGTAATACATGATTTATTTTCAGTATTAGACCTTATCTTGAAATGCGTTATGCATGTATTAGAACGTGATCTCTGATGGTTTAAAGCATGTAAATATTTTTGTCATTTCAAGGATCACAGAAAAGAAGTGCTAAATCATACAAAGAACATGTATCGAACAAGGAGATTGACAGATACATGTATAGAATGAGAAGTGTGAACTGTTTATCGAGGAACTATATAGTTTTCTAATGAAATCAATTGTTTTCTTTTGCTTTCTTTATCAAAATATGATTAATTGAATTCTGTGAACCGGTGTTTGAATGAATATTAAATAAGGAAATATTTTATAAAACTGAGGCGTTGTTGTTTTGGCGATGTTAAGATGTTAGCAACTTATTTTGTTCTGGCTAACTTGATGTTCCTATTCTCTATGGTTTGTGTTTAGTGTTTCAGTAAAAAAGTGAAAATGTACGATGTCTGTGCCTTTTCTTATTTGACGGGGCTTTCTTATGATTATGTCCAACACCACAAACTCCCTTTATTAGCCCCGCCGAAAGGCGTAGGAGATATATAAATGGTAGGCGTCCATAATTCAAAAAGACTAGTAAATGTAACGCTATAATATGAAAGGAGATTCTTTAGAAGCACACAATGCAACCAAAGATATAATAGCAGACCCAGTTTAATGAAAAGTGCAACATCACTCACGCCCCTAGCACCGGCAACACTGAAGTACAGAGCAACCAAGAAATATAATATCGGTGATCCGGTTCCATTGGGTCTGTGAGTGATATTGGAATGTGCAACACCACTCATGCACCCTAGCACCGGCTTAAGTTGAACTCTATTATACCAATACTTATCGAATATAGTCCATGACACTTTAAAGAACCAGGAAATATAACAACACTGAATCCATACCCAGTTGATTGGGTCTGTGCATGAGTGGTCACAACTCACGCACCTTATCACCGGCTTTGCAACTATGCAAGAAAACTTTCGTAGTCTAATAGACTAACATAGTCATAAAACTGATCCTGTTTAACACAGACTGCAACTACGTCAAAATATAGTATATCCGAAGTGATTTGGTCTTTTCATGAGCAAAAGGGCAACAACATGCACGCCCCGGCCCTATTACCGACTTATGTTGTATTATGTTATTATATTGCATACCGTATAATCGCATTCAGTAGCTAACAATGAGGACGATCATTCACTTAGTGATAAAAAGTTAACACTGCATGTACACTGAAAGTCGGAATTAATTGATGGACTAGACAACAAGCTTATCGAAAATTGTCGTATCCGAATTATACCACAAACTATGTTGCTCTGAATTTAATATAGCGATTAAGTTTTTGGAACAGTACAACAAAATATTGATATTTCATTAATTACACACCATTTAAAGTAAAACACGTACATGCCAAAATCAACCTCCAAACATTGTCCAGCATATTTTCGAAACTCAGCCATCTTGAAAGAACGCATCACGTGACCAATATCTTGGAAAGCTATTGGCTAAAAAATTACAACACTCAGGACTTCAATTTTGTTGCAATTTATGGACATACAACAATTTGGCCCTGACAATATCTCCATATAGGCAAGTTCCAGAGTGTTGCTTCTCATACCAGTACATAGAGCTTGAAAAGACGAACATTTTGATACCAAAACATCATTTTTCTTTCACAAAATGGAGTTACATCAATCTTTAATTGATCGCGATATCAACTTTCGTTTTCAAAATGCAGCGTCAGGTTATTTATCATGTTATCATTTATAGTAATCTTATCTTGATTATGAGTGGTCAGGTAACATGACATAACTTATCAGGTCCGTGGGAAAAATTCCAGATTAGAGAACAGGGAGAGGGCGGGGGGGGGGAGATAGATATTGACCCTTTCAATTGTAACTATTGCAGCCGGAATTACTGGGGTGGACTTAGTCCCCCCCTAGCCCACGGTTCTTACGACCCTGTTTATCAGTGGTCCAAGAGTTCATAAAACTATTTCACTATAAGACTTCATACACATCTGAGGGCAACCAAACCCAGCCTAATCTCACGCTGACTTTCAAATGGACCTTGAACCAGAAAAATCCTACATATATACTTTTTTCTAGAAATCTTTTAATATCTTTATTGCCGACAGTTCTGTGCAGTCATTTAAAGAGGTCAATCATTGACTAGTCTAAATATCTCGGTATATTAACCATATATATCTACATATACACTGGGGGCCAACGACGTATCACGAGAGGCGGTTCGCATCGCAAACATGTGTATGTTATGCAACGACAAACGACACATGTTATGTACACATAACGTGGTTGAAAAGCTAAGGACGACATTTCTCGTAGTTAGTGACTATGTATTTTGCTGGAATATCATATTCCAAGCACGAAACATGGTGAGTAGAAACGTTTAATACTATGAAACAGTTGTATGCAGTTAATTGAGTACCAATTACGTATGAATTAAGCTCAAAAGTTAGGGATGTTCGTAGACAGTCTTGTTTTGGTAGATTTTTCATTAAAATATTTTTCGTGAGTATCATTTCTTATACTTACTGGGTAAGGTTTACTTATTCAATATTTTTGTCTTCATTAGAAATGTTCTGTAGGTGTAATAAGCACATATGAACGGGTTTTTTTGCATACTACGACTGTGTTTGTTTCTCACAGAGTGTGTGTATGGTGCTAAACGAAGCTCACTCTTCATGTGTACGTTGCTCACTGAAGTCAAAATCAATTTCAGGATACAGACCACGCGGTGTGTATGTACTGCCGGTCACCATTTTCCAGCATTTTAGAAGCGCAATGACATTGTGCAAACTCCAGCATATAGAGCGTTACGTTCATGAGGGAAGCAGATGATAGAGATACAACTAAATATCACAATGCAACTTAAAATGAAGGACCATTACGTTATCTACAACATCGACGACATGACAACGATCACGGAAACTGGAAAAATTAATACCTACAAATAATGTAACAAGTGACAGACCAATATGGAAATTTCTTAAAGTGAACACACCGACTAAGTCTGTCCATTGCCAATTGTTCCTGAAACAAGCGGAATCCGGGATGTACAGAAGTTTCTCAACCAGATGGTGCTGAACTGACGGAACAATTGGACACAACTATACTATGCTCAGACGCAGAGGACTTTGAAAAAGTAGATCTAGCGTTACCGATGAAACAATAAAAGAGACCGTAGTACAATTACAAAAGCTTATTATTACTCTAATTATACCCCCATCACACTAGGGCAACGATTGCACTACACCCACCGCGTCCTGACAGGACGTTAGCAAATGAATGCATTTTGTTATTGTACCACCTGACAAGCCATTTGGATGCTGAAATTGCCGTTTTCTAAATAAGAAATAGAAGAAAAAGAAACATGAAGCAACTTAGATTATGTTGCGTTAGTGCATGACTATAAGCAGAAAGAAGACTTCTGTTTGGCCATCTTGACCAGTTACTATAAATGGACACATGGTACAGTATACATACGGAGCTAGTGAATGCAATGAGGACGTTATTGGGACCTAGGGAGAGCGCAGTTCAGTCTGCATGGACGTAGTGAGCACATAATTTGGGCGTAATATTAACGCAATAGACCTGGTGACAACGGGAAGCTACACGTGTAATGAACTTACTGGCAACGTGATAGACGCAGTGAGAACCTGGCAAAGACGTTGTAAGGGCGTAGTGCGAGCCTGAGTGCATCATTTCTTTTCGAGTTTGACCCCGTCCCTGCCACGACCATCAAAGTTTTCAGGACGTGATAGAAACTTTGCGAGCGTGGTGCGGACGTGCTCTGGTGTGATGGGGGCATTATAACTGACCGTAGACGTCTTCAAGACTGGGTCACCTTTTTCAAATGGTGGATATTGGCGAATTCGGTGCAAATCACGCTTGGATTGACGAGCACGGTGCAACATTGCTATAGATACTAATGAATGGGGCAATGGTGTTAACGAATCGAAGAAATGCAATCAAACTTTTTAGATAACAGCAGATTTCTAAATTGTTCAATCTCGTAAATTATATAAGTATGTGCCTAAATCTATTATAATGCAGTTATTAAATGACAAGACCATCTAACAATTTTAACTGTTCTCTTTAAACCATCACACATAATTAAATAGATATCTGTCAACTGCAAAATATTAATTGATATACTCATTTGACTTCAGACTGAAACATCACACACTCTGTTAGTAACATATACATCAAAAAGAGACTTCAGTTGACACCATACACACTTGTCTAGTGCGAAAGGCCTTGTTATATTAACGTGTATACATTCTATTGAATCTGATAAGCGGTGGGGAGATGCTAAGTTATGTTCACAGACATGATGCCTGTATCATGAGTGCTAAATATTTTACAAATGGGTTTCATGTCACAATAATTTTGAGGAAAACTTTTTTTTACACAGAATAACGGACTAATCTGGCATAATTTGATGAATGACAACGCAATCATTGTACAGAAAACGCATTTTACAACGGCAAATACAAACTTAATAAAAACAACTAACAAGACAATCCAAAAAACTAACATTTAGTCCCCCTGCAGGTCAAACATTTCAAAATGGCATGTGGAGGTCAGAAAACCAGAGACTGTTTACATAAAATTTCGTTGCATAACATACACATGTTTTCGATGCGAACCGCCTCTCGTGATACGTCGTTGGCCCCCAGTGATATATGCATTTTCAGAAAATCGCGTGATCGTTCAAGGTTGATTTTTCGAAAATGAGGAAGTACATAATAATCATACATATTAGTTTATTTTTAAAAGATTAATAATTACACACAATCATACGGAAACAATTAACCTGCACAGTCATTAATCAATATCCTAAACGATTTAGTCAAATAATTCTTATTTACGCATGTGTCGATTTTCTTGGAAATCATTTATAAACGAATTTCAGCAAATCTTGAAAACAGCACTTAAGTTTCGCTTGGCCTTCATTTACATTTTAAAACGATAAATTTTTATTGTCACCATTTAGAAGGAGGACGCCAGCGTGAGAACAACTTTATTCATTCAGTTAGTTAATAAAAATGATATAAAGGAACAAGGACACGATGGGTAAGCTGTTTACTTATTTCTTGTCAGCATGTCATTTATTTTTATCACAAGGGGTCGGTGTATACCTGTGATAATAATTTGGTCAATTTAAGGCTAAATACATGCTATCTGAACTTTTTCGCAGCTCCCGATTACTTATATATACATAATAATTCAGATAACAAGTATTTAGCCTAAAATTGACCATATTAGTATCAAAGGTACAACCCGTACCCCTGTGATTTTTATCATCATATTTAATAATTGTTGACGTTGCCAATTCTGAATTTACAGCCATGGAATCATTATGATTTAATATAGAAACATCGTTTTTGTTCCTTCAGGAGGTGTACGCAAAAGGTCAAATATCTTGGTACTTACCATTGTAGTTCTCTTTATTTCCGGAATAATTGACATGTGTCATGTGAACGAGGGGGGGGGGAGGGACCCCTGAATGTATTTTGGTCATGGAGGAGATACTAGATCTATAATCGTAATAAGTTATATAGCTATAGATAGTTTTATTTAGAATTTTACTCAGTCAATTATATACAATAGAAATAGAGTCTATAATATTTAAAAAATTACAGTTTGGAAATTTATAATCAATCACATATAATTATATGTAAAACATCGCATATTGTATCAATTATGGTACACTAATAAATACAAACAAATATCACAAATACTAAGTATCACAGCTTCTCGATAAATATAAAGCATTTTACTTTCCTGTCGGTCTTTACTTAGATGAACGTAGCTTGCCCGTTTATTATACCCCCGCAAACGAAGTTTGAGAGCTTAGGGGTATATTGGAGTCACTCTGTCGGTCGGTCGTTGGTCGGTCGGTCCGCATAAAGTTTGTGGAGCGAACTACTTCCACATTTATTAAGCGATTGCAATGAAACTTGAAATATTTTATCACCATCAAGTGAAGATGTGCAAGACACAGTTTTCATGCCCAGCGATTCATTCATTGCAGAGTTATGTCCCCCTGAACTTGGCTGTATAGTGTACTGTTGCATTATTAGTGTCAAAGCGGCGGCGGGGGTATTAGTCACCTCTGTGACAGCTCTAGTTACATTTGGTGTAAAACAAGATGCGTATCCTGTTTCTGACTTCCAGTTTTGCACGGTTGCCAAGTTAAATGTTCGCACTTACTTCAAGCAAACCGAAATTCAATACGACGGTCTCGGGTGGATAATCAATACCTATGCACAACTTATGCACGTATATCTCTATACAAATCGTTATAGGGAGACAATAGAGTAAAAAAGTTAAGAAATATAACATGACATTGTAAAATTTGTACGAGTACTTGACGAATATTTATTTAAACATGTATCTTTATTCCAGAATAAAATAATAACTGACAGGTGGAAAGAATGGTTTAAGATTGTACGTTAATTTTGACTAAACGTTTTGGTATCAAATTAAACATTGGAGTGTTAGGTTTATAAGTAATGTACATGCAAACATGTTGATGTCGGAAAGGTTTAAATGAGACAGTTTTCCGGGTTCACTGCATTTTCCAAAAATAAACCTGACAATGTTTAGATAAGATTTTTACAATAATGTCTGATCTCAGTTAAGACTCCAAGGACAGATAACTGAGGCTACTTGTTGCACAAATACTTACTGGGTTTGAGGCCTACAGAATACATTCATCTTTCCACTTGGATGAAAATATTAAAGGTCATCATTTATCCCCAATTTCATGCGTGCACTGGTGTGCAAGTTTCATTCAGTGTAACATGTTTATACTGGTGTGCAAGTTTCATTCATTGTAACATGTTTATACTGGTGTGCAAGTTCCATTCATTGTAACAGGTTTATACTGGTGTGCAAGTTTCATTCATTGTAACAGGTTTATACTGAAGTGTAAGTTTTTATTCAGTGTAACAGGTTTATACTGATGTGTAAGTTTTTATTTAGTGTAACAGGTTTATACTGGTGTGTAAGTTTTTATTTAGTGTAACAGGTTTATACTGATGTGTAAGTTTTTATTTAGTGTAACAGGTTTATACTGATGTGTAAGTTTTTATTCAGTGTAACAGGTTTATACTGATGTGTAAGTTTTTATTCAGTGTAACAGGTTTATACTGAAGTGTAAGTTTTTATTCAGTGTAACAGGTTTATACTGATGTGTAAGTCTTTATTCAGTGTAACAGGTTTATACTGGTGTGCAAGTTTCATTCATTGTAGCAGGTTTATACTGGTGTGCAAGTTTCATTCATTGTAACAGGTTTATACTGGTGTGTAAGTTTCATTCATTGTAACAGATTTATACTGGTGTGTAAGTTTTTATTTAGTGTAACAGGTTTATACTGATGTGTAAGTTTTTATTTAGTGTAACAGGTTTATACTGATGTGTAAGTCTTTATTCAGTGTAACAGGTTTATACTGGTGTGCAAGTTTCATTCATTGTAGCAGGTTTATACTGGTGTGCAAGTTTCATTCATTGTAACAGGTTTATACTGGTGTGTAAGTTTCATTCATTGTAACAGATTTATACTGGTGTGTAAGTTTTTATTCAGTGTAACAGGTTTATACTTGTGAGCAAGTTTCATTCATTGTAACAGGTTTATACTGTTGTGTAAGTTTTTATTCAGTGTAACAGGTTTATACTTGTGAGCAAGTTTCATTCATTGTAACAGGTTTATACTGTTGTGTAAGTTTTTATTCAGTGTAACAGGTTTATACTGATGTGTAAGTATCATTCATTGTAACAGGTTATACTGGTGTGTAGGTTTCATTCATTGTAACATGTTTATACTGGTGTGTAAGTTTTTATTCAGTGTAACAGGTTTATACTGGTGTGCAATTTTCATTCATTGTGACAGGTTTATACTGATGTGTAAGTTTCATTCATTGTAACAGGTTTATACTGATGTGTAAGTTTCATTCAGTGTGACATGTTTATACTGGTGTGCAAGTTTCATTCACTGTAAAAGATTTATACTGATGTGTAAGTTTCGTTCATTGTAACAGGTTTATACTTGTAAGTTTCTTTAATTGTAACATATTTATACTGATGTGTAAGTTTCGTTCATTGTAACAGGTTTATACTTGTAAGTTTCATTCTGTGTAACAGGTTTATACTGGTATGTATGTTCCATTCTGTGAAACAGGTTTATACTTGTGAATAAGTTTCATTCTGTGTAACAGGGTTAGACTGGTGTGTAAGTTTCATTCAGTGTAACAGGTTTATACTGGTGTGTAAGTTTTATTCAGTGTAATAGGTTTATACTTGTGAGCAAGTTTCCTTCTGTGTAACATGTTTGTACTTGTGGGGAAATTTCCTTTAGTGCAACTGATTCTATACACAGGCATAGTTCTAACGGATCTGTGATGGTAGAATTATAATACACTCTATATTCTATATAAAACACCATTATTTAACCCAACTTACCTTAAAAAAACAAATTGTCTCAGAATTTGGTTACATCTAGCTTGTGGGAAGTTAAGTACACTGAGACAGAGTTTCTGCTGGAACATCAATGACACCGGGGTTAAACTGATTTATATGAATGAGCTTTGGTGTATCTATTACATCAAATACAAAAAATACAGGTTAACTAGGAAGTAAACGTTAATCATACGAAATAAAGATTTACCTGAAATCTTTCTTTGTTAGTTTGTATTAAGCAGAAAAACATAAAAGCTCGTACTAATGCTGACACATCAGTCGTGTATAAGCAAATCAAATATTAAGTTAAAAGATAGCAGAACATTTTCAGGAACAGTTGATTTACACTTGTAAGAAGGATGCTGATTTTGTCCATAATATTCATTGTAAACGTTGGACTTGAATGTTCAAAAAGAATGATTAAATTATTTATATTACGATGATTAAAATGAAGATAATGATCACGTGTCTACACTGAACGAATATAAAACTTTGCACTTAATTTGTTTGAATGTAAAACAGATGTATTTGTACGTATTATCGGTACAGTCATTGTTGAAGAGTTTTCATGTGGCTTGATATCATGACTTCGTTTCCGATAAGCGTTTCGGAATTGATTTTTAAATCTTTTTTTCAAATACAGCTGAATTTTGTTAGTTTGAGATAACGGACTTTGAGATAATCAAATAGTGTACAATAAGACATTTAAGCTCACATGAACACGTAGAGCTCGGACAGCTATTAGTATCAATCAGTGTCTAGCGTCCGTCGTCAGACGTCACAATTGGGGTTGTTAACACTCTAGGGGTCACAGTTTTGATTGGATCTTCATTTAACCTATTCAGAATGTTCGTTTCAATGATATCTTGGACATGTTTGAACATGGATAATCTATGGTCATACATTAGGTCACCATGTCGAATTCCATGAAAAACTTATTAACACTCGAGGTCACAGTTATAATTGGATATTCATCAAACCTTGTCCGAATGTTTGTCTCAATGATATCTTGGGAAAGTTTGAACATGGGTCATCTGGAGTCAAAAATTAGGTCACGGGGTTAAATCCCCGTTAAAACCTTGTTAATACTCTTAATGGTCACAGTTTTGATTGGATCTTCACCAAACTTTTTCAGAAAGTTTGTCTTACTTATATCTTGGACAAGTTTAAACATGTGTTATCTAGGTTCAAAATTTGGGTCACTGGGTCTAATCAAAGAAAACAAATCTTGTCAGAATGTTTGTTTTAATGATATCTCGAAAGAAAAATTAGGCCACCCGGTCAAATTATTGGTAAACCATAATAACACTGTAGAGACAACATCGTTTATCAAATCGTGATGACAGTTGCTAAATATATCTGTATTGATGATTTCTTGGTCTTTGTTAGTCTCTGACCTAGTTGAATGTTGAGAAAGAAGTTGCAATGATATGAAAGAAGTTGCAGTCTTCACTCGGAAAAGGGCCATCATGGCCCTCTTGTTTAAGTATTTGTCTGGGTAGCCTTTATTCTACAACGCCAATGATCACGTGATACACCCGCAATGATCACGTGATATAAACAAACGAAATAGTCCCAATGATCAAGAGACATTCACCAAACGAATTGTACACGGAAACTTTCGACGAATATCTGTTTCATATCTTGTCAGGATCAAACACCAATAAATTACTAGAACGTATCAAGATTTATATAAAACTGGTTGCCTAGTACACTACAACCAGATCCAGTTTAGAATTGAAAAGTGGGCACTACGTACCTGCGTAGTTATTTTTACTTCCTTTCTTTACATGTGCGTAACACCACGTGCTTCACTTACTTTTTCAACACTGACACTGAATCATAAACTGCTTAGCAGAGATTTTGTTTTCGCATTTACTCACATTAAATAAAGGCACGCCTTACTGACGCTCAGAGAAATATTGCTGTTGTATTGTACAGGCAGAGTCAATCGTGATTTATGTTGTTCGTTTTCAGACAGACTATTCAAAACCATATAAATAGGTTTAACAACTGTCCATTGCAACAAAGTCAGTAGGAGATCATCCTAGTCATGGTCCTGCTTTTGTGACAACGTTACGTACTGACCGCGTTATTACGTTAACTTACTTGATCGTTGCTTGCCATTAACCGTTACTACACGACTGTTAAGGCCAACAGTTTTTTATTTTCTGTTTTACGGGAGCGCCGACCCTAATTTTCCACAAAATCAAATAAAAATAAAACAAGAAGTCATCAATTTTATTTTTTTTAAATCCGCCGTCTTGAAAAAAATCGTCTACAAAAAAATAAAACAAAACGATGGCGCTTACTGTAATTATTTGAAAACGTGTTACCAGAACTTTAGATTCATTAAATATCGTCAATAATACACACCAAATAAACTTAAGATTCCTTACAAAATGTAAATACAGTCCTGACGATGCAACGTACGTAATTAGGTCAAAGTGTGTATTGATTCTTTATATAGGATTACTGGTAGACACAATCTAAACAATGACAGTCACAAATTGCAAAGTTCACAGGTAGATAAACAGTGATGTACTGTTTTAAATGTTGTTTTGTTTATTTGTATTGAACAATGTTAATACGAGTAGTTCACGTGCATGCAGCTTGAAAATAGTTAAATCTATTTTTAGATAGACAAAATGAGTCTAATTTTAGATTTACAACAATGACGATTTCTTACATTTTCAAGATATAAACAACAAAACATACTTTTCCACATGATTCTTTTTAAGTTCTACTTTGGTTAAGGCTTTGAAAAACGAATTAAATACGACCAGCGGGAAAAAGGAATGCATTCACAATAACAAGTTGCAGTATTTTCGGATAGTCGCATGATTTTCGATCAAAATTCTGGCGGGCAAAACTTTGGAAGTTTTGTACGCGCTGAAAAAAAATAGAGAATAGATCTAGGGGAAAATGCTCATTATATGTACTACAAATACGACACCCCGTATTTTTTGCTTATTATTTGGCTTTTTATGCATGCATGCACATAGGACTAGCATGCACATGTATACAACGTCATTTTTCTTTGCACAAATGAGCGTATTTAACTTGGAACATTGTTAATATTTATTGTGATAGGCCTATTTACATTTGTTTTTAAAATACAAATAAAACTTTAGCCATTCAAAGCATCTGGCATACGTGACATGCGAAAACGAAAGTAAGCAAATACTTAAGATAAAATCAACAAAAAAGAATGTGGTAGAGCTAGTAAGCTTAAGGAGTCGGTGAGAACTTAAGTGGTTATAAATATATTTTTATAAGTTTGTGAATCTAGTCAACAGTACATAAACAGTTATTTAAATAACTTCTTTAAAGTGGTCTTTAATGTGGACTGATCTGAAAAATATGTTGTTACTGAATTTATTGATTAAAAAAATGACAGTTTATATCTCGCATAACAAAGTTGTAAGAATGGGTATACTTCTTTCAGCTTGTCCATCTGTCCATCTCTGTGTGTCTGTATACAGTATTTTGTGAGTGCTGTCTAGTTGGTCACCTTCTTGTCAGGTTTCATTCAAATGTCATTTTTTTTTGTAAATTTAGTGTTTTTTTTTCAATACAGTGATTAGACAAATTTAAATTCAGTTGAACTTCCCATGTATACTGTCAGTTGGGCATGCTCTCATCACCTTTGTGTATTTTATAGACTTATATAATATAATGACATCTCCAAAACTTGACAAGATTTGAATGAAACTTCACAGGAGTGATGGGTATCGATTAAGTTTTGTCAACAGGTTTTGATTGGATATTTTTATATGTCCAAGCACTGTATATATTATTACCCTTTGAGATATAGTCTGATTTGTAAATATCTGTATATTTATTGTAATCCCATGTGAATATAGTCTAAATACACTTGTTTTATGTTTATAATGAGCGATCTGTCAAAATAAAAAAAACGCCAATAATTTCACTTTTATTTTTTTTATTTTTTCGACTGCTCCAAATTAAAGCTTTTATTTTCATTTTTATTTATCCCCCCCGTCTCAAATTTTTTGAAAAATTTCCCGTAAAACAGAAAATAAAAAAATGTTGGCCTAAATTGACATTATGCTATTTTCATTTAACGCACAACCATTAGCCATCGATACTCTTTTAACGTCTAGTCACGGTTTACAGTACGTCATGCAAATGGCAGAGTACGCATATATCGCCATAAACAGTATACAATGTCATGTACTTGCAGTATTGTATTCGGTAGGTAGCCACGCAGGGTGGATGAAAGCAGTATTACGGTCTATGTGGAATAATGGGGAATCAGAAAACTGTTTTGGTCATCGTCCGAGTTATCTGAATGTCCAACGCTTTATCAACATTTGAAACAATAGCATGCTACCATTCATACTGAATAACGAACCAGGGTGTTTTCAGCTTGGCAATGCAAGGCCTCACAAAACTCGTATAACCACACAATTCCTTGCTCAAAATAATGTCTTACCTTGGCTTGTTGTATCCCCGGTCATGTACCCCGTAGAACACATATGGGATTAACTAGGTCGAAAAGATTCAAATCAACATATTGATACCATAAGTGACCTGCGAATTGCACTGTTGAAATTGCAACGCAATCCAGACACATTCATACAATTTCTATTAGGCGACGTATTATGCAGTGCATACGTAAAAATAAGAGGTCACAAACAGTGAGATTTTATTGCATCAACCACTAAAAATGGAGCTCACCCAATAGGACCGGATCTAAAAGCTCAATTCTGTATTACTTTTCGATGAAAGAATTACTATTTATTTCAGACAACATGGTATATTTTTCCATGTGTTTTCACGCTGACTTTTACATGTATGTCTATAGGGAAAATATTACAGCATTTCCAATGATAATATCATTGTCACTGGGTGTTTGGTGAAAACTATCCCTAGAAACTGACTATAAATGAAAGAGAATTATTCTGATTACACCTAGTAACTGTACATTGAAGTTCTACTTACTTACATGTAAATATATACACATAGTAATTGTACATTGAAGTTCTACTTACTTACATGTAAATATATACACCTAGTAACTGTACATTGGAGTTCTACTTACTTACATGTAAATATATACACCTAGTAATTGTACATTGAAGTTCTACTTACTTACATGTAAATATATACACCTAGTAACTGTACATTGAAGTTATACTTACTTACATGTAAATATATACACCTAGTAATTGTACATTGAAGTTATACTTACTTACATGTAAATATATACACCTAGTAACTGTACATTGAAGTTCTACTTACTTACATGTAAATATATACACCTAGTAATTGTACATTGAAGTTATACTTACTTACATGTAAATATATACACCTAGTAACTGTACATTGAAGTTCTACTTACTTACATGTAAATATATACACCTAGTAATTGTACATTGAAGTTATACTTACTTACATGTAAATATATACACCTAATAACTGTACATTGGAGTTATACTTACTTACATGTAAATATATACACCTAGTAATTGTACATTGAAGTTATACTTACTTACATGTAAATATATACACCTAGTAATTGTACATTGAAGTTATACTTACTTACATATAAATATATACACCTAATAACTGTACATTGAAGTTATACTTACTTACATGTAAATATATATACCTAGTAATTGTACATTGAAGTTCTACTTACTTACATTTAAATATATACACCTAGTAACTGTACATTGAAGTTATACTTACTTACATATAAATATATACACCTAGTAACTGTACATTGGAGTTCTACTTACTTACATGTAAATTCATACACCTAGTAACTGTACATTGAAGTTATACTTACTTACATGTAAATATATATACCTAGTAACTGTACATTGAAGTTATACTTACTTACATGTAAATATATATACCTAGTAATTGTACATTGAAGTTATACTTACTTACATGTAAATATATACACCTAGTAACTGTACATTGAAGTTATACTTACTTACATATAAATATATACACCTAGTAACTGTACATTGAAGTTATACTTACTTACATGTAAATATATATACCTAGTAATTGTACATTGAAGTTCTACTTACTTACATTTAAATATATACACCTAGTAACTGTACATTGAAGTTATACTTACTTACATATAAATATATACACCTAGTAACTGTACATTGAAGTTATACTTACTTACATGTAAATATATACACCTAGTAACTGTACATTGAAGTTATACTTACATGTAAATATATACACCTAGTAATTGTACATTGAAGTTCTACTTACTTACATGTAAATATATACACCTAGTAAATGTACATTGAAGTTCTACTTACTAACATGTAAATATATACACCTAATAACTGTACATTGGAGTTCTACTTACTTACATGTAAATTCATACACCTAGTAACTGTACATTGAAGTTATACTTACTTACATGTAAATATATATACCTAGTAACTGTACATTGAAGTTATACTTACATGTAAATATATACACCTAGTAACTGTACATTGGAGTTCTACTTACTTACATGTAAATATATACACCTAGTAACTGTACATTGAAGTTATACTTACTTACATATAAATATATACACCTAGTAACTGTACATTGAAGTTATACTTACTTACATGTAAATATATACACCTAGTAACTGTACATTGGAGTTGTACTTACTTACATGTAAATATATACACCTAGTAACTGTACATTGGAGTTGTACTTACTTACATGTAAATATATACACCTAGTAACTGTACATTGGAGTTGTACTTACTTACATGTAAATATATACACCTAGTAACTGTACATTGAAGTTATACTTACTTACATGTAAATATATATACCTAGTAAATGTACATTGAAGTTATACTTACTTACATGTAAATATATACACCTAGTAACTGTACATTGAAGTTATACTTACTTACATGTAAATATATACACCTATTAACTGTACAATGGAGTTGTACTTACTTACATGTAAATATATACAGTATCACGATTATTAAAGACACATTTTCTCTTTTATTCTGTAGCGTGAACGTTATTTTGTTTTTGTTTATCTTTTCAGCGAGTCAAAGTGGTGGTGGACGGAAAGCGGTGATAAACTTCTCTTCTATGAAACAACCACCTCTGATTAAACAACTTAAAGGGATTCTGTCGGAATATCCAGATGGTGGACAAATTCTTAAGGTAATACACGCATGTTAATAAAACCCTTATAACAGTCTTATATTTGGTGTAGCTGGCCTGACTGTAGAGCAAGTCTATAGTAAAAGGGATGTAACTGTGTTTCATGAGTAGAATATGTTTGTAATGATTACCTCCCTTCTCACTTTGCTATTGGATTGATCTATGCGAAGGAACAATCATTGGTGTTAATTTATTGTATCCTGATTCTGCTTGCTGAGAAATGATTGTTGTTATATTGATTATACTGTCAGTTTTATCTATATTTTATATCATGTTTTATGTAATTGTAGCAAAGGTAGTGATATAAATCGCCAAAGTAAAATAAGTCTATAAAATACACAATGGCAGGTCTGTGTTTCTTAAACGATTAAATTAGTCTTTCAATGAATTTTTTTTGTAAATAGAGTAGATGATAGAAATATAATAGAGGGGAATCAATTGTTATTGTCATGATAAATAATTACAATATATGCTTTGTATATTGTACTCTATTTTCTAAACAGGCTCCATTGGAAATTTCCTCTAAATACTAAATACATTACAAGGCAGTATTAACAGCGAACCAGACCGTATTTTTTATGTAATGATGCGATGGTAATCAATGATAATTATAATACATATTAAATACAATTGTATATGAATTGGCAATTATTATAAATAGTGAATGCAGGTCAACTAAGGATTGTTTAGTTAAAGATTGCAAGGTGGATTCTTAATAGTAATTAATTTTATTCTTAAAGTCCAAAATGAACAGATATGATTGATATCCCAATTTGAACTGCTCATACAATTCACCTGTTACTTATAAAAGTCGCATGTTGGTCTAGAACTGATATTACTAGCAGTTTGAAAATGTGTAAAAACTGTATGGTGGTTTGCAATTATAGCATGCATATTTTTTTCATCTTATCAAAATATTGTTTTCCTAAGGTGTCCTGCCCTGTCATGTCCTGTCATGTGATGTTTGCAGTCATTTCTCTATACGTCTTTTTGTGTCTCATTTTATGTATTTTGTCAAAATGTTTGATAGGAGGATTTGTACTGCACTGACAAAGCTTTCTGTGGGGAAATTAGCCACGCCTCACATAAGCGCATGCTTTTATGCCATTGATCTTTGCTGTCCTTAACACCTCCTTCTTCATTGGTCATTCCACCATGTAAATATTCTTTGAATTTTTCTGAATATCCACATTCTTGCTGTATTGACGACCTTAAATGTTCAGTTGCAATCTTATTGGTACATGACAAGCTTCCATATTATAGTGATGGTTATATACGTGTAATATTCCAACACTCTCATGCGGATTTAATGAAAATGTGCTTATTTTCCAACATGTGATTAGGATAAACAGATGCTTTCTTTTTCCGGGATATTCTAATCTGATCTTCTTTCACTTGTGATTTTCGAAGTTATCAACTTGCTATAACGCACCTTGTTGCAATTTGGTGTTGTTTCTTGGAAATGACTACACTGACAGTGTTTTCGTGTTCACCCCTAGGCCAATTGCCTCTCCCTTTTCGTTTATGGTGTTAAGGAGATAACGGATGTTTTTAATCATGTTGCAATAAAGGCAGTGTCAAGATCATATCGTATGTAGTTGGTAATGTTGTTTCCGATACGATCTTTCATCCATCTCGTGATGCATTCATCATAGAATTAAAAAACAACAACACTATTAATTCGTCGTCGGAACTTTTGACTTTCGTTTGCTCCCACTACTGATTTACTTATTATACAAAATGCATATTGTACACATGGTACAAACAATTTTCTATCATGTTCTTGTACCTTGTAAACAAAATCATGAAATCAATATTTTAGTTTTATATTTGGTAAAAATTAATTTATACGAGACTAGGTGACACCTATTTTCAAGTGTGTGTGTGAAATGAATTTTGAATGGCAATGAATACTTGTTCATCGACTTGATAAATCACTTGCTGTGGTAAAGTATTTTGAGCACTTGTTGTATTTGTTTTTCCCATTGTGTGTGAAGTACATGTATTAGTATTGGATCATATACAGACATTCAATACTTGAAATACCAAGTGTTTGGCCCAATCACAACAGTTTATAGTAGGAAGAAGTACTATCTGGTGTTTGCCAACTATTTATATTTACTTAGATTTCCTATGATTCCAGCTTTATTCTTTTTCTTGTTTTGTTGGTGTTTTTGTATGCATGTGACGGGGTGTTTGTGTGTCTATCTACAGATTGATAGATATATTTTTTCGGTTTTGGGAATACATGATACAAGATGAAAAACGCATATTACAAGAAAACATTATGTAAAATATAATTTAGAAAATACTTTGCCATGTACACCAGCACCAGTGTTAACACAAAAAGAGAAGCCTCTTTTTTCCAGTGTGGACCCTGTGATAGTGGCGATACTTTGTGATCGAGGCCTTTTACAACATTAATAATCACAATTAAACCATTATCACAGAATTATCATCACAGTAATAGGTTTTATCACATTGAACTTTTAGAGATCTATCATTAATTAATAAAAACGTTTATGTACCCTGCACATTTGCACATTATGTGGGTAATGCTGTTATAAATCAGAATGTCTGTAATAAAGCAAATTTAAGAATTTTGTCATATTAAACAGTAGATAAATGTTTGTTGCATAATAGGAATTGATTCAAAACGCCGAGGATGCTGATGCAACAGTAGTTAAAATAGAGTATGACAGTAGACGAATTAATGATGAGGTGAATGAGACAACTCAAGAATACACAAAATTCTTCAAGGTAAGAATGAGTATTTCGTTGATAAAGGAATTTATAAACGTCTTGACAGCTAACACTTACAAACATGCAAGTCAAACATAATCTGTCAAGAATTATTTATTAGTGACTTTAGAAAATATCTGTCTTAAAACAAATACTGCTGCAAATTTACTAGTAACATTAATCATTGTAATTGATTTAGAGTAATGACGACTGGTAAAGAATCAATAACATGTATGCAGTTGCTAAACATTAAATGTCGTGTAAAATCAACACTATGTACAAATACATAGCTATTTGTATCTGTTCAGGGTCCAGCTCTTTGTGTCTATAACGATGCAGTATTCACAGAAAATGACTGGGACGGTATACGTATGATATACAGCAGTGTGAAGGAAGATGATCGTCTCAAGGTCGGAAGATTTGGTCTTGGCTTTAAATCTGTTTTTCATATTACAGGTATTGCCGCCATATTACGTGTTAGTTTTCCGATTCCTAAATCATCAAGTTAACTTCTTAGTAACCATTGTGCTTTATCACAACCAAAGTAATTTACACACACCCTTTGTCCTTTTACATTTAGTTCTAAGATTTACCATGACCGCTTACTGATCGAATACTTAATTCTTCTAATTTAAATGATTATGTATTTGGATTATTGATACGCTGTATCATTATTAAATGATTCACATCGTGCAACAAGCTATTACAATGTCTCCCTATGTCTCGGTTATCGGATGGTAAATGATGGTCTTGACTGTTCGTTGGTTCTGTCGATATTCACGTGGTAATGGTTGGTATTGATGTGAATGCATCAAAGAAGACGAAGGAAAACTTTTACTCTTACTCTTGTAAGTACATATTTTCATTCATAGATAATCCATGCGTGTTGAGTGGTGACAAGTTACTTATGATTGATCCGCAGCAACAATCAGACAGAGTCAACGCCATGGTCAGTTTATCCGATATTGAACAGCTTAATGATAAGGGGTTATCAGAAAGCGCGTTCTGGTCGGCTTTCAACAACAAATTTGGTTTCACACGAGAAAACGTTAAGGAAGGTTACTTCAAAGGCACAATACTATGGTTCCCTCTTCGAGAAAATCAATCTGAGTTGTCTGAAACATTGTATAGTGAAGAGAAGGTATTTGACCTCTTTGATGATTTTAGATCTGACTCGTCAAGTATTTTAGTATTTCTCAAAAATTTAAGGAGAATAGATTTGGGAATTGTCAAAGAAAACAACTGTACTGAAATGGTTGCATCTGTTGAGATTTTGGATGAAAATAACAAAGTCGAAAAAAGTAGACGCAAATTTAAGAAACGCTTGACAGACGTAAGTCGACAATATAAAGGAGATGACATTGTTCACGAAGTACAAATGACAATCCGTATAACAACAAAAGAAACGTCAGTGGATACCGATTGGGCAGTGGTAAACTATTATGTTGGTAATAGCGCCTCTGTTGAATTTAGAAAACTTATTGAAGATGAAAATCTGGGCTACAGTCCTTACGTGGGTGTTGCCTGTCCAATTTCTCAAGATTTTGTTGAAGGGTTTGAAGGCCACGTTTTCTGTTTCCTGCCATTGCCAAAGGAAGGATCAATACTGACTGGGTTACCTGTTCATGTAAACGGATATTTTGCATTGAGCCAAAACAGACACCATCTTAAGCAGGAAACCGATGAACAAAAAGGAAAGAAAATTGATGATAAAACCATACTGTGGAATCAGATTCTTATTAAAGATGCCATTCCGAAAGCTTATTGTAGGCTTATATTGTTCATTACTGGAATTTCAAATAATTCTGGCAATCCAAGCAACATGGTTCGTATGGTATACCATTGTTGGCCTTTGAAAATAAAGACTTTAAGTCGATGGCAATGTTTGGAAAATGAACTCTACAAAAAACTGAAACCACTGAAAATCTTTTACAGTGAGCACACCAATACTTGGATAACAATAACAGATACGTGCTTTGCAACGTTTTCATCTCTACCTGATGAATGTAAACACGTTACATCTGCCGTACAACATTGTATGAATGCAATAGGCCTTAAATATGTTGAAATTCCTTTGGAGACTCTGGAGACTGTTAAGCATCATTTTCACAAAATCAACGATATCACACCGGGTATGCTTGTGAGCTATTTGCGCAAACATCATGTCTACAAGCGGATGGATTCGACTGATAAAACAGACGTGTTGCTGTATTTACTCTCAGACAAGAGGTATCAGCACCTACTCAATGGATTGGAGCTGTTGCCCTTAGCATCGGGAGATTGGAGAACATTTAACATCAAGAATCAAACTGTTTACATGTGCAGTGAAGAAGAGGTAGATATACTGCAAGGAGTAAGAGACAATCTAGTGAAAAAGGGAATCGAGCTAGGACAAGTTATTTCTTCAAAACTTGCACAGCTTTGTGGAAAAGGTAAGTTACTGTAGGTCATATTTGATTAACTTACTTAAGCATCAGTACGCCTACCTTACTGTCTATTTGGAGGTTCAAAAAAGTGAATGTTGTGTACTAGTATATAAAATCTTGGATCCGCCTCTGATGATATATCTATTGCTTTCACTATCATAATGATATTTTACAGTATTTGCATTTAACACACACGATATCGATCTTGTGGAATTCATATAATATAAAACCATTTAAATGTTTCAGATTACTGTCAATTGAAACAGCTATGTGTAAATGACATGGTCATGCTCGTTGATAAAACAATGCAGAATCTTCACGGGCCGGGGTCCAATCGACAGATAACAAATGTGTCTAAGTTATCAATCGAGTGGTTGCAGTCCCTTTGGCAATACATAATAAAAAACAGACGTTTCGTGGAATTTAAAAATCTACAAATAGTTCCCAAGCTGACACAAGGCACGTGGGATAGTCCGCTCAGAATAGATTTGGTAAGGTTATCGGATAACGTCCTTGTAAAGGAAAACTCAGAACACAAACTTGCGAATGATGTTGTAAGATGCTTTGAGAAGATGGGAGTGACTGTGATTGATTCGTTACCTGACTGGATATTGAAGGGCAATCCGAAGGATTTCTTCTTTTGGCCATCAGAAAAAGGTGTAATGAAATTATTGGAAGTCCTGTACCACAAAACAATCTTGCTGGAGAAGACTGATTGCGGTCATCCAACTTGGACAGTGACAGAAAAAAATGCTCTTGTATCATTTTTTTCTAAATGTACCCATCTTCTGAATGACGAGACAAGAGAAATGTTGCTACATTTTCCAATATTTCGAATGGTCACGAGTATTGTAGGCGAAATATCATATACGTCTTTGCATGAAACAAGGGAATTTGTAATTGAAAACATAGAGTATCCAAAAGACATTGATTTACCGTTCCCATGCTGTTTATCAGATACTAAAATAGAGCAGTTGATGAGGAATATTGGGGGAATCAGATTTGATTTAGATGAACTTGTCCTTGCAAAGCTCAGAAATATAATTAAGATGAAAGATAAA
This sequence comes from Lutraria lutraria, assembly GCA_964023205.1. NCBI lineage: Eukaryota > Metazoa > Mollusca > Bivalvia > Venerida > Mactridae > Lutraria > Lutraria lutraria. Next base: position 37,896,556 of record OZ026839.1, on the reverse strand, counting down.
GGAGATGGTCCAAAATTCATGGAATATTTCATTAATAATTTTCATCTGTTTCGAATGAATGATGAAATGATTGAACATGCTTCTAAAGTACCGTTCCTACGCGTAGGCTCGAAGAGAAGAATACCTGCTGATCTGTTTGATCCATCTGACACAAATCTGTTGCATATGTTGCATGGAGAGTACCTTTTGCCCGAAACGAAAAAAAGACTAAGTACGGAAAAGATTCGAATACTGCGACTACTTGGTCTACGAACTGCCGATGATATTGATAAGAAATTACTCCTTCAAGTTGCGAAGTCCCTTGATATGTGGTCCAAAGAAAACACCAAAAATGAACATTATATTCAGAAAGCGTCTGCATTTCAAAATGCTTTACATCTGAACGAATCGTTTCTTAGGAACGATAACACTTTTAGGAAGCGTATCAGCCATTTAGAATGTATTCCAATTGAATTTACAAGACATGCAAACTACCCAACATGTTTGCCCTGGTATCAGCACCATCATTTTCTTGCTAAACCAGATGAAATCAAAGAAGCTAGCATGTGTCTGTTAGTCGGGTCCGTTCAGCCAACCGTTTCGTGCTCTTTAGATACATTGAACAATGTGTTTGGATGGAAAAGTCCACCAGAGATTCATGTAGTCATTGAGCAACTAAGAACAGTAACACAGAATTATTCAGTAAATGTAAGACCAGACATAATGTCAAGTATTAAGGCATTATATCATCATCTAGCAATCAGAATTGGTGATATGCAACGACTTTGGGCAACAATAAAGACTGAAGAGCTGATATGGACAGGTGACAGTTTTGTTGAAGCAAAAAAAGTGACGGTGAAGAAAATACGGAATGATCTCGATCTAACACCATACATATATAGTTTACCTACCGAATTTGAGCGTTACCATGATCTCTTTTTAAGATTTGGATGTTGGAATGATCAGAATATAAATGTTCTACTTGATGCACTTCATCTGATACAAACAACCCATACGGCTATACAAGAGGAACATATAGTTAAAAGAGACAAGCATTTAGTATGCATTATCCTTGATCGCATTGCCGAGCTCATAGAAAAAGGAAGCGCCATTGATACCCAAAATATATTGATGATGGTGCATGACAGTGATAAATCAGTGTTGAAATTATGTCCTTTGATAGAATGTGTGTATGACGATGACCCAGAATATGCGTACGAGGATATAGGTAATATGCACCTAGTTCATGAAATGATTTCTAATGATACCACCGAGGCTTTAGGGGTCAAATCTATCACTAAGCAAGCCCTATCTGACGCAGAAGGTCTAGGTATCGAAGCTTGTGGACAACAGGAACCACTGACAACAAGAATCAACTCTTTATTGCGTGAAGGATACACTGACGGCTTATCTGTACCAAAGGAATTAATACAAAATGCAGATGACGCAGGTGCAACTACAATAAAGTTTTTGTATGATGAAAGGCAAAATCTAAATGCTAGGCAGCGTGTTTTTAGTCGTGAGATGAAACAGTTTCAAGGCCCAGCACTATGGGTTTTTAATGATGCTCAATTTTCCAAAGAAGACTTTAAAAATATTACCAAATTAAATGGAGCAACAAAACAGAACGATGTTAATAAAATTGGAAAATTTGGCCTTGGATTTTGTTCTGTGTACAATCTGACTGACATTCCAAGTTTTCTTTCGGGAAACAATCTTGTGTTGTTTGATCCTCACGAAACTCATCTTGGGAAAATTCTACACAGCAAAAATGCGGGGTTGAAATACGAACTTCCTAATAAAACATTGGTTGCAAGACATGCCGACCAGTTTAAACCTTTCGATGGAATATTTAATTGCCGCATTGCAGAAGAAAGTTTCAAATCGTATGAGGGAACATTATTCAGGTTGCCTTTACGAACAGAGAAACAAGCTAAAGAAAGCAAAATCTGCTCAAAAGCATATACGGATACTGAAATGAAAGAACTTTTACAGATGCTCATTACAAATGCGGGTAATTTTTTGCTGTTTTCTCAGAATATCAGCTGTATTGAAGTCTATCATTTGCCAGAGAAAGATGAAACAGTGCAGGGAATGCGACTTATCCATCGACTGAATAAGACAACGTATGAATTGGATAAAGGAAAACGCGTTATCTTACAAAATTCTGTTTTATCTAGGATTTCTAGAATTCTTCAGAATAATGCTACATTTACGGAGTCACATATATCTGTTATAAATCAACGCTTAGAAACAGTTGCAAGGAAACTTATTTATGGACTGGACAATGTTCTTGATAGTTGTGAAACACCATGGATTGTATCTTGGGCTAAAGGTAATGATTCGTCTTTACGACTGTACAAATACTTGACATCTGAAGGAGCTGTACCTCTTGCTGCGGTTGCAATACCTTGTTCATCTGTCACATCGTTTTCTCCAGTATCTATGGATGTAGATTTGCCTACTGGATTTTACAACAGAAGTCACGTCTTTTGTTTCCTACCTCTACCGATAAAAACAGAATTAAAGGTGCATATAAATGGATGTTTTGCTGTCACTTCTGACCGTCGCCAATTACTTGCTTTGTCTGAAGATGACAAAAGTAGTCAAAGACACTCCTGGAATAAATGCCTTATGGAAGACGCCTTGGTCACTGCTTATATAACATTACTGCAAACCATCGCAGAAAATAACGATGATGACACGTACAAGTATTATTCACTATGGCCATCATATTGTGCGCAGCTCACTGAATCCTTTGAAGCAGCGTTTTACAGAACTCTTATTTGCAATCAAACTGTTTTGTTCAAGGGCTGTGGTAAATGGATTGCTTTCAATGATGCTTGTTTTCTTCATCCAACCATAAGAAAAAGTGACATTGGAGACATTGCTATGGAATTTTTATATCAGTATCTGCCAAAAGACAAACATGGAATATTGATAGATATCCCGGATCATATTCTTCAACAAATTAAGGAACACAACAAGAACAAAGACAAAACTATCAGTTCAAAGGAAATTTCACCAAAAACGTTTCATAAAATGTTTTTAACTCACATCAGTAGTACCTTCTGGACATCTCGGACATTGGAACGAAATAAATTCCTTATTAATGCAATCAAAAGCAATGACCGTGACATCACAGAAATGATTCAGAACTTAAGCTGCATTCCTACTGAACCAAATCAAAGACTTCGAAAACCATCTGATCTTGTTAGTCCAACTTCATCCATAGCGGAATTGTTTGCTACTGAGGAAGAAGTTTTTCCATTGAAAATCGTAGATTTTGAAAAGCTGGAAGTTCGTCGTAAATTAATTGCCCTTGGGATGTGTGATAATATTTTATCAAAGAAACTATTGCAAGGGCGATGTTGCTCCGTGGAGGAGTTAGCTAGCACATGTTGCATTTGTGCATCTAACAGATCCCAAATTTTAATGCAGTACATGTCACAGAAATACGTTTTGGAACAATTAAAAGTAGACAGTGAAAGTTTGAACGTTATTTCAAATGCTTATCTTTTACCTGTAATGTCAAAACCAAAGGATTGGGTGTTTTCTTGGAAAGCAGACAAAGATTTAAGTAACACGAAGCATTTCAAGGAAAATTTGTGTGACAAACATTCTGGACAAAACAATTGCCTTATTTTAGGCAAACCTAATTCATTACACACGGCAGCTAGTATGGATTATGTCGGAACAACATGTCTGATCCTTAATGAAAAACCCACGTACGGAACAAAGGGAAACATGTATGGGAAACATGAATTGTTTACTTTAATTTCTATCAGAAGTTTTCATGAAGTTCCTGTTGAAGCGTTTGTGGAACAAGTGTTGAATTTGGCCAGTGAATATCATGATAAAAAGAGTCAAATAAATGAACTCCAAAGACTTCATGGAAAATTGTTCACACATTTTGAAAAAATAATCAATAAACTTGAAACGAAGGAAGAGAGAGCGCTTGACCCAATGTTTAAAAACCCGGTGGTACTTATTGGTGACGAACTAGTCGAAGCCACGAAAGTCGCATTTGAAGTTACACATGAATGTAAACCGTTTTTATACAAATTGCCTTCATATGACAGAGTCAGCAAATCCAGTATTTACACAAAAATAGGCGTTAAAGGATATTTCAATTTTGAAAAGATAATAGAAACTATGGAGTTATATGGGTGCATTTCCGGCAAACAAGCTGAAGTGGATGTTGTTAACAATCTTCTTGTCAACCTTCAGGACAGTTTGAATCGTGATAAGAGGACATATCACGAGCTGGCGTCATTTCATGACAGAATCCTTGCTCCTGATACTCAAGGCACATTGTGGCCGACCCGAGATCTTGTTATTGAAAATATTCATTTTCAAACAAATGTTTCAATGAAAATTCTACACTCCTCAATAGCACCTAACCTAGGTAAAGAACTGGGCGTGGTAGTGAAAAAATTGAAGTGTTACAAATCTATATCGTTTGCAGTATCTTTTGGACAAAGTGAAAATCTCGTAACACGCATCCAAGGTCTTCTTCGAGCATATCCATGTGATTCCAGCATTATGAAGGAATTATTACAAAATGCAGATGACGCGGGTGCAACAGAAATATACTTTGTGAAAGATTATAGGACGCATACTTCCAAACATCTTTTTTCGGATACATGTGAACACTTACAAGGACCTTCATTGTGTGTTTACAACAATAGTTTTTTCTCTGATGATGACATTGAAGGAATTCACAACCTTGGCAAAGGAAGTAAACGGGATGATCCGACACGAACTGGCCAGTACGGCGTTGGATTTAACGCGGTGTATCATTTAACGGATACCCCGTCGTTTGTTACAGTTGGCCCGGAGGATGATGAAGGCGGGGACTTTTTCATATTCGATCCATTGCTAACACATGTTCCAGATGCAAATATTGCAGAACCAGGAATGAGGTGCAAAGTGCATGATCTTGAGGTAAATTTTCCAGAGCATATGCTTGGATTCTCAGTGAAGAATTTAATCATGAGTGGTAAAGGGACCATTTTTCGATTTCCACTTCGAAAATGCCCTTCTAAAATTAGTAATAATGTACTTGATCAAGTTGGGATGGATGCAATTTTGCGCTGTTTTAAGGATGATATGATGGAAGCTATGCTATTTCTTAAGAACATCTCATGTATAAAAATAATTGATATTACTTCTGGAGACCTCTGTGAGGAGTATTCAGTCAAGCTACAATGTGAAGACAGTGTGCAAGCCCAAAGAAGACAATTCAACCAAAATGTCCACTTAAAGACAACTGAACAATTAGAAGATAAAACAGGCCTATTTGAAATGCATCCTTTTCAGAATGTGTTCCACATCAATGTCATTAATAGCGAAAGTGTGTCGAAGTCCTGGATAATCTCGCAACAGTTTGGAACTTTTCCTGGCAATAAGAAACAAGATGCAATCAAAGACAGTTTCAGAAGTGGAGATTTAGGGTTATTACCTACAGGCGGTGTTGCAATACCTTTCGAAACATACCAGCAAACCACTGCCGTCGTAGCACCATTTGTAGGAAAAGCATTCTGTTTTTTGCCGCTTCCAATCCACACTGGACTTCCTGTTCATGTAAACGGTCACTTTGCGCTGGACCATGAGTCGAGAAGGGAACTTTGGAAAGATGGTTATAGGGGTGACTGGAATAAATTTCTTGCTGAAACAGTCATTATTCCTGCGTGGGTATCTGGAATTTCACATATTCGTGGACTAATAAATCCAAAACTTGAAGACGCAAAGACATGGTTTTCAATCAATCAATTACGTCTTATGTTTTATAATATTTTCCCTGACCTCAATGAAACTAAAGCAGAATATTGGAAACACGTCACAGTGCAATTTTATCAACATGTTGTAGTGAACAAAAATGACATATTTGTCAGCATCGACAAAAAAGACGACGGAAGTGATGTGTTTTTCACAACATGGACAATTGTAAATCCAGTAGATGATACATCTTTTTATGGAGTCTACAACAATATTTTCGAGACAATGTCGCATATGGGATCGTTAACAGAGCGAGAAAAAGAATCTCGTTTGATTTCACATTTGTTGAAGTCTTTCGGGATGAAATTGCTGGATATACCACACAAACTAAAAGTGAACATAGAAAAGGCTGGAATAAAAAGCTTTAAATCTGCAGACCCCAAAACTGTTGTGTCTTTTATGAAAACATTTGGAGACTATTTTGGGAAAAGTTGTGATATCGGTAATGTAGATATCGACATAGCACAAACAAAGTTTGCTTCACCACAGAACCTTCAGAGTTTAGTAATGTATATTGCACTGGATACTCATATTTATGAAACTCTAGAAGGGCTTCCTATTGTTTTAACAGCTGATGGCGTTTTGCATGTATGCTCTGATGAGAATTCTGTCTTCGTCTCGCGCCATGCTAGATTACTTCCAGCATCATCGCATTTGTTTTTACACGAGGTTATATGTGATGCGCTGCTCGACCATTCAAAACTCTGTTCTGCCAAAGGATTTAAATGCTTCGAATTTCAAGACTTTGTTGAACTGCTTCCGAAATCAAAACTTCCTAGCATTTTCGGCAATGGAAGTGAACTTACTTTTGACAATGGTGAAGATGTTACAAATAGCTCACATATTTCACGACAATGGCTTCAGTTGTTTTATGACTTTCTTTCCAAAAATTCGAAAGAGTTTGAGACAATATCAACACTTTATTCAAGAACACATGGTGAAGCGAGAAGCAGAATAAAAATCAGTATGGAAAAACTAACTTACAATATGGAATGTTTACATCAATGGTCGTTATTGTTATGTAAACGATCAACTGAATATACGTTGATTCCTTTTGAAAAGAAGACTTCCATACTTCATCTATCTTACGCACAGAGACAAGACGCCTTGGGAAAAATTCTAAATGGACTTCCGATTCCTAGATTTGACACGGATTTGTTCAAACGCCATCAGGAACCTGAATTAAAAAAGGCTCTTTTAAAATGCATTCCTAGTGTTGACCAGCCACACCATCTGTTAGAATGTCTTTCGCACCATATTGATATTATAAAGAACACACAATTTCTGACTGCAGAAAACGGAATAGAAGTTCTTTCTTTCTTTCTGAGGCACATTGATACATTGAAAGTGGAAGATCCAAATCTTAGTGCCAAATTGAAACTACTCCCATTTTATGTTACTAAACAAGGCACAATGACAGATATTGCTGCCAGTGAAAAAGTACTCATTGTTCCGAAAGACATGCCTATGGATGGAATTCAACAATGGGCTGATCAATGCTCTATTACGTTATTGCAGGAAAATGAATCCCTAGCTAAACTACATAAATATTTGAATCTGAAGGTGGCTGACGTACTTGAAATTTATGGCGAAGAGATTTTACCGAAGCACCATCCATTACCAAAGGAATGTCTACTCACTCACGTCATATTTCTTAGAAACAAGCTTAGTGGCATTTTTTATATCTTTGATAATAAGGTTAGACAGAAAAAGATATATAATGAGTTGAAAAACATTCCATTTGTTCTAGTCAGCGGGGTCCAACGGAGAGTAAATGATCTGTATGACCCGAATACTCTGATATTTAAATATATGCTAAATGAAAACAATTTTATACCAGCCGAGTTTCTGACTGATGAATGGACTTCTTTTCTTGATAAACTGGGCCTGATTCGTAAAGTTAATGATGAAATATTGATAGAATTTGCACAAAGAATTGAAATACAAGGACAGAAAGGCATAAATAAGGACATACAACAAAAATCGGACGCACTTGTATCTTGCATCAATGAGAACAGAGACAGCGTTAGTACTTGGGACGAGATTACATTATCAGGACTAAAGTCTATTAGGTTTATCGTGCCATTTTGTGTTGACGCAGAAAAATCCAAAATTGCTGCGCCATTGAATAATAAAGATTATCTTATTTGTTTCAAAGATTCTGTTCCGTCTGCAAAATTGGAATTGTGTTGGTCTTCATCCAGTCTTATACACTGCGACATCTTGAACCAATTGACTTCCAGGACAAAACACAGCCTTGGAATCCTTGATGATCCTCCTGTGTCGAGTGTCACACTGCACTGTGAAAATGTTTGTCGCTATCTAAAGAAGAATATTAAAGATATGGATGCTAGCTTCGTAAAAGAACAATTGTTATGTTTCTACAAATATTTCAACAAGTTTGCACTGCAAGACTCGAAGACTTTGTCGCAATTAAGTGAGTTTCCTTTCATACATGTTCCTGAAGAAAATGATTTAGTGCTTGCTAACGATGTTGTGATCGAATTAAATAAGGACTCTGAGATAAAGCCTTATCTTTATCGCGCACCGACATTCTACGGCCAATATCATGAACTATTTGCATTAGTTGGGTGCAAGCGAAAATGTACGTTTTGTCAATACGCTGGTATTCTTGAAAAGATACATTCTGAGTGTTGTGATAATGTTATGAATCTTCCTGAGAAAAAAACTGTTAAAAAAGCATTGGAAGGTTTAGTTTCTATTGATATTGATAAAGATGAAAGTAAAGACAAAGTTGAAGTCCTTTACCTCCCCACTGAGCGAATGTACCTGAAAAGGTCATCAGAGATAATTTTCTCCAACAATATCTGGTATGAACATTGCCTACACGGGTTAGTCGAATTAGACCTATTTGCCGGTCAACATTTTCTGGAATTCAATTCAGGTAACTTTGAAAAACTTATTTTAAAATGGCCAGAACAATTGAGACCAATTTATCTGACATCTGTTGTTACTGAAGAACTAAGTTTCTTAACCGGCCATGTCCAGGAATGTGAAGAAAGTGTACTAGCCCAAACTATCAAAACATTTTTACGCTCACCTGAATTGGTAACATCTCTGTGTCGTTTATTGAAACACCAATCGTCAGTCAGACCATCCAATGCTGAATATGACTGCCCTTCGTTTGAAGCTCAGACGGCCAAATGTTTGGAAAGTATTCAAATTTATGCAATGCAAACATTGAGAACAACATTAAAATATCGTGGAAAAAATATGAAGGGATCCGAACGAGAAATACCATACCACGTACAAAACGATGCAAATGACTCACCATGTGCGTTTTACCTTGTGGACAATGGATGCCATCGCGATGACACTAGATTGTTTTCAGAAGGATTGGTTCATCTACTTCAAAAATGCACAGAATACCGCCTTGATTCCCAATCTTTTATACACATTGCATCGTTAGTGCAATGTATTGATTCACCTCATAGGCTTCATGAAATTCTCGATCGTTCTCTCATTAGCTCACATGATTCTTCACATACAGTACGACGGGAATATTTTCCTAAACCTGGTACTTATGTAGAGCCTAATTTCATCCCTTTTCTTGAACAAGGCATTGAACCTTTTAAACCCCACGAGTACGAAGAAGTTGCTATGGAGCTAGATGATGTACCAGATGATAAAAACTCTACTTTGTTTATTTATGTAAAAATTGTTGGAATTGAAAATAAGTCAGAATTTCTAAATCCAAACCTAAGTGGACATATGGCCATAGTTTATTTGGTAAATACAAGGAACGGAACTCCCCCAGAACGAGTCCCAATATTCAGACTGTATAGATTTGTTCGTAAAATAATGTCCACATGTCTTGAACTTGATCTGGTGGAAAATGTTCCAGAACCGACAATGTCATTTGACGAACAATGCAAAGAGTTGAAAAAGGAATTAATAGAAGCTTGGAAACTTCCAGAAAGTGATAGAAAAAGAATCGTGCGTAGAATTCTGTTGAAATGGCATCCAGACAAAAACCGAGGGAAAGAAAAGTACTGTACGGAAGTTTTCAAATACATACAAATAATTATCAGTCGGCTTGAAAGCGGAGAAATTATAGTAAATGATATTCAGGAGGAAATGTCAAAAGGCCCCTCCAATTTCCCTCGTTCGTCGTCCGATTTTTATGAAGATGTAAACAAAAGAGCTAAAGCATATGCTAGTGCATATTATGACAATTATGAAGAATACAGCAGGTCTGGGAGAAGTGGTAGCTATTCTCACAAAAGTCGCACAGTTGTAAAGAGACAAGACATTCCTGAAGCGAAACGCTGGCTTCGTCAAGGTACACACGACTTTCTTACAGCAGAAGCGTGCTTCCCGGCTGTTGAAACCACGAACAGTTTCAATTGGATCTGCAACATATGTTTGCATGTATGTATCTTATTTGATTATAAGTTCAAGTAAGACATTATATCTTTGTCATTATCGAAGAGTCGTATATTTAAGAACGTGGTGTTTGTATTATTTGGTTACAAATAAGAATAACAATTCGAATTGCCATTGTTATTTTCAGACAAAATATCGGAGTGTACAAAAGCAAAATATTTTAAAAGCGAATGACAGTTTGTCAGTTATTAATCGCAATATACACAGTTTCTTAGTTAGACAAATATAATTTAATGTCATGTAAATAGTTCAAGCATTTTAACACGAATTCAATAATCCTTTTCGATAAGAATGATAACAATGTTTGATTATGACAAAGTCAATCAATAATGTAACAGTGCAAATCATCCATACCCCGAGGTCAAAATTTGGAATTTCACTAATCAGAAATGTGATAAATAGCCACCAATCATAGTTTGTTTAAGTATCAAACTTTTCATCCAAATATTACAATATGATATTTATGGTATAATGATACTTTAAATTAATTTTAATTCTACAAATTGTATTAAATTTGAAAAACGAAAATTAAGACATGCTTCAGTTTCTTTAAAACAATCATGAATCCCGCTACCCATTGTATATATCTATCTTCGAAGAAGCTTTACCTATTAAAAGTACTATATTGATACACAGCAAATTACAAAACATTTTATTTCTCGACAGATGTCAATACTTTTTTTCATCAAACTGTGATTATATATGAGCAAGAGGACGGGGTTAATGTCATTTTGTTACAAAACGAAGAAAGATTGTGCCATTAATACTCCTATTAGCGCCTACAACATGTTTTCATTATTACATACAAATAGTCATGTACTATAAAGAAAATTTTGAACTTTACAGTGACTGAAGTTTTTGTATTCATGTAAAATGCCATTTTGTCGGTAAGTTTACACTGAAGAAATAAAAACAAATACTCAAGTTAACAGAAAATGCCTGCATTTCAAAAGAAACAAGTACGAAAACATGCTTTTGAAAACATTTTTATTGTACTTTTGTATGATTTTACTGCATCAAATTAGAAACTTCTGGCTAAGTATTCTAATGTCATATGATTGTTTTAAATTGTTTTAGGCATGTGAGAATGCTTTGTTTGCTGCCCTGTTCTTCAGTGATGTTGATAATGTAGAGACCAGTAGAAATTTGGGTTTGACAGATATTCCAGCTGCCACACCAGAAATGTCAGAACAGGTGATAACATATTTATATTAATTAATGATTAAATCTATGAATAAAGAAAAATATTTGAATTTGTAAGCCTATTGTTATTACATCATTTATTTATGTAGTGCTGTTGCTTGCAAACAATTGTTACCTTAACGGTATTTCACACTTATTAGATTCTACCTGCAAATCATTCCATCGTCTTCTTAAATGATTGAATACAATAACTTACCATACGTTTTCAAGCTGTGATAAAAATAAATTACAGGTTAATCGTTTAATCAGAAGGATAGGTGATCACTCAAGACTTACATTACCTGGTGCACTTTCCCGACCACACATACCTTCAGATATTGTAAGCAAAGAAGACGCTGCTTTTGCATTGGATGTCACAAAAGAACTACTCGGGCTAGTGAGTGACTATATAACATAGAGAATGTTTGAGTCAGAATTTTATACTTATCTCAGTATAATCTTCTGTGCTATAAAACAATAAACCTTTATCTAGGGTACATAAATGAAATACATGTACAATTATTTGTTTGTGATTGAATGAATGGATACGTTTGTTTCATATTCTTTTGTTGTTAATATATATTCATTGCGTTTTTCTTCTATTTAGTTTGTTGGAACAATTTTCTAAAGTTATAGTAGGTCTGCTTTAGTTTGTGCGTTGTTTGTTCTTATATTTTTTTCCTGATTAAGTTTCTTTTTATGTATGTACAGTATGAGTTATTGAAATGTAGATGTATATAAAATATGTTAATATGTTGAAAGGAAATGTGACTTCTATGTAGTGCTGAAAAATGGAAATATGTTTTGCATATTCAACTTATGTTTTGGTATATGTATTCTCTATATTACGTATTTAATTGATTTGATTGTATGTAAGTATTGTTAACAGTGCTGTGAGAAAGTATTGACCAGCTGTTTACTCGTGTTGCTAGATTACTAGTAATTTGAACATATCATATTTTTACTAAATATACTTCATTCCATTCTTTGTGTGTAATGATGATTTGAATTGGATTTTATTTGCATAATGGTATATGTATTGTTTATTTAATATACAGTGCAACCTCTCCAAAACAACACCCTTTGGGAGTAGCAAAGTTATGTTTTTGTTGACAGGTTGTTGCTCTATAGAGATTAAATTAATAGTTAAATCGTGCAGTGAAAACTCATGCCGTTGTTGAAAGGAGGTTGTTGCTCAAGAGAGGGCAGCCCTGGCGAGGTTTTATTGTATGCAGTAATTGTATGGAATATATCATGCGATGTAATTTCTTTGGCAATTTACTATCAAATTATCATATAATATCAAGTTACATAAAAGTAAGTTTTATAAAGAACGTTGACATGGTGTTATAACAAAGTGTACATGTATTGCCTATTTTAGTTTGAATTTGTACCTTGAAATGAATGATGACATGAAGTTAAATCATTATGCGTGTTTTGTATGCTCAAGTCTATGCCATTGTTTGTTAGGTTTTTACTTGTTGTTTTGTTTGGTTGATACCTGTATCTTATTATGTTAACTTTTATTATAATATTATTAGTCTTATTCAGTTTTGTTGTAATTAATGTCTATTACTTCATTGTCAAAGTACAGTAATATGTACTAACTGTTTTACATTACATTGATTACATCCACACATGACTAAACCAAGATATATCAATGCGTATTTAGTATTTATCATAAACAGCCGTATGTATATAATTTGTTTTTGTTTTCACTGAAATTTTTGTATACATGTATGTTGATTAGTGTTTTTATTGTCAATTATCAGTGAACTGATTATAAATCAGCATTGACTATTATAAATAAGAAGGGACTCCATGGTTGAGTAGTTATGATGTTTGCCTTGTAATCACAAGCTCCTCACTTCTGTAAGTTCGAATCTAAGCTGGGACTAAATATCGCATTTGAGTAAGTTGTCCACATAGCTTACAGAAGGTAGGTGGTTCTACCCAGGTATAAGCCTAGGGTGTTCCTTCAATGTCAAAGTTGGTATTCGTCGAATGTTGGTGCCACATTAAACATGAAAAAAAATACAAAAAAAATTGAAATAGGTATTTTTATTGTAGATATTAATGTATATTTTTACAATCTTAATGTATAATTTTTCAATCTCTCTAATTATAATGCAGACCTGATTCATAATTATTATTACATTTTATAATCAATTGTCTAAGGACATGGATTTAGGTATAATAATGTAAAATTGTATTTCATCTTATTTTATGTAATTGTGTTTGTTTTGGTAGATTGTCAGGTTATAGTATTATTTGTTCGGTGAGGAAAATATTAATCGTTATTTAATAGGGAAAGGATTTATTCTCTGACTGTTCGTTAATATACTACATGAATCTGAACAGAAATATGGTATGTGTGTGTTAATTAATAAATTTAGAGGGATTCACTGTGCACCATGAAAGGTGTGGGGGTGTGCCCTATGAGAGGGATTTACTGTGTACCATGAAAGGTGTGGAGGTGTGCCCTCTGTACGATTATTTTTGCAGTTTTATAAATCTATTTTAAGAGGGATTTACTGTGCACCATGTAAGGTGTGCCCTCTGTACGATTATTTTTGCAGTTTTATATACCTATTTTAAGAGGGATTTACTGTGCACCATGTAAGGTGTGGAGGTGTGCCCTCTGTACGATTATTTCTGCAATTTTATAAACACATCTGTGGAGGGATTTACTGTGCACCATGTAAGGTGTGGAGGTGTGCCCTCTGTACGATTATTTTTGCAGTTTTATAAATCTATTTCAAGAGGGATTTACTGTGCACCATGTAAGGTGTGGAGGTGTGCCCTCTGTACGATTATTTTTGCAGTTTTATTAATCTATTTCAAGAGGGATTTACTGTGCACCATGTAAGGTGTGGAGGTGTGCCCTCTGTACGATTATTTTTGCAGTTTTATTAATCTATTTTAAGAGGGATTTACTGTGCACCATGTAAGGTGTGGAGGTTTGCCCTCTGTACGATTATTTTTGCAGTTTTATTAATCTATTTTAAGAGGGATTTACTGTGCACCATGAAAGGTGTGGAGGTGTGCCCTCTGTACGATTATTTTTGCAGTTTTATAAATCTATTTTAAGAGGGATTTACTGTGCACCATGAAAGGTGTGGAGGTGTGCCCTCTGCACGATTATTTTTGCAGTTTTATAAATCTATTTTAAGAGGGATTTACTGTGCACCATGTAAGGTGTGGAGGTGTGCCCTCTGCACGATTATTTTTGCAGTTTTATAAATCTATTTTAAGAGGGATTTACTGTGCACCATGAAAGGTGTGGAGGTGTGCCCTCTGTACGATTATTTTTGCAGTTTTATAAATCTATTTTAAGAGGGATTTACTGTGCACCATGTAAGGTGTGGAGGTGTGCCCTCTGTACGATTATTTTTGCAGTTTTATAAATCTATTTTAAGAGGGATTTACTGTGCACCATGTAAGGTGTGCCCTCTGTACGATTATTTTTGCAGTTTTATTAATCTATTTCAAGAGGGATTTACTGTGCACCATGTAAGGTGTGGAGGTGTGCCCTCTGTACGATTATTTTTGCAGTTTTATATACCTATTTTAAGAGGGATTTACTGTGCACCATGTAAGGTGTGGAGGTGTGCCCTCTGTACGATTATTTTTGCAGTTTTATATACCTATTTTAAGAGGGATTTACTGTGCACCATGTAAGGTGTGGAGGTGTGCCCTCTGTACGATTATTTCTGCAATTTTATAAACACATCTGTGGAGGGATTTACTGTGCACCATGTAAGGTGTGGAGGTGTGCCCTCTGTACGATTATTTTTACAGTTTTTTAACATATTTTGAGAGGGATTTACTGTGCACCATGTAAGGTGTGGAGGTGTGTCCTCTGCACGATTATTTTTACAGTTTTTTAACATGTTTTAAGAGGGATTTACTGTGCACCATGTAAGGTGTGGAGGTGTGTCCTCTGCACGATTATTTTTACAGTTTTTTAACATATTTTGAGAGGGATTTACTGTGCACCATGTAAGGTGTGGAGGTGTGTCCTCTGTACGATCATTTTTATAGTTTTATAAACATAATTCATGAGTGACACTGTGAATTGTTTATAAGCAATGTCCTTTGTACGATTATGTATGTACTTGTATGATTATATTTCATGAGTGATTTAATTAACTAATAATATGAGGCAGTGGCTTCTGTATAATATGGTTAATACATGAATTTTTTGGAGCTGTATCCTAAGTATAAATGTGTATAAAGAATGCATGTATGGTTCCATAAGGAGAACGTTTATTAGGTCAGGCTTAGAAACCAGAAATGATCTCATGTCAGCTTCCATGCCGAACCTGGTAAGATTTCTCCAAGTGTGCACCAACCATATAGTCATTCGATTTATCTTGTTTCTACAACAAAATAAGTTTCAAAACCCCATAATTAAACACGCGGAGTCTCACTTTGGTTTCAAAACCCCATAATTAAACACGTGGAGCCTCACTTTGGTTTCAAAACCCCATAATTAAACACGTGGAGCCTCACATTGGTTTCAAAACCCCATAATTAAACACGTGGAGCCTCACTTTGGTTTCAAAACCCCTTAATTAAACACGTGGAGCCTCACACTGGTTTCAAAACCCCATAATTAAACACGTGGAGCCTCACATTGGTTTCAAAACCCCATAATTAAACACGTGGAGCCTCACATTGGTTTCAAAACCCAATAATTAAACACGTGGAGCCTCACATTGGTTTCAAAACCCCATAATTAAACACGTGGAGCCTCACATTGGTTTCAAAACCCCATAATTAAACACGTGGAGCCTCACATTGGTTTCAAAACCCAATAATCAAACACGTGGAGCCTCACTTTGGCAGCCTCATAACCGTTCGGCTGGATGGGGCGATAGTAAAATAGTCCCAAACAATCGTAATAAAAAATTGATGAAATACAAATATCAACTTTACTTGTTACGTTGTCTCAATTTGAAATATAAAATTGCACAATGATATGTAACAAGCGGACTATTTCGCGTATGAATACAAAGAGACGTCAAAAAAGCAAACCACGTGACCTATACTAATAGGATGTAGCAATGTTTATTCCATCACTGCTTTATTAGACCTAAACATATAGAAACAGGATAAATGTTTTTGTTAGTACATATTATTATGATTTGCTATTAGTTAATTATTTGATTAATGTTTGAATGAGAACACACCATTGTCTGACTGTAATTATTATGATGTCATGTCTATAAAAAAAGTGCATGTATACATTGAACATGTAATTAGTTATTATGAGTAAGAAAAATGAAAAGTTGTCTGATTGAAAAGCTTACATCTTTAATTCCCTTATTGATAGTTTACTTGTTACATAATATTTAATTGAAATGTCATACTGAATATTATCTTTTCAAATGATATGCGTGTTTGCATACCTACACTAGTTGATATATACTGTTATTGAAGCATTAGAACATTATCTATCTGAAATCTAATTACATTTTTTTGCTCTGACCTTAATCAATTAAGTGTTTCTAAGTATACCAACATTTATTGTCAAAATGATATAAAAAAGGAAATTGCAATAATGTTATTATAAAGAAGTAAAATTAAACGAGAGTCTTATAATGGCAACTTTATTTATTAATTATCGAGTTAATTTTGGAAATAACAAAATGAAACTAGGAAAACTATCTTATTATGTTTCTGAATTGATTTATACACAGTAAATGACATACAGTTGTACAAGAATGACTTAAATAAACATCTATGTTGATGCACAATACTGTTTTTTTTTTCTTATTGGTTTGTATTTTTGAAAGCTTTCTTTTAAACTACAAACTACAATAAATCATTTTATTTGTTGTTTGATAAAAGGACCACACGTCTTGTCGGCTTTTTCAATATGCTTCCGTGAATCGTGTTTATAAACATGCAAGTAGAGTACAACCTTTCCAAAGTAACACCCTTTTGTGAGTAGCAGAAATATGTTGTTGTTAAGAGATTGTTGCTCTAGAGGGGTTAAATGAATAGTTAAATCGTGCAGTGGGAAAAATCATGCTGCTGTTGCAGGGCGGATTTTGTGCAAACGTGGGCCGCACTGGAGAGGTTGAACTGTGTAAGAATAAAACTAAATTAGCGTCTCTTTATCAAGATAAATCACCATTGCATACGATGTGCATATTAGATCCTGTCATTTTAATCGTTCAGATTTCTTTTCGACATTAACCGAAGAAACTTGTTTTTCTCCAGAAGAAAAATCGAAAATGGAAGTACAAAACATCGACTTTAGTGTGGTAGAACGACACACTCACGATGATCACCTCAGATATCTCATATTCAATTTTCATGTTTGCCTTTTGTCACCAAGGTCTATATTTCGAGTCCGGGCCATAACTTGGACCACTCTTGGTTAATCATAAAACAACCTGGCACAATTACTCACCACCATCAGACAACGTTTTGCGTCAACATTCCCAGGTTAAAGTTAAGGTCTAATTCATAATCAGGCGTACAGCTGAAGTGGGCGAGACATACGTTTTCGTTCCGAAACATACATCTAGTTTATATTCTAGTATGCTGTTTCCCTTTCGTCACCAAGGTTTGGGAATGAAACAAAATATCAATACAACTGAAACTGAATCAATTTACATCCAATAATTTCTTGAGCAAATCCTCGTGGACGTTTTATTACATTCGACATTGTATTATTAAAAACAATACTTGTGTCTATAAACTATTATTAATATTTTATCAACAAATTAGTGAAACTTGTCTTCTATAAATTCTATAATTTATTCTAAAGTGATATACGTATACGTTCTTCTTTGCGGACAATGAATGATATAAGGCTGTTTTTGACGCATGAGGACATCAGTCTCGATACTAAAAACAAAAGTTAGCACTTTTGCGCATTTTCCTCAAAGTTTATATTCCCCACACATACCCATAAAATGTCTAATTTTGACCCTGTCCTCATTTCGACGCTCGTTACGTTCGAATGATTTAATGTATGGATTACATGTTGCACTCATGATATGCAGGTATCTTTGAAAATAGTCAAAATGTTTTTCTTATGTATGTAATCCAAAATCGACGATAGTGCCATACAGAACAAAAAGTAATCCTTATCAAGTTGTGAGTAGTAAATAAAGGGCCGTCATGGCCCTATTGTTTATTTCTGTAACCCAGACTGTTTTTGAGCTACGATAATTTGTTTTTGCCCACAGGTTCATGGTCGACACAACTACAAAAATATAATTGAAAATGTTTTGCCGACTTAACAATAATCTGATTTCCGGACGTGCCCTACAACTACATAGTGTAAGGGGAAGGAACTCCAGACTAACCTAACAATAATACACTTTTGGAAAGGAAAGGGTAGAGTTGTCTCCCCTGGACTAAATTGCAAACAATGATATGATGCTACGGATACGATCCGGCATCATTCGTGGCAATCTGTATTGGTCCGTAGCTTCTGTCCGTAGCTTTCCGTATTGGTCCGCAGCTTTCTGTATTAGTCCGTAGCTTTCTGTATTGGTCCGCAGCTTTCTGTATTAGTCCGTAGCTTTCTGTATTGGTCCGTAGCTTCTGTCCGTAGCTTTCTGTATTGGTACGTAGCTTCTGTCCGTAGCTTTCTGTATTGGTCCGTAGCTTTCCGTATTGGTCCGCAGCTTTCTGTATTGGTCCGCAGCTTTCTGTATTGGTCCGTAGCTTTCTGTATTGGTCCGTAGCTTTCTGTATTAGTCCGTAGCTTTCTGTATTGGTCCGTAGCTTCTGTCCGTAGCTTTCTGTATTGGTCCGTAGCTTTCCGTATTGGTCCGCAGCTTTCTGTATTGGTCCGCAGCTTTCTGTATTGGTCCGCAGCTTTCTGTATTGGTCCGTAGCTTTCTGTATTGGTCCGTAGCTTTCTGTATTAGTCCGTAGCTTTCTGTATTGGTCCGTAGATTCTGTCCGTAGCTTTCTGTATTGGTCCGTAGCTTTCTGTATTGGTCCGTAGCTTTCTGTATTAGTCCGTAGCTTTCTGTATTGGTCCGTAGCTTCTGTCCGTAGCTTTCTGTATTGGTCCGTAGCTTCTGTCCGTAGCTTTCTGTATTGGTCCGTAGCTTCTGTCCGTAGCTTTCTGTATTGGTCCGTAGCTTTCTGTATTGGTCCGCAGCTTTCTGTATTGGTCCGCAGCTTTCTGTATTGGTCCGCAGCTTTCTGTATTGGTCCGCAGCTTTCTGTTTTGGTCCGTAGTTTTCTGTATTGGTCCGCAGCTTTCTGTTTTGGTCCGCAGCTTTCTGTATTGGTCCGTAGTTTTCTGTATTGGTCCGCAGCTTTCTGTTTTGGTCCGTAGTTTTCTGTATTGGTCCGCAGCTTTCTGTTTTGGTCCGCAGCTTTCTGTATTGGTCCGTAGTTTTCTGTATTGGTCCGCAGCTTTCTGTTTTGGTCCGTAGTTTTCTGTATTGGTCCGTAGTTTTCTGTTTTGGTCCGCAGCTTTCTGTATTAGTCCGTAGTTTTCTGTATTGCTGTCGTAGTCATACAAAGTAGTACATGTATGTACGTGACAATTTTTGAACATGTTCAAAATTTGACATCCTTACTAAACCGTATTAGAACGTACTGATTCGTATTAATCTGTACTTATACCAGGTACATTGTAGTTGTATTTAGAATAATACAACTACATGCTTATACGTAGGCCCGAAGTAAACTGCTGTTGTTTGATTCCAATTTAATGACTTTACAGAAGGTCAAGGAAAGTACATAAAATTATACTATTAGATGAAATATTACAGCAGTAATATCTTTTGATTTTTCGGAATCAAACACCTTACAGAACTCAGTTCTATACGTGTATATATATCCATTTCACACAGGGATATATAGCATCCCTGTTTCACACTACTAAAGGAAATAATTATATGAATATATAATTCAAAAATTCAATCGTTCGACTGAACAGAATATGTTGAGTTTTTATACGGGCACGGTTAATTTGTCAACTTTCGCATTTCTAAAAAATGCATGTTTTTACACAGCTCGGGGACAAGCAAAACTGACGTAGTGATTCTTATTTCCCGACCAGATACAAGTCGTTGTCGGAACGCGATCTCTATACTGACTGTGCTAAGTAAGGCAAACAAGATACTGGAAACTCTGAAAAAAAAATAAAAATAAAAATAATATCTGTATTCAATATAATTTGTTTTATATGCTTATAAATACAACAAACGTTTTTCATAAACTAATTATCACTATAAATCTTTTAACCAGACACTAAGCTGACCGTGACCAGACAGGATTAGACAGATAAGGGGCAATAAAACAATCAAGAGAATAGACCTCCTGTTGCTTTTGGGGTCACTTAAATAGGAGCTGTCAAATGTCTTTAAATTTAGCTATTTGATAGTTTAAGGGTGTTGGGGTATGTATGTGCGAGTGTGCGCGCGAGAATCAGGGATTGTTTGTTAGTCTTACTCATTCACTGTTTACGTACAATACCATGCATGTCTATATATTTATTGTGATGATGAGCCATCGGCATAAATCAAAAATAAAGATTTATCTATCTGTCTTTAAATTTAGATATTTATTGGTTACTGTCCTAGTAGAACTGTATTAGTAAATCTCTTGGGACTTTAAAAAGTTAAAACGGCACTTTCAATAATAATAATAAATTGGTATTTTAATTTGAAATGGCGTATATATCAAACATTGTATGTCAATTTTAACACCCGGCCGATACTGCATGAATGAGCAATATCCCTTTAACAGGGCGATAAAATCAATAAATATTACGTAACATCCTGTTAATTGTATATCATCAGTCATAAAAGTGGTCAGAGGCTTTAGCCATATCTATATCAGATAATAAAACGTATCCACGCGAATGCATTTTCTTAATATTCTTTTTCAATCAAGAAGTACATTATAGAAATATAGCACGGTATTTTTCAATGATATTGCAAAGAAATAAGAAAAAGCATTTGACAACATTTTTACTAGATGAGACTAAAAAAGGCATTGTGTAAAATATTGTTGTACATCGAGATTGGTTCGAATAAAATATATTTCTTATATTTTATTATCAATTTATCTATTGTTTTGATTTACTACTTCTAAAATCAATTGGGCTTTAAACAATACTTGGAATATACTTCTGAGTTTATAAAATCACTAAATCTATGTTTCTGACCCAGCAAGCTCACGACTGGAAAAGTTTAAACAAATCGTAGTTTTATAAAGCGTGATAAATAACAAGGACTTATATATATATACATAAATATTTTCCGAAGATAATCCTTTCTACAGAATATGTTTCCGGTAAAACATGCACGAGAAAATCATTTAATTTCACCTTCATCAGGTGCGTTCTCAATAAAACTGTCTGCCTTCATTTATTAATTTGTAATTGATATATTTATATTCACAGGATGACCGTAAACGGTAGCCATGGTTATATTTTGAGTTTTTAGACCCGCTTATATAAACCTGATTAAGAAAATAAATATGTATCGAGTTATTGAATTATCGAACAGTTTGCTAAAAATTAGCAGTTTTTTGCAACATGGTAAAAATATACCGACTTAAATTATACACCTGCTATTGAAGCAATTTAACAATTAGTCACGTGTTAAATGTATGAAAGGTAACAATAACAACAACTAATTCGGTAGTTGCTACATCGACTACTGTACATGTACAATGTACTTACTACAAATTGATACGGAAACGCGCGCTTGAACGCGAATATCTCCATTTTCAAACTAAATTGGAAGCAATTTCCACATTTTCAAATTTCTTAAAAAATATATTGTAATAAAGCTTGGACACCAAAGAATACTTCACGAGGTTATAAAAAAATGTCATTTTAGTAAAAAACAACTTTATGGCCTGACAAAAACGAGGTTTAAGAATATTTTGACAGTTTTCATATAGAACTATGAACGAACGATAGTCACCAACTTCAAACGAAAATGGAAGCAATAAGTTCACGTACCACATTAATAAAAATTATATTGAAATAAAGTGCAAAGAATGAATATTACTTCACGAGGTTATAAAATGTTCTCATTTAATATTATAAACAAGTTATTAGTGTTAAACCATACAGCTCCTATATAAATCTATAGTAAATCAGTTTATCGATAAACGTTATCGGAGTGATCGATAAGACGTTTTCAAGGGAGACGACTTTCCCGATAAGACCGGCCAAGTTACAGAAATGTTCCGCATGTCAAGTACATAATAAAATTATGTATTTCTACAATTAGTTACTGTGAAGTACGTACTAGTATTGGCTAATGATACAATACGATATCGGACTACAGAAATAGGCATTTCCGGAGTCATCCGTAGTGGAACCGGCGAGGTGATCCATGAATGTGTGACCTAGGCATCACGCTTCATAAACATTGATATCCAGATTTGGAACAGTTCTTTGATATAAACAGGTATTCGATCCATTATGAAGTTATTGAGCATATCAATGATATTCTTATATGATAAAGACATAAAAACACTCGTTGTTTTTGTTTTCATGAATAGTATAATGTATACTTCTAAACGGGACATCATCTCATAATTATACTGACGGAAGGCATGGTATGCAATGTAAACATACAATAACCAGATGTTATAAGATTCATTGTTACAATGATAAATAACATATCTTTATTTTATCTCAATTGATTATTTTATTTCATTGGTCGCGGTTGATAACGACGTTAAGAATACAAACAATATTAAAGTAAAAAAACTTCCGTGTTCATAGAAATATTTATTTCTTCCAAGAAGGACAGACACTTACGTTAGATTACTGTGGAATCATTAATTTTCGTTGGGGATTTAATTTCGTGGGTCGGCTCATTCACGAAATCAAATCCCCACGAATTTATGTGAATAAATAAGGCATTTCTTTTCAAAAATCAAAATCCACGAATTTAAGTCCCAACGAAATAGCCAGTTTAGTACAAACCACGAAAATTGAGCCCAACGAAAATAAATGAAACTACAGTATTAATTATAGATACTCGTATTACCTAATTTTGTACAAAAATTGTGTAAATTTACAACATTAACATAGTTCTGGCTTCCAAAACATTAAAAGCCGCTTTTTAAATATGTTTTTGCTTTTTATGCGGCATTACAGTGTAAACCATTACAGTGCTTTGTATGTGGTAAGTTCCATTCTATTCTATTAGCGAATGTTATCGACGCCATTTATATTTAGTCACATTTATGTAAGCATGATGTATAATTAAGGTCATTAGTAATTTTAGAATACATTAATAATGTGTTCAACTTCATTATTTTATTTTTTTATGAAAATCCATACATTCATACTAGAATTGAATCACCAAAATACAGACGAATTTGTGTACAAAGGACAGTCTGAATAAATCAATTAAATCTAGGATACCATTTTACAAGTGTCATGATCACGAGATCTGATCAATATCATGGCGTTTGCTTGTCGGGTCAGGTGTACGTTTTTCAAGGTCAAAATGCCGAATCGGGAATTTTATTTTTGGGTGTCTGCTGTCCATGGTCTGCAGGTGTCTGCTATACACGGTCAGTTAAACATGTAAAAAACTTTTTCATCGGGGGTAATCACAGTGTCCGTGAGGGACAGGTATCCGTTGTTTACGAATGTCTGTTAACACAGGTTCGAGTGTACTTAGAACTGTAGAGTAAATAGTGAATACCATTTCGAAATTATGATGTCGTAATATTGAGGAGGTCGTATAAATAAGATGAATAACGATGTGGTTGTTATATAGAAGGTATCGTAATTATGCAGTGGTTGTCAATAGAGTTGATGGTAGTTATGTAGTGGTTGTCAATAGAGGTGATCGTAATTATGTAGTGGTTGTCAATAGAGGTGATGGTAATTATGCAGTGGTTGTCAATAGAGGTGATCGTAATTATGCAGTGGTTGTCAATAGAGTTGATGGTAGTTATGTAGTGGTTGTCAATAGAGGTGATCGTAATTATGTAGTGGTTGTCAATAGAGGTGATAGTAATTATGTAGTGGTTGTCAATAGAGGTGATCGTAATTATGTAGTGGTTGTCAATAGAGGTGATGGTAGTTATGTAGTGGTTGTCAATAGAGGTGATGGTAGTTATGTAGTGGTTGTCAATAGAGGTGATGGTAGTTATGTAGTGGTTGTCAATAGAGGTGATGGTAGTTATGTAGTGGTTGTCAATAGAGGTGATGGTAATTATGCAGTGGTTGTCAATAGAGGTGATCGTAATTATGCAGTGGTTGTCAATAGAGGTGATGGTAGTTATGTAGTGGTTGTCAATAGAGGTGATGGTAATTATGCAGTGGTTGTCAATAGAGGTGATCGTAATTATGCAGTGGTTGTCAATAGAGTTGATGGTAGTTATGTAGTGGTTGTCAATAGAGGTGATCGTAATTATGTAGTGGTTGTCAATAGAGGTGATGGTAGTTATGTAGTGGTTGTCAATAGAGGTGATGGTAGTTATGCAGTGGTTGTCAATAGAGGTGATCGTAATTATGCAGTGGTTGTCAATAGAGGTGATCGTAATTATGCAGTGGTTGTCAATAGAGGTGATCGTAATTATGTAGTGGTTGTCAATAGAGGTGATCGTAATTATGCAGTGGTTGTCAATAGAGGTGATCGTAATTATGCAGTGGTTGTCAATAGAGGTGATGGTAATTATGCAGTGGTTGTCAATAGAGGTGATCGTAATTATGCAGTGGTTGTCAATAGAGGTGATCGTAATTATGCAGTGGTTGTCAATAGAGGTGATCGTAATTATGCAGTGGTTGTCAATAGAGGTGATCGTAATTATGTAGTGGTTGTCAATAGAGGTGATCGTAATTATGTAGTGGTTGTCAATAGAGGTGATCGTAATTATGTAGTGGTTGTCAATAGAGTTGATGGTAGTTATGTAGTGGTTGTCAATAGAGGTGATGGTAGTTATGTAGTGGTTGTCAATAGAGTTGATGGTAGTTATGTAGTGGTTGTCAATAGAGGTGATGGTAGTTATGTAGTGGTTGTCAATAGAGGTGATGGTAGTTATGTAGTGGTTGTCAATAGAGTTGATGGTAGTTATGTAGTGGTTGTCAATAGAGTTGATGGTAGTTATGTAGTGGTTGTCAATAGAGGTGATCGTAATTATGTAGTGGTTGTCAATAGAGGTGATGGTAGTTATGTAGTGGTTGTCAATAGAGGTGATCGTAATTATGCAGTGGTTGTCAATAGAGGTGATGGTAGTTATGTAGTGGTTGTCAATAG
Source organism: Lutraria lutraria (assembly GCA_964023205.1). Taxonomy (NCBI): domain Eukaryota; kingdom Metazoa; phylum Mollusca; class Bivalvia; order Venerida; family Mactridae; genus Lutraria; species Lutraria lutraria. The sequence continues at coordinate 37,870,976 of OZ026839.1, read as the reverse complement.
AGGTGATGGTAATTATGTAGTGGTTGTCAATAGAGTTGATGGTAGTTATGTAGTGGTTGTCAATAGAGGTGATGGTAGTTATGTAGTGGTTGTCAATAGAGTTGATGGTAGTTATGCAGTGGTTGCCAATAGAGGTGATCGTAATTATATACCATGTGTCATAATTATAGAGGTGTCGTAATTATGTAGTGTTTTTTATATAGAGGTGTCGTAATTATGCACTGGTTGTTATATAGAGGTGTCGTAATTATGTACTAGTTGTTATATAGAGGTGTCGTAATTATGCACTGGTTGTTATAAAATAGAGGTGTCGTAATTATGTACTGGTTGTTATATAGAGGTGTCGTAATTATGCACTGGTTGTTATATAGAGGTGTCGTAATTATGTAGTGTTTTTTATATAGAGGTGTCGTAATTATGTAGTGTTTTTTATATAGAGATGTCGTAATTATGCACTGGTTGTTATATAGAGGTGTCGTAATTATGTACTAGTTGTTATATAGAGGTGTCGTAATTATGCACTGGTTGTTATAAAATAGAGGTGTCGTAATTATGTAGTGTTTTTTATATAGAGGTGTCGTAATTATGTAGTGTTTTTTATATAGAGGTGTCGTAATTATGTAGTGTTTTTTATATAGAGGTGTCGGAATTATGTAGTGTTTTTTATATAGAGATGTCGTAATTATGCACTGGTTGTTATATAGAGGTGTCGTAATTATGTACTAGTTGTTATATAGAGGTGTCGTAATTATGCACTGGTTGTTATAAAATAGAGGTGTCGTAATTATGTACTGGTTGTTATATACAGGTGCCGTAATTATGTACTGGTTGTGATATAGAGGTGTTGTAATTATGTACTAGTTGTTATATAGAGGTGTCGTAATCATGTACTGGTTGTTATATAGAGGTGTCGTAATTATGTACTGGTTGTTATAAAGAGGTGTCGTAATTATGTACTAGTTGTTATATACAGGTAGTCCTATGACTGAGATGGCTTGTTAAGTAACATTAAACGGTGAACATAACACAGTTAATTTGTTTACTACAATACTGAAGATATCGAAGTTTGAATAATGTCTTGAAGATATTTTTGATTATATGTAAACTATTGGATAGTTTCGTACTTCCTTTTTAGGAAAAAGAGTTGAAAAATCGCAAAACGAAGGCATGTCTTACTATCTTATTACATTTTATTGTTCCTGGACTGTACTGAATCACGTTGCATAATTTGGTGAAATAGATGTTTATAGCAACAGTCATAACATGCAATATTAACAGACACAGCTGACGTCCGATGAACTTAATTATCTTCCTGATCTGGCTCCAAGAAAAAGAATATGATAAAAAATATAAAAGCCAAGTTGAATAATTTAGTGTTCATTTCGAACCGCCGCTCGTACGGTAACATCGACTTCAGCAAATATAAGATAATTTATTTTTAACGGACTATCAAAAGAATGGCGTTCTTTAATAGGACTGAAGTTGGGCTGAGAGCTACCGGAACCAGCGCTAATGTTCCAAACGACCCAAGAGCCAAATTGATGTATTATCTAGATAGCATCTGCAGTGTTCTACAACTAGACGACGACCAAGATATCAATCGACTCAGACGGTACAACAACTATTATACACTTAGTCGTTCAGACACGAGTGTTCTAATCAGTTTGTGTCTTCTACTCAAACCGGATATTCTACTAAACAAATGTATCTTCCAGAACGATAGAATGTGTGGAGACAGGAGCAACGAGTTCTACAGCATTGAAGCTGTGAGCAATCAACTAATGGTTGCAGGAAGTATAATGATTGGTGGACAGAGGAAGAGAGTCACAAAAATCATGACGTTCAAGATGAGCTGGCTGAGAAACAACTGGATGCAGCCGATTGAGACTTTGCTGAATCAACAACGGGAGGAAAGGGCTGCGATACAGAGACGCCAACAAACCAGCGAATCATGTATAATCCTATGAAGAATATTGATTACGATGCAGTTACCAGACATTTTGTTCTATTTTCTTAAATACACTATGTTTACTTCCGTTTGTCTTATTAATCTGTATCAAAAGTTTGGACTTGAAGTATTGTAATCTTGGTACATTGGAAATTCTCTTAAAAGGATTAGTGCTTTCTTCTTTCGTTAAAATGAATGACATATAAATGATGCTAATATTTTTATACTGCTTTGATCAGACATGTGAGAATATAGTTTTTAGATGAAAATTAAATTCAAGTAAGTGAAATCTATATTCAGATATTGATTAAAGAATATGATAACAATTCATGTGATAACAATCAATGTAGAAAACAAACCATGTGGTAACAAACAGTGTGATAACAAACAGTGTGATAATAATTAATGTGATAACAAACAATATGATGACACAGAATATGATAAAAAACAATATGATAACAAACAGTATGATAACAAAACAATATGATAACATTTAATGAGATAAAAATCGATGTGATAACGAACACCATGATAACAAACATTGTGATAACTGTCAATATGTATAAATCGGTTGATATTTAGTGCATTGTAAAAAGTCTTATATGCCTGTGATATGAAATGTACACATGTATATACGAGTATACTTACGTTTATTTCATTTATTTTGATGCTTAAGTTATTTTTTTCTATTTATAATTATGCTTGTTTCTATCTAGAAAAATTCTAAGTTTACATATTAAATACGGTCGTTAATCACCTCCTTATTTAGCTCACCTGAGCGTAACTCAATGTGGGCATAAGAATACTTTTTAGTTAGTCGTCCGTCCCGTCGTCCACAATTCTTCAAACGACTTTTCATCTGAAACAGATGTTCAAATTTGAAGAAACTCCGCAGGAATTCTGTTTGGCTGGTCCTTTATATAGTTGCTGAACTGTAACATAGTGACTCTCATACCCATAGTATTTCTATAATGATCATAAATTAATTATTAATTAAAGTGACGTAAATTTGTATGTCAGTCTGTATGTTAGATAACGACAGGAGTAAGTTTAACACGTATGTATTGGCAGCAGAACAAGTCTCTGTTAACAACTGAAGTCAGCATACCACAGATGTCGTCAATTTACTAATTGGTATTTTGGGATGTTTACATTATACCGTAACTTTGTTAAAAGTTTATAAGACTTATTTGTGAACTGATTGACGAAAAATATAACTTTTTGCTACTTTTGGAAGTCTAATTAAATCATGAAATTCCACATTAGTATTGCATCAGAAAATTAACCTATACTCTCATTGGTCAAGAGACGTGTGGTTCCGAAAACTTCATTGGATAATAATGACAACACCCACTGCTGTCAATGACATTTTTAAATCCAATATAAGTAATTGTCTCGTGAATATAAGTAATTGTCTCGTGAATATAACTAATTGTCTAGTGAATATAAGTAATTGTCTCGTGAATATAACTAATTGTCTCGTGAATATAAGTAATTGTCCCGTGAATATAACTAATTGTCTCGTGAATATAAGTAATTGTCTCGTGAATATAACTAATTGTCTCGTGAATATAATTAATTGTCTCGTGTAAAATAAAGAGAGGTGTATTAGAGTTAGAATCAGATATAGATGTTAGTGGATAGTAAGACCAGAGAGATAGTGAGAGATGGCTTTAATAATATAGGCTGATTTCAGATTTTAGAATTTTGTTACAATGAGAACATTTGAATTTGATTAAAAGTGAACTATATGATCACGTGTCATTTTCTTTATGTCATCAGACGCTATGTGACAGAACGAATGTCATTCCATGCAGAACTCGGCTTTTCATGACAACCAAATGGAAAAAAACTTATCTTTATGTCTTAAACCACATGGTCTAAAGCTTAGATATTTGGAATGGAGTACAATCCAGAGACCTTCTAACAAAGATGCTAAAATAATGTCCCTAGGGGAAAAATTGGCCCTGCCGCAGGCGTAACATTTTTTGTATATGTAGATTTATATAGAAAAATATTAAAAAATCTTCTTGACTAAAAGTACATGGTTTAAAACTTAGATATTTTGCATGGAATAACATCTAGAGACCATCTCACAGTGGTATTTATGAATTAACATCGTAAATATATACACAATTTCGGTCTTTAATTCAGCCTATTATGCAGATAATGTCCAATAAAAATGAGGAAGCAAATTCGCTTCTAAGAAACGTTTATCTTAGCAATTTTGTTCCGTTTTTTTTGAAAACAGAATGATAAATCAGGTTTTAAACAATATCACGAGGCTCAACAAAAATGTATACTGCACATACACACGTACAGATGATAGTCAGACATCCATGTACATGATGTAATACATGTGTTATGTTTGTTGTAAAATCGATTAATGTTTGTATAAACCCAGCAACTACAAAACCTTAAGTTGACTGTTAGCTGATTGTCTACAAAATAGACCACTTTGTATTTTTTGTCTATTTTTTAAACAAGAAATATATTTTTAAAAAAGATAATCGGCGTGTATACAGTAGAAAATTACTACTTGGAAATCTAACACAGCAGATTATCTCATGTATTCAAATAACTGGAATAAGATAAAATGATTTACTTTTTACAAATGGGATCGTCTGTGTATACATGTGTGACCTTCTCCAGCGTACTTACAGCTAAGGCTATAGACAAAAAATATTTAGTTTAATGCTAAAAGTGTACATACTATTTTTCATTAACTTAGATTATATATAATATGTTTATCTTATATACTGTATATATGAATTCCACATAGTGCAATTTTCATGGTTTAAATGTTTTGATATTTAATGTGTGGCTATATTGATGATTGTTTGGCTTTTATTATTGCATTATTTTCAGAGGTAGTAAAACAAATAATGATGGTTTCTGCACTAAAGATTTGTGACGAAATAGCCTTTAACCAATGAGAAAACTCCTACTTCAGCTGACGATTTTGTATCTAACAATTTCATTGGTTACAAATGTAGGTCAAAATCAATTTTAATACAGCTGCGCCGAAAAAAAACTATCACGTTTTTCTAGCCTTATATCGCGTTAAATCGTTTCGAAGAATCAGTTAAGGAAGTATTTTATTTGACCTTAGTTCAGTAGACAAAATCCACCTATTCGTAACTTTATTATCGAGGGTTCATAAAATAGTGTCAGTCAGTAGGTACTTTCAACAATTACATACTTCCTAAAAATAAATGCGTGTTGTAAATATTTAAATATATGATATCAAAAAGCCTTTGATAATAATAACTTAACTACAATTTCTATCATAACGCGAAGGTTTAACATTCCAATGTACATATCACTCAAGGTCCAAGTTGATATTTACTAATATAAATAATATTATACTAAAATTCTTTATTGTTCCATTAAGGTATTAGAGTCCTAACACCTAAAATTCAAAAGGTGGTCAAATCTATTTTTTTTCTTAAATAACTTATTATGTTATTTGACAATATTAGAGTTTGACCAAGCATTTTCTGTTAAAAAATAATTGTTTACATGACAGAAAAGCCTATATCCTTCTATTCGGCTAAACCCTGTGTATCACAGATCAATACATTTTAATGTTCATAATTTCATTATTTAAAATAAATTTGCATAGAAAATTGCATTTGTTGTTGTATTTTACATAAATGTATATAAATATACTTAAAAAGTATCAGCTATTAGCGCATTGTACGATAAAGAACATATTTCTTATTGTTTCAATGCTTCAGAGACTTATTACTTAAGCCTGTCTCACACAGAACACACGGCTTATACGGTTGTCCACCCGTGTAAACCGTACATACAACCGAACCAACTGTGGCCTTATCCGAGTTACACTCGGGCCATTCGAGTATATCCGTGAAAGTCGTGTATGATTTTTAAAACTTTAAAAAAACTGGCACGGGTGCCATGTCCGTGTATGATCGTATTAGCGATCGTATAAGACCGTGAGAGACCGCGTGAGACCGTACGAGACCGTATATACAACCGCACATGAAGTCCACTCCACGAGTGAGCTCAACCGTGTCAATATCGTATATAAATCGTATGGAATCGTGTGAAACCGTTCTAAGTCCTACATCCAACACCCGGATTAACACTCGAATGTCACACGATAACCGTACGATTCACACGAGTGTACACACGGTTTTATACGATCGCTATACGACCAATACGGTTTCATACGATCGCCATACGACCAATACGGTTCAAGTACGAATTATACATGGTCAAGTACGACCAGACACGGTCTCTACGTCTGTACAAAGCTCGTGTATGATCATACAGCACTCGAACACAACAGAAAACACAACTACCTGCTGCCACCTTGAAACAACAGTACTTGCTACATACTGCCTCCAAAGAAGAAGAAGGTCCCCAAAAGAATCCCCATGGAAGATTCTCCCAGCGAGAATACAAAAAGGGCCACCAAGGCCCTCCGACCACTTCAACCTGTTGACCCTGTCGACCCTGATGAGCTGGATGACTCGCTGGCACCACCTGACGAGATACCCAGAGATTCATACTTGGATGCCAGCATCAACACGGAGGAAGTTCTTGTAACACCTGGGGTCATCTCTGTTTAGTTCATGTAACAGAGTATCATATTGACCAAACATGACCCTTCTGTTGAGCCATTCTCTTGTCCAAACTTGTCTCCTTCTTCCTCTTCTTCTCCTTCTGTTGTCTTGTTCTTGTCTCCCCTCACGCCTTCTGGCCAAAATAATCTCAATGTCTATCAGTCTTATCATGATTTCTAATTCCCTTATTCTGTCATCTGCCATTTTTATAACTTCTCTGTTGAAAGTTCGAAAATTTATGAAGCCAATCCATCAAAACGAGTCAATTTATCAAAACATACACGAATGTGTGATAATTCGAGCATAACTCGAACAAAAGTCGGTGGGACCGTATGTAAACCCTGCAAATGTCCAGTTAATCGAGTAAAAGTCGTGTTTAATCGTACTAGGCCGTAACAGACCGTACTAGACCGTACTTGGAACCGTATAACAATCGTATGAAAATCGTTTTGCAAATCGTGTTCAAACCGTGACAAACCTTGCTTGACCGAGTATATCCGTGCTTTGTTCGTACATAGTCGTGCTACATTCGAGTCTAAATCGTACCAACTCATCCCCAGGCACGGTTGGAGCTCAATACTCGTACCAGTCAATCCGTGTATAACCGAGTATACCGTATTGGAACCGTGTGCCCAACCGTGTTCTGTGTGAGACAGGCTTTACGAGCTCTTCTGGCAAAAAATCAAGAGAAATCACGCTTTGAAATATTTTTAATTGACATAACTTATATTTAAAATAGCCCCCATGTCTAACAAACATAATAAAAGCAAGAAACACATACCTTGGTTTCAGTTATACCTCTTAATAGTTTGATAATTTATTATATTGTTCCTTTTTGTGTTCATTGTATTTTCAAGACATATTCTTAATCACTAGATTAAGACTAGCATTCTTTTTATTATTTATGAGCAAGTGTAGTATTACTTTTTAACTCTTTTGTCGGTTTAAAGCTAGATTTTTATTTTATTATAATATAATATGAATACATGTATAGTAACAATAATATATATATATATAAATAGATGTATTTTTAGTTTGTACTTTTGTTGCGAATAATTTTACTAGTCTCTTATAATTCTCTGTTAGAATGGTCACATAATAATGACTCTGTGATATACATTTTAATATTATGTGATTGTAGTTTATCTGTGAATGAGACTTAAATAAAGAAATATATATATACCTCACCAGGCTTACTGTTGCACAATACAGCTTAAAGTAACCCTAGGGTCAGAAAATGTTCACACTTCTAGCATTGTTTAGCCAATAAATACCTATAAAATCACTTAATAATTAAAATAAAACACTTTTTTCATCCTAAATATGTTCTAAGAGATACATAAACAATGTTTGAAGAAATAAAGTTTGTCCCTACTGAGGTTTGAACCCACAACCCTCAGTTTCAATGCTGTAAACAATTCTAACAGATTTAAACACTCCATAATTTGGAGGTTATGCGTATTAAAATGTGACGACTTATTCGTGTGCCAATAGTATCAGCAGCAATTCTGCTGAATATTAAACGAAATATTTGCCATAAATATAAGATTGATCGTTCTTGTACAAATCATGAACCTATCTACAACAGACACCTATCAATGTAACAAATAAAGAGCATTTTATTGTAATTCAGTCAAAACAGTCAAAATTTGCCTGGTTGTTATTATTATCATGTGATCAGTTTCGTTACATCACGTGGGCTACAAAAGGCGCATGCATTTGTTTTGTAAAGTACCCGAAAGTATGACGTGCAGATCAATATTATTTGTGTACATAGTGTAATGTTATAAGGTTTATTGCATTTGATGAATGTTAGGAACACAAAACCTCTTATCCGAATATAAACCAGACGTATTTATATATTTATTTCATTTCTAGGAAGTTCAAGGTTATCAATTATAAATCGGTCAAATGATAACTTAAAATCATGCATTATAATAAACTTAAAATCATTTGAACAAAACATGGTGACGTGGTCGTTGGATATTAGATATTTTTTTCCAAACACGACTGATTGGACTAAGTAGTCTGTAGACATCGTTTATTTTGGAATAGACACAGAACTAGACAGAATAAGTTATTGTGTGTTTGCTAAATACTGACAAGCAAATATCACAACATATTACCGAACGAGTCGTAATTACATACAAAAAATGGCTTTACTCAGTAGGACCGAGGTTGGACTGAAAGCTACCGGATCCAGCGTCACTATTCCAAACAACACAAAGGCCAAACTGATGTATTATTTAGATAGCATCTGCGGTGTTCTTCAACTTGACGACGACGAAGATATCAATCGACTCAGACGGTAAAGCAACTATGATACACTAAGTCGTTTTGATACGAGCCTTCTGATTAGCTTGTGTCTTCTACTCAAACCGGACATTCTACTAAACAAATGTATCTTCCAGAGCGATAGAATGTGCGGAGACAGCAGTAACGAGTTTTACACCATTGAAGCTGCCAGCCATCATTTAATGGTAGCAGGAAGTATAATGATTGGTGGACAGAAAAAGAGAGTCACGAAAATCATGACGTTCAAAATGAGCTGGCTGAGAAACAACTGGATGGAGCCGATGAAGGAGTTGAGTCAACAACTTGAGGAAGAAAGAGCTGCGATACGAAGACGTGAAGAGAGAGCTGAGATGCAGAGACGTGAGGAGAGAAGGGTGCGTCAAGAATCCAGCGACAGTTGTGTTATCTTGTAAAGAAGTACCGAATAATACCAGTTGCTGGTATACATGCAATTTGCAAAACAATTTATTTTTTAATTTCTAGACTAATTTTGTCTTCTTTAGTGATCATCTACTTTAACGTATGCGAATAATAAACACTCGAATGTACATTTCAAGGACGTTATATTTGTTTGTGTTATGACGAGAAATTTACTTCCCATATGGTGAGCGTAATATCGTGTTTATATGGTTCATTGTCACTGAAATATTGACTTAAACATGGAGTATTTAACGTATTTAATATTATTAAAGTATATGGAACATATTTTATAAACCCCAGTTGCGCATTTTGACATGCACATATTTTTCAATAAATGTAATTTACCAATTTTAAAATTTAGAAAGATGTATCTTATGAACATTTTTGTAAAATTAACCAATGGTATTTTGAGCAAGTGCCAATAAATCGCATTTTTCATATTGAGGGTTATAAATTTTGTTTAGTGTACATATATATACTGTATTTATTCAGATCATATTTAATAAATTATTATTTTACAGACAATGTTAAACTTGTACCATCAGTACATGAGTTCACCAATGTAGTATAGTGACCTTGCAATCAGATTGGTCAGTGTGTTCGTGTTAGATCATATTATTTTACAGTGCGTTCATTTCTCCCTTTATTATTAAAGCCCCATTAGCATAATTTTTTATAAATGTATAGGTCGTAATAGTTTCTGTTAGTCCTATAACAGAGGAATCCGGTGTGTTTTCCTGACGTGCATACTTAATAGCAAGAAAAAATGTTTGCAAAACCAATATTGTATTTTTTTTCAATATCATTGAAATAATACTATTTATAGAACAGCTGTGTTTCCCGCATGAAGTTATGCACACGTTGTATCTAGTGACGTCACGCGCTCTACATATTTCAAGTTTACAAAAGCAAAAATCACAGTGAAATGAGTGTTTTAAGAAGAAATAGGGCTCGTTTCGTCGGTAATAATTATCTAATAATAAATATCAGCAATTGTTTATTTTTTGCATATATTTTTCTATAGCAAAAAGCTTATGGGGCTTTAATAAAACTTAAACAGATAATGAATATAACTATACTACTCTCTAATCAAGTTCTCATAATAGAAGATTATACAATTGTTTGGTAAACCATGGACATTTTATTTATTCAGAAATAAAACTACACATGCTAACACAACTTAACAATCTGTTTGCGATATATATATAATTCAAGTTCAAACTTTATTTATTGTCGGAAAAAAAAGAAGATACACATTTTAACATTAGCTATGAATAGCTATTGATCGACACAAATATTTGTTTGATTAAGATACAGATAAAAGGCATTATCAAGCAGTACTTATATATTGTATAACAAAACCAGGTAAATATGTTATTACCATGTTACAGAAAAGCATTACAAGTTAAATAGACATACATGTAGTATTAGCAGTTAAAAACAAACATTACGTAAATGCATACTACAGAAGTAGACAAATAAAAATAAACGTCATTTAGTTAAAACATGCAATACATACTAGACATAAAACTAAATTAAAAAGCCACAATGGATGTTAGCAAAATAAGAACGTTTTACATAAAATTACAGAAATCCATAAACGACACCACAAAGCAAGAAATGGTAATGTAGTATACTAAAACTATTGTGATGAACAGGTGGAAAACATAACTCAAACAAGTGTTGTACATGAGTGAAGACATAAAAAAGCATTCAAGCACATGCGGTACAGGCATATCTTTCGCCGTCCCAGGACTGTAGCATATTTTTAAATTGAGATGAATTGAGATTATCTTCATGAAAATGTTGTGGTAAACAATTCAACAATCCTGAAGTTCCGTAACGGAAAGAGTTAAGCCCATGTCGTGTGGTACATGAGCGAGCTTTGGACCAAAACGAATGAGAAGAAGCTTTTTTTAATAATACAAGATCCTTAAGGTATTAAGGACTACGTTTGTTTCGTTTTCGATACATTATTCTCGTCACCATTATTTATACATTTCTTGAAGCAGACGAGCCGAATTCACGGTTTATGTCAAAATATTTCTCAGTTTTTCTTATTTCAATTTTTATCTTAATACATTTATAAAATGATTAAATACATACTAAACTGCATGATTATTTGACATATATAGTGCGATTTTATTTAACTATAAAAGCTGAATTATTACACGATGCGAGACATGTTTAGCTTCGTACGACAGTCGTTAGTTTGTTTATTTGTTCCATTATATTATAAGTTATACTTCACGTACATTTAACAACCGATATACCACATTATCATATCAAATCTCACCGAAACAGTTTAATAAAATCGCACTATTCTTCATTTGAATGTGTCAGTAAACGTCTACGAACGTTCCGGACAACCCTAATATACAAGTTTCAAATTGATCGTTTACGTATGATGAGCGCATTCATAGGTTAATACATATGACGTCATTCTACTTCCTGTCATAATATTATGCGCAGAAAAAAAAGAAATTATCGAAAACACGAACATATCGTAAACAGGTCAATCAACGATATAATTATACTTATGTCCTGATGTGTACATGTTGTATGTTACATACATATTTAATCCAGTGCTTCCAAGACAATACGTGTAAAAATGAAAGACACGTGATAAAAAAGATCCCTTCTGTTCTCTAGAAATCACGATATAAGTTTAAATTGTAAATATTTTAAAGGAAAACATTGAACCAGCAGAACAGTGAAAGGAATCTGACCACAACGATATCGTTCCATGAATTGAAATTTATTGTATCAGGCAATAATTATGTTGTCATCTTTTGTTGTGTTTGAGTTAAACCCGTCGTCGGTTTTTTCTACAAACCCATATGACAATTTTCCCAATTTAAAAATCGTATTGAAATTTTGAAGTTTTGAAGTTTGACATAAATAAACGAGTTACGGTTTTGTGGAATTTGGATTAACCCTATTTATGGGAGATCTAGGCGCTGGCAAGTAAAGAGCTAGCGGAACTTTCAACTGAGCAGTGAATTAAGAAAAAAACTTGAATAACACTTTTTATCCTGCGATGTTGTCTTTTTCTGTGTACGAAGTCTGGATATACCTTAAATGATGTAAAACTAAATAAATTATTTTGTGATATGTTCAATATTTTACAGTCCATTGTCTATACATTACAATGAGCCCCAAATAGAGAATTTATCAATTCTTGTCCCACATTTATCTTGTTGTTTTAATTTACTACAAATGTCTGGAACGAGTAGAAGCTTAGAACAGCAGTTTTTTCGGAGTGTGGATTGGTCGTCTATTAACTGTACTGTACCAGTATGTGACTTGTCCATTTCTGTAATGTTTTCTGCCATTGGGTAAATGTGTTTCGACTTTAACCCTAGAAATAATCTCGAATGACAAGAACCTTTCAACTCTTCCATTTGTCTTGTTAGTATTACACGACCGAATCTCAATAAACAAAAAAATAACCTATCAAAATTCACTCAGAAATGTCGACTAAATACGTAAACTGGTTCCCATTCCATGATGCAGTGCAACAAAGGCTTTGTACACACAAGTCAACGGGAACCAGTTTACTAAATACGTACTCGTCAGTTAACAATACCGAAATGAAAACAAAAACGTTGTTTACGCAGATTTAACTGATGTATATATATAAGTACATGTATTTATACATTCTGACCTGGATCTTAACCTTCGTGGACTAGAACAACAGGCTTGATTAAGATTTTGATAAATAAAATTGTCTAATAATTTATATCACATATTGCCTGTCATACAATAACATAAGGAATGTGCGTGGTACTAACACGGTTATAAATAAAATAAAAATAGGGTCAACCTTAAATGAATGTTTGTTTGTGGTAACCCGACCCAAACAATGTTCAGCCTGTGGGTGGGTAGGATTTTTTTTACAATCAATTTTTTATATTTAACCCGAAATGCATGTCAGAATGCTATTTTAATGAAAAAAAAAAATTAACAAATCCTGAGATTAACGGCAAACAATCTGTTTAAGGGTGGCCTAGCGGGATCACGCAGTATGTGTATGATTAAATGGGTCGAACTTATTTTGGATCTAAAAGATGGAAGATAAATAATTTCCATCGATAAATTTAATCATTTGTGGTTTACGCTTGTTGTATCGAGTATCAAAACAATTCAAAATAACGCCATAGGCCAATTAGTTAGTAAAGCTAATTTAGAATCTATTACATTCCGACCAATTAATTTTCATAATTATATATTCTCTTATCTTATACAACAAGATATCGCAATAAGAATTGTATACGTACTTTTACATGATACGGATAAAGTCACGTGATTCTTTACAACGATTACCCCCCTAAAGAATCAAAATCTCGTTAATATTGTGGCAGGTGGCTTTTCATCAAGTTTTTTTAAAAATCCTCTACCCGAATAAAATAATTTTTAATCATCAAAGGATCAATGTTAGAAAGTTGTAAGCGGAAACAAGCCACTTTTTTAACCAAATAAGATATCAAACATGACTCTAAATGTAAAATTGTCAGTATCAGCTAGTATTTTCAGCGACCTACGTCAAATTTCTAATGCAGTTATGAACAACACACCGCAAAACGTAAATTCGCCCACACTATGAGCTTCTTGCTGTGTGTACGTAAATTCTTATTTGCCGCGAGCACCGTAATTCATTAATATGGTTAGATAATTGAATATAATGTTGGTATCAACATAATGTTACAATATTTAGTAAACCATTGTTATAAACTTATTTAATACGGATGTCTGTGTGAGATTCAACAAAATGGTGGAAATGTTTTCATTTTAAAAATTTGGAATAAAACGCGCAGAAATATCGCCGCAAATGACTACATTTGTAACAAGGTAAGAATGTCAACAAAATACGCATTGTGAATATAGAACCGGCTATTTGTTCTTATGAAATAAGATATTTAATGTAAAAAATTAAACGTCTAGAAATACATTAAGAATCCAGGACTATGTATCGAATCAAATTAATATGCTACACAAACTTTAAATTTTGTTTGGACCTCTATTTATAGTTCGAAGGATCGGTTATTTTGACATTCACTAATTATCATTAAGTTTACATTCCCACACAGCACGGCTGTACATAGGAAAATGTTCGACATACTTATTTCATAATCATATCCGAATAGGACTTTCAATATTTCACTTTTGTGAAATATTCAACAACCTTCATTTTAAAATTAGTAAAGGAATTTTCATAAATCTAATGAATTAAGAAACTGTAATGAAAATGAAAGAAAATAGAGTATTTGATTAATAAATCGTTGGAAATGGCTAAATTCATATAGAAATCTGGACCCCGTTCTATCTAAGTACTTAGCGTAACTTTGGCGTAAGTCGGAAATTAAACATAAATGACGTTCTATCAATATTAACGATAATATTTTGGGCAAAATTCCATGCGTAACTTTACACCATTTAGGCACTTGACCTAGAAATTGTATCCATATAACACCAATAGACCCCAAAAACACAATCTGAGCGTCGTTAATAGACCGGTACATATATAATATAAAAACGCAAATGTAAAACCAAAGTTAAAAAAAAGAAAATTAAGTAAAGGCCCTGTCCCACTGGGCTGCGACAGGTAGCGACAATTTTACGAATAGGTAGTTGCGACAGATTACGCGAATAATTACGATTTTTTACCAGATAGAACAATTGCGTACAGGTTAAACGAAAACCGTGCGATTGTTAAGAAACATATTTGAGATTTGAGTTTAAATTCGCACAGATTTCGAACACCTTTCGGAAAATTGTTTCGCGAATACCGAGCTTCAACCAAGCGATATTCGCACAAATGTCGCAAGAACAGATAGAAATAAAAACTTACACAATTGTGACACAAAATCGAACTACAATGGGAGCATAAATTCGCAAAAATGATTCGAAGAACAGTTTGAAAATTATTTGCGACATAAGCGAAGACTTTAAAACACAAATGCAGGAGATTTTTCATCTTGTTGAAACTTTACGCGAGAGGAACGCGATGTTCACGCAACATCCGGCTATACCGGCGAATATATTGCGAATCATTTGAAACACTTTGGCGAATGTAATTCGTAAAGCGTCGCAAACTCATTGTTGTCCAGTTGGAGAGGGAGCTAAAGGCGATCAGTATATCTTCATTTGAAAGTTTCTGTGCATGGTTCAAAAGATTCACCAACAAAATAATTATAAAATACATATGTATAATTCAATAGTAAATAATTATATTGTTTTATTTATTTTTAACTATGAGATTATTAGTATTATTCTTGTTCTATCTATAAGATATTCTTGCTCTAGTTTTTGCTAATCTATTCTAAATTTAAACTAAGTACAATAAAAAGCCATTATTGTAAGAATGCTCGACTTAATAACGTAATGCTGATAGTATATAGTTACTGCTTGAATATTTTCATAGTCACATTAAATTTCACACAGACATCAAGCCAGTGTTTAGAACAGAATAGAACATATTTCTATATTAAGAAACGAACATATAAAATATATGCAAACATGTTTTATTTTGTCACACCATCACACAGACATACTCACACAATCACACCTCGAACACAGAATCGTACTCTCATTTTCGTAAATAGTAAGTATAAACTTGTTCTGTGCATGTACATACATGTAGTGCATACACAAACAAGGACAGGAAGAAGCATATGATATATATATACGAGGATGAATTACAGTAAGTAATTATATTCAAGAGAAAATAACATACCAACATTATGACTTCTTATTTTCGGACCGATTTTCTAAAAAAATAATTTAATTATAAAACTACTCAATTTTGCGACCATAATTACAATTCTAAAATAATCGTTTTGCTGTATATGTAAAATGATAATTCAAAATTGTATTTATAGTTTACAAAACAATACTCGCCTTACGCCACATAAATTATATTAGTTGATATTAGAATGAAGTGGTTTGAATAAAATGTAAAAAATATGGATGATAATAACATTTTATCTACGATGTTAAAATGAATGTTATTATAAAAACTCAAATGTGCTGAAGCTCAAAATTCGACAGCAACAGAACAGAACTGTCTGTACACAATACCTAAAAATACCAACCATTTAAGAACAGCAGTGGAGCAAATTACTCATTTGGAGGAATTTCTTAATGTGAAGGTTAAATAATTTCCTTTTCTGATAAAGCAACATTCCTTAAGTAAAATAATATTTTTTTCATTTACAGTAGTAATTAGATTTACAGTAGTAATTAGATTTACAGTAGCATTAGATTTTTGTTCCTGGAAAAATGAAGGAACAGAAGTATAGTGTCAATTCTAATCGGTAACGGTTATTTCATTACATTAATAATTTGCTGGAATTCTATACTCGCACAGATTTCGCAAACATTTCGGAAAATTGTTACGCGGATATCGTGCGTCATCCGAGCGATAGTCGCACAACTGTCGAAAGAACGGCTAGAAACGAAAAGGGAAAAACAAAGTCAGTATAAATTCGCCAAAATGTTTCATGAGAAAGAAAATCTGGAATTTTATTTGAAAGTTTCTGTACACAGTTCTTAAGCTGAAGTCAAATGAATTAACCTACAAAATAAATATGAAATAAATCGGTATAAATCAAAGAAAATATTTATATAAATTAAACAAACTTCTCATCATAATTTTTATCCCTTAAACCAAATCTTAACTTAAGGCGTTCCTCAGCTTTACTTTCTATTTTACCCCCATATCTAAAACGAAGAACACATGCTTTTCAAATTCTCAACGACAAACATCGGTGTTGCAATATTTCTGGTGAGCCAACTTATTCAGCAAATATGTAGATCTGTAAGACACACGGGCTAGCTACATAATTATTCTCTCGGATGATTTGATTATAGATTGTGATTTATACGACGAGGTTGTCAGTAATTTGTTGAAAAAAGGGTCCATTAATAGTACAGAATACAATAACACGGGTTACGAGTAAAAATGAGTTTTGAATATTTATATAGTACATGTGATTGGTATACAATTAATCCACTATAGCATATGACTGTCTTGATATTAATGAATAATTTCACACAAAAATATTTATATCATAGAAAGTCCCAGACGCCGTTCGTTCAATTCTACTACAAAATTGGATATAGATAAAGTTAAATGAACCATTTACAGCTAATTTGTAGTTTAAAAATAGAATTTGAATAAACTATACAGGATAATTTAAATCTACATTAATCCCATAAACATTGGTTGTATTATTTTTCTCTTTGTTTACTAATTTTTGTATTGAACGTGGTTTTATTTTGCGATTTTCTACAATAGTACCCATTATAACTTGGACAGGCAGAAAATATTTACTTTTGACAAAAAGTCTTCCATCAACAAACAGAAGTAACGGACTTATCTTGTTAAAATTTTAATTTACTGAAATTAGATCATTTTGGTGTGGTCGTATTTATTCCTGCTAAACGAAATCGGGTCAAAATGTAGCGTTTCATGTTCGATTCGTTTGCGTTCAGCGAAGGCGGTGCACAAGTTCACCGGAACTGAGTTATACGCCTTCTTATAGTACAAAATGTACATAATTATATCAATTGAATGGGGTCGAATTCTGTGATATTTTTTATTAAAGGTAATTTTGGGTTAAATGATTGTGTTTTATACAGAACTTATTATTAATTACAACTTTACCATCACTACTGCCTGCGAATATCGACATCAAGTAAATTTATGTAATTAAAAAACATAAAAGTATTGTTTATAAATGCGGCCAAAATTCTGTAACAATATTAATGTCACATTTCGAATAAGGCCACCATCGAAACTGAAGATAGTCTTTCATTAGCGCCGAATGAGTCGTCTTTCCAGCTAAACATTCATACCCAACTTTCGCGGACATGCTGATTTGGAAAATCGATAAAAAAATTACATTAAACAAAGAAGGGGATTTTCACTATAATCGTCATAACTTTTATTCTATTTAAAATACGAAATTTGTACTCATCACAAAAGTTTAATTAATCTTTTATCTTTCTAATGATGTATATTTTATTATTTTAAATTAATGCTTTCTTCGACCCTTTTGCGTTTGAAAAAGACACCTATCGATTCCCTCTATATTCAATGTAAAAAGCGTAAAATTGGTAGATTTTTCAATGAAAATTTGATGTTTTCAGCATCATAACTCTTTTGGGGGAAATGTGATCAAATTTGTACTCATTGCATTCGTTTGGAAAATTTAATTTCTTTCACTATGTAAAATATGAAAACAATAAAATAATATCTTCTTCGACCCGGAACTTTTGGTTGGAATCAGAATTTTTACCGTCATATAGATCTATAAAGTGAACAAAAAATTCTCTAGATTATCATTGATGAAGGCTTATCAGCCGAAACGTGTGTAAAAATAAAATGTATTAGTGTGATATCATTATATATATCTACCAAGTGAACGAAATTCTTACTTACAAGTATAATTGTCTGAAATTTTGTATTCCATTTTCATATTTTTCAGATATTCATTTGCCGGAGCAAAATTACTTAAATATTACCTCTTTTTGATCTCGGCTGGATTTATAACGTAAGTAGTAATCTTATGCAGTATAACGCCACTTTTTTCAATAGTAAATACATTGTACAGTGGGACCGGAGAATAAGTTCTAGTTTTCCAGAGTGTTCGAATTTACCGTTTTCCAGCCAACGAGAGCCCAAAGTAAATGTAAATGACTGGTATAATCACTTTTAAATTATAACTCCGACATATATCAGGTTAAAGCCTGATCCATCGTTTAACATAAATCTCATATTCCACGAAGTGATATGATATTTAATCGAAATGTCGGATATTCCCAATCTAAAAATAGAATCAGGTCCATTTTGTGGTATATTCATATTCTTTTATGATTGATATATAAACTGTATAATACTTGACAGTCATAGCACCGGTTGATATGATGATAATAAAAACAGACATTGATACTTTGTATTTAGTACATCTATGTGATGGATATGTATACGCATTGCCTGAATCTTAGGACCACGATCTGTAAATGAAACATCTACATGTATTTTCCAACCGAGGTGTCCGACCGGGTTATCATTAATTTTAACAACATTCTATGATATGTGTGTAATATGGTTTACCTTGACATGTTTGACGCTGAAATCAGTTTGATCTCACTTATATTATATTATAGATCAAGTTATGCTACTCAGAGTCAGTCTATGTCGAATGATAAGTAAGTATTCTTTTTTCTGAATGATTTTGAAAATATTATAAATTTAGTGTCTTGCTACCCCACTCACTTGATTCATGACGAATAGAGATCAAGTACGATGTTTATATAATTTCAGAATAAGTTCTAAATAAAAGCAATGTCTTTTCATATTTAATACACTATTTCATAACGTTTTTCATAGAGTCCTATTATTTTCTGTCAAATATGTCCTCGATTGGAACTTTCAAAGCTGAATTACAAAGTTACTGTATTTCAGAAATAATGAACTCATATCAATAACTTACGTTGGATTTTTAGAGATATAAATTTGTAAACAGCCAACCTTGAACGAAATTCCCCACTTGTGAAAGTAAAAATGTGGTCTTTATTGCCAAGTGACCTTTATTCAGAGGTCATTTTGTTCTAAATAATTAATTAGGGTTTTTGAAAAAATTACATTAATTCTCAGGATGGCTATTCGGAGGTTGCCGCCAACACAGGTTTGACTGTATATCTATTTTAGACAGAAAAACTGATCAATAATCCTACTTAACCATCAAACCATTCTAAACATTCTTCATATGGATTTGAACTTGAATATTGTTCCAGTTGATTATAATTATTGCTGAATCTCCGTTCAGCAATACACACACTCTCATTATAATCTTCATCTATATCTCGATCCGTTTTTTTTGTATAGTACCCTGCTTTTTTATTTTATATCATTATTTCCGAGTTGGTTTATTTTACAGAGAAGCATGCCACCCGAAGATAGGTATTTTGGTCATACAAGCAACGTGAGTATAATTTATTATAATCATGTATTTCAATGCTTCGTCGGATTATTTCTACAACTCCGTAACTAATTTTGCGATATTGTGATTTTGGTAACATTTTTCGTCACGATGAGCTCTTTACATTGAGCATACTTACACGTTCTAGATCTCCCTAAAAGACGGTTAATCCAAATTCCACAAATCTGTAACTCGCTTATTTACGCCAAACTTCAAAACTTCAAATGCGATTTTCTCAAAATGGGAAAAAATATTATATGTTGTATATTACTATGTACCTAAAACTCAAAGCTAGATCAGTCTGATTATGATATAAAGTTTTGTGTCATACGCTGGTGCTGCTTGGAGAATGGAGTTTACAAAACAATCGCTAAAACTAAGTTTCGTCCATAAGCATTAAGTTCTTTTAAAAATATTACATGAAATGTATCAATGTATTGCATTCCTCATACATTTTATATATAATCAAAAATGACCGTTTCCTATTAACTTCAACGCAATCTTCAAGGGAAAATAATTCAATAGAATGTGATTTTTTTTAAATCTCACGGTAAATCTTTATTTTTCATGGAAGCACAAAGGTTTTCAAAATCTGTGCGCCACATTTTGATATACATGTAATAAGTTTGGGCATTAGGCATCTAATACTTTAATGTGGGTGCATTCTTTTTCACAACATCACAACACATTGTGACGAATTAATCATAACTTGATTCACACACTGATACATACATAAACATAGCAGATAAATCAAAAGGCATATATTGAAATTGGACCGGTAAGTGTAATCTTGAATATTACCATTTGAAATGTTTGATTATAGGATAATTAAAGACGACTGTTTTGTGACAAACAGTATCATACCAAGTAGACCATCCACTCCACTGTCTTCTTCAGTATCATCACAAATGTCTTCATCAAGTCCAATAACAGTGGCACCATCAAGTCAATCATCTAATACTAAATATTCAATACTCCTCTCCACGACAACGACTACACAGTCGCGTACATCGACAACTACAAGACCACAAACAACTACCGATTTGTATCTCGGAACATCTTCACTTGGATCATCAGGTGTCCATAATTTCTATACATATTGATGAAATTAATTGAAATGTCAGTAACATACAAATCATTGGCCTTTATAATAACAAAATTTGTTGATTATCATCATTATATGAATGCGGAGAAACGGTATAAAAGTACAACAACAGCATCTAATGTATAGATATTGGTTAATTCTAACCACTGGGGTCGATTTTAGGTTTGGTTAAATTTTGAGTTAAAGTTTGGTAAAGTGATAGTATAAACCTTGGTTAAATTTGACTAGATATTACTTCTTAATAAATATACAAAAGCGTCAAATATCAGTTAAGGAACTGACAAGAACCTCAATTTGTCAATTTACTTGTCTGAATGTGATAAGGTCATCTAGCGTTTGGCACAAGAAAAGTAGTCATCTTGCTTCTGGTGAACTTTTGGTTGACTTTTTAACCCAACCACAAATTTAACCCAGTGGTTGAAATTTACCAATATTTATACAATTAAGAGCTGCTGTTCTGATTTGGTAAACTGAATGCTGAGCTTTTAAGCCTTGTTGTTGTATCATCTACCGTCAATACTGAAAAACACAAAGGGTGTATATAGAACAAGTCATTCTGAGATGTAACATACGCTGTAATGATTTACCAATTACTTAAGTATAAAGTTTAAACATTATAATTAACAGGTTACTGCAATATGATTTGTGGCAAACGTTTATCGTCAAATTCTAAACGTTGACTAATTAAGGCAGTCTGAAATCAGTTGGAATAATATATTCGTGATTTTTAACAACAGAAAAATGATAATATATTGTAAAACAAGTGTAGTTTAGTAACATATAATATGAACATCTGTTTTGCAGACATCACCTTTGATGCAACTAAAACTCAACAAGCAACTGGATCCACAAGAACAGATTTTATTCAGAAAACAACTGAACAAAGCATAATACAAACAACACAACGCCTCGGTCCATCGGCAGTAAGTCCAGGTAATACCAGTACTGTAGAAACAAGCTCTGAGGTCTCTAATTCTCAATCGACGAAAACGATGGAAATTAGCACAGAAATAATCATTTCCCCGACAACATCAAAAGTAAGTACTATTGAAACAAGTCAATGGATTTCGTTATCGGAACCGACTACTATGTCAATGCTAAGCAAAGAATCCAGCACTATAAAAATAGTTCCAAATTATGCATCATCAGAACAGACCATAATGCCAGTCCGTAGCACAGAAGGCATTACATCAGCAACATCTTTAGGGATTTCCTCTTCGGTATCTACAATTAAGACGGAATCTAGCACTGTAGAAAAAACCACAAGAATTACTTCATTGGAAACAACGAATCAGCCAGCGCGAAGCACTGAAGCCACCACCCTGGAAATAACCAAAAATCCAGTCTTAAGCACGGAAGCCAGAACTAGAGTAACAACTTCGACGTTTGCCTCTACAAAAGTGACTATAAAGCCAGAGCTTAGCACAGATGTAAACCGTATAAAGACAACTCTAAACATTGTAACATCGGAACCAACTATGCAGCCAACCAATCAACCAGCCATAAGCACTGAAGTCGGAACCATAAAAACAACTATCTTGTTCGCCACGTCAAAGGCAACTATTAAG
The DNA here is from genome assembly GCA_964023205.1 of Lutraria lutraria. Taxonomy (NCBI): domain Eukaryota; kingdom Metazoa; phylum Mollusca; class Bivalvia; order Venerida; family Mactridae; genus Lutraria; species Lutraria lutraria. The sequence continues at coordinate 37,848,060 of OZ026839.1, read as the reverse complement.
CCTATGCGTAGTACTGATGGCTTCACTGAAGAAACCACATCAGAAATGACCAAACAGCCAATCATAAGCACTGAAGCCAGTACACTCTTTACAACTTCGAAGTTTGTCACGTCAAGGCCGACCATTACGCCGGTAGTAGTTAGCACAGATATACAACGTATCGAGACAATACCAACGATTATTACATCGAAACCAACTTTGCAGCCAACCAATCAATCGGCTGTTAGCAGTAAAGCCAGTACCATGAGAACAACAATAAAGTTTGCAACATCAAGTGTGACTGGGTTGAGCACAGATGCCAAGACTACAGAAACAACCATTGTCTTTGAAACATCAGAACCGACAAAACAGCCAAAAATAAGCACCGAAGCCAGGAGTATCGTCACAACTTCTAGGTTTGTCTCGTCAGAATCGACCATAATGCCAGTGTTTAGCACTGGAATCAACCTTTCTGAGACAACTCCAATGGTTGCTACATCGAGACCTACAATACATTCAACTGATCAGCAAGCCAAAAGCAGTGGCGCTAGTACCCTGAAAACGTCTGCAATATTTGCTACATCAAATGCGACTATAAAGCATTTGATCAGTACAGAAATCAGCTCCGCCGAAACAAAGCCTGGGTTTGGAACATCAGAACCAACTAAACAGCCAATTTTTAGCACCGAAGGCAGTAGTATCATTACAACACCGAGATTTGTTACGTCTGATCGGACCATAACGCAAGTGTTTAGCACACGAGTGAACGGACCCGAGACAACTCCAATGGTTGCTATATCAAAACAAACTGTTCAGCCCACCAATCAACCAGTTATGAGCAGTGATGCAAGTACAATTAGAACAACTTTAAAGTTTGCCACATCAAGCGCGACCATAAAGCCTTTACTTAGTACTAAAGCCAACACTGAAGAATCAACCATAGCGTTTGAAACATCAGAACCGACCAAACAGCCAATCATAAGCACTGACGCTAGTACTATCGTTACAACTCCAAGGTTTGTCACGTCAAAACCGACCATAACGCCAATATTCAGCACACGAGTGAACGATTCCGTGACAACTCCAGTGGTTGCTACATCGAAACCAACTGTTCAGCTAACTAATCAACCGATTATCAGTAGTGATGCAAGTACAATAAGAACAACTTTAAAGTTTGCCACATCAAGCGCGACCATAAAGCCTTTACTTAGTACTAAAGCCAACACTGAAGAATCAACCATAGCGTTTGAAACATCAGAACCGACCAAACAGCCAATCATAAGCACTGACGCTAGTACAATCGTTACAACTCCAAGGTTTGTCACGTCAAAACCAACCATAACGCCAATATTTAGCACACGAGTGAACGATTCCGTGACAACTCCAATGGTTGCTACATCGAAACCAACTGTTCAGCCCACCAATCAACCGATTATGAGCAGTGATGCAAGTACAATTAGAACAACTTTAAAGTTTGCCACATCAAGCGCGACTATAAAGCCTTTACTTAGTACTAAAGCCAACACTGAAGAATCAACCATAGCGTTTGAAACATCAGAACCGACCAAACAGCCAATCATAAGCACTGACGCTAGTACTATCGTTACAACTGCAAGGTTTGTCACGTCAAAACCGACCATAACGCCAATATTCAGCACACGAGTGAACGATTCCGTGACAACTCCAGTGGTTGCTACATCGAAACCAACTGTTCAGCTAACTAATCAACCGATTATCAGTAGTGATGCAAGTACAATAAGAACAACTTTAAAGTTTGCCACATCAAGCGCGACCATAAAGCCTTTACTTAGTACTAAAGCCAATACTGAAGAATCAACCATAGCGTTTGAAACATCAGAACCGACCAAACAGCCAATCATAAGCACTGACGCTAGTACAATCGTTACAACTCCAAGGTTTGTCACGTCAAAACCAACCATAACGCCAATATTTAGCACACGAGTGAACGATTCCGTGACAACTCCAATGGTTTCTACATCGAAACCAACTGTTCAGCCAACCATTCAACCGATTATGAGCAGTGATGCAAGTACAATAAGAACAACTTTAAAGTTTGCCACATCAAGCGCGACCATAAAGCCTTTACTTAGTACTAAAGCCAACACTGAAGAATCAACCATAGCGTTTGAAACATCAAAACCGACCAAACAGCCAATCATAAGCACTGACGCTAGTACAATCGTTACAACTCCAAGGTTTGTCACGTCAAAACCGACCATAACGCCAATATTTAGCACACGAGTGAACGGTTCCGAGACATCTCCAGTGGTTGCTACATCGAAACCAACTGTTCAGCCAACGAACCAACCGATTATGAGCAGTGATGCAAGTACAATAAGAACAACTTTAAAGTTTGCCACATCAAGCGCGACCATAAAGCCTTTACTTAGTACTAAAGCCAACACTGAAGAATCAACCATAGCGTTTGAAACATCAGAACCGACCAAACAGCCAATCATAAGCACTGACGCTAGTACAATCGTTACAACTCCAAGGTTTGTCACGTCAAAACCGACCAAACAGCCAATCATAAGCACTGACGCTAGTACTATCGTTACAACTCCAAGGTTTGTCACGTCAAAACCGACCATAACGCCAATATTTAGCACACGAGTGAACGATTCCGTGACAACTCCAGTGGTTGCTACATCGAAACCAACTGTTCAGCCAACTAATCAACCGATTATCAGCAGTGATGCAAGTACAATGAGAACAACTTTAAAGTTTGCCACATCAAGCGCGACTATTAAGCCTTTACTTAGTACTAAAGCCAACACTGAAGAATCAACCATAGCGTTTGAAACATCAGAACCGACCAAACAGCCAATCATAAGCACTGACGCTAGTACAATCGTTACAACTCCAAGGTTTGTCACGTCAAAACCAACCATAACGCCAATATTTAGCACACGAGTGAACGATTCCGTGACAACTCCAATGGTTGCTACATCGAAACCAACTGTTCAGCCAACCATTCAACCGATTATGAGCAGTGATGCAAGTACAATAAGAACAACTTTAAAGTTTGCCTCATCAAGCGCGACCATAAAGCCTTTACTTAGTACTAAAGCCAACACTGAAGAATCAACCATAGCGTTTGAAACATCAGAACCGACCAAACAGCCGATCATAAGCACTGACGCTAGTACTATCTTTACAACTCCAAGGTTTGTCACGTCAAAACCGACCATAACGCCAATATTTAGCACACGAGTGAACGATTCCGTGACAACTCCAGTGGTTGCAACATCGAAAAAAACTGTTCAGCCAACTAATCAACCGATTATCAGTAGTGATGCAAGTACAATTAGAACAACTTTAAAGTTTGCCACATCAAGCGCGACCATAAAGCCTTTACTTAGTACTAAAGCCAACACTGAAGAATCAACCATAGCGTTTGAAACATCAAAACCGACCAAACAGCCAATCATAAGCACTGACGCTAGTACAATCGTTACAACTCCAAGGTTTGTCACGTCAAAACCGACCATAACGCCAATATTTAGCACACGAGTGAACGGTTCCGAGACATCTCCAGTGGTTGCTACATCGAAACCAACTGTTCAGACAACGAACCAACCGATTATGAGCAGTGATAGAAGTACAATAAGAACAACTTTAAAGTTTGCTACATCAAGCGCGACCATAAAGCCTTTACTTAGTACTAAATCCAACACTGAAGAATCAACCATAGCGTATGAAACATCAGAACCGACCAAACAGCCAATCATAAGCACTGACGCTAGTACTATCGTTACAACTCCAAGGTTTGTCACGTCAAAACCGACCATAACGCCAATATTTAGCACACGAGTGAACGATTCCGTGACAACTCCAGTGGTTGCTACATCGGAACCAACTGTTCAGCCAACTAACCAACCGATTTTCAGTAGTGATGCAAGTACAATAAGAACAACTTTAAAGTTTGCCACATCAAGCGCGACCATAAAGCCTTTACTTAGTACTAAAGCCAACACTGAAGAATCAACCATAGCGTATGAAACATCAGAACCGACTAAACAGCCAATCATAAGCACTGACGCTAGTACTATCGTTACAACTCCAAGGTTTGTCACGTCAAAACCGACCATAACGCCAATATTCAGCACACGAGTGAACGATTCCGTGACAACTCCAGTGGTTGCTACATCGGAACCAACTGTTCAGCCAACTAACCAACCGATTTTCAGTAGTGATGCAAGTACAATAAGAACAACTTTAAAGTTTGCCACATCAAGCGCGACCATAAAGCCTTTACTTAGTACTAAAGCCAACACTGAAGAATCAACCATAGCGTTTGAAACATCAGAACCGACCAAACAGCCAATCATAAGCACTGACGCTAGTACAATCGTTACAACTCCAAGGTTTGTCACGTCAAAACCAACTATAACGCCAATATTGAGCACACGAGTGAACGATTCCGTGACAACTCCAATGGTTGCTACATCGAAACCAACTGTTCAGCCAACGAACCAACCGATTATGAGCAGTGATGCAAGTACAATAAGAACAACTTTAAAGTTTGCCACATCAAGCGCGACCATAAAGCCTTTACTTAGTACTAAAGCCAACACTGAAGAATCAACCATAGCGTTTGAAACATCAAAACCGACCAAACAGCCAATCATAAGCACTGACGCTAGTACAATCGTTACAACTCCAAGGTTTGTCACGTCAAAACCGACCATAACGCCAATATTTAGCACACGAGTGAACGGTTCCGAGACATCTCCAGTGGTTGCTACATCGAAACCAACTGTTCAGCCAACGAACCAACCGATTATGAGCAGTGATGGAAGTACAATAAGAACAACTTTAAAGTTTGCCACATCAAGCGCGACCATAAAGCCTTTACTTAGTACTAAAGCCAACACTGAAGAATCAACCATAGCGTTTGAAACATCAGAACCGACCAAACAGCCAATCATAAGCACTGACGCTAGTACTATCCTTACAACTCCAAGGTTTGTCACGTCAAAACCGACCATAACGTCAATATTTAGCACACGAGTGAACGATTCCGTGACAACTCCAGTGGTTGCTACATCGAAACCAACTGTTCAGCCAACTTATCAACCAATTATCAGTAGTGATGCAAGTACAATAAGAACAACTTTAAAGTTTGCCACATCAAGCGCGACCATAAAGCCTTTACTTAGTACTAAAGCCAACACTGAAGAATCAACCATAGCGTTTGAAACATCAGAACCGACCAAACAGTCAATCATAAGCACTGACGCTAGTACAATCGTTACAACTCCAAGGTTTGTCACGTCAAAACCAACCATAACGTCAATATTTAGCACACGAGTTAACGATTCCGTGACAACTCCAATGGTTGCTACATCGAAACCAACTGTTCAGCCCACCAATCAACCGATTATGAGCAGTGATGCAAGTACAATAAGAACAACTTTAAAGTTTGCCACATCAAGCGCGACCATAAAGCCTTTACTTAGTACTAAAGCCAATACTGAAGAATCAACCATAGCGTTTGAAACATCAGAACCGACCAAACAACCAATCATAAGCACTGACGCTAGTACAATCGTTACAACTCCAAGGTTTGTCACGTCAAAACCGACCATAACGCCAATATTTAGCACACGAGTGAACGATTCCGAGACAACTCCAATCTTTGCTACATCGAATCCAACTGTTCAGCCAACTAATCAACCGGTAATAAGCAGTGATGCAAGTACAATTATGACAACTTTAAAGTTTGCCACATCAAGTGCGACCATAAAGCCTTTACTTAGTACTAAAGCCAACACTGAAGAATCAACCATAGCGTTTGAAAAATCAGAATCGACAAAACAGCCAATCATAAGCACTGACGCTAGTACAATCGTTACAACTCCAAGGTTTGTCACGTCAAAACCAACCATAACGCCAATATTTAGCACACGAGTGAACGATTCCGTGACAACTCCAATGGTTGCTACATCGAGGCCAACTGTTCAGCCCACCAATCAACCGATTATGAGCAGTGATGCAAGTTCAATAAGAACAACTTTAAAGTTTGCCACATCAAGCGCGACCATAAAGCCTTTACTTAGTACTAAAGCCAACACTGAAGAATCAACCATAGCGTTTGAAACATCAGAACCGACTAAACAGACAATCATAAGCACTGACGCTAGTACAATCGTTACAACTCCAAGGTTTGTCACGTCAAAACCAACTATAACGCCAATATTTAGCACACGAGTGAACGATTCCGTGACAACTCCAATGGTTGTTACATCGAAACGAACTGTTCAGCCAACCATTCAACCGATTATGAGCAGTGATGCAAGTACAATAAGAACAACTTTAAAGTTTGCCACATCAAGCGCGACCATAAAGCCTTTACTTAGTACTAAAGCCAATACTGAAGAATCAACCATAGCGTTTGAAACATCAGAACCGACCAAACAACCAATCATAAGCACTGACGCTAGTACTATCGTTACAACTCCAAGGTTTGTCACGTCAAAACCGACCATAACGCCAATATTTAGCACACGAGTGAACGATTCCGAGACAACTCCAATCTTTGCTACATCGAATCCAACTGTTCAGCCAACTAATCAACCGGTTATAAGCAGTGATGCAAGTACAATTATGACCACTTTAAAGTTTGCCACATCAAGTGCGACTCTAAAGCCTTTACTTAGTACTAAAGCCAACACTGAAGAATCAACCATAGCGTTTGAAACATCAGAATCGACCAAACAGCCAATCATAAGCACTGACGCTAGTACAATCGTTACAACTCCAAGGTTTGTCACGTCAAAACCGACCTTAACGCCAATATTTAGCACACGAGTGAACGATTCCGTGACATCTCCAGTGGTTGCTACATCGAAACCAACTGTTCAGCCAACGAACCAACCGATTATGAGCAGTGATGCAAGTACAATTAGAACAACTTTAAAGTTTGCCACATCAAGCGCGACTATAAAGCCTTTACTTAGTACTAAAGCCAACACTGAAGAATCAACCATAGCGTTTGAAACATCAGAACCGACCAAACAGCCAATGATAAGCGCTGACGCTAGTACTATCGTTACAACTCCAAGGTTTGTCACGTCAAAACCGACCATAACGCCAATATTTAGCACACGAGTGAACGATTCCGTGACAACTCCAGTGGTTGCTACATCGAAACCAACTGTTCAGCCAACTAATCAACCGATTATGAGCAGTGATGGAAGTACAATAAGAACAACTTTAAAGTTTGCCACATCAAGCGCGACCATAAAGCCTTTACTTAGTACTAAAGCCAACACTGAAGAATCAACCATAGCGTTTGAAACATCAGAACCGACCAAACAGCCAATGATAAGCACTGACGCTAGTTCAATCGTTACTACTCCAAGGTTTGTCACGTCAAAACCGACCATAACGCCAATATTTAGCACACGAGTGAACGGTTCCGAGACAACTTCAATGATTGATACATCGAAATCAACTGTTCAGACAACCAATCAACCGATTATGAGCAGTGATGCAAGTACAATTAGAACAACTTTAAAGTTTGCTACATCAAGTGCGACTGTAAAGCCTTTACTTAGTACGAAAGCGAACACTGTAGAATCAACTTTTGTGTCAGAAACATCAGGAACAACTGAACAGCCAATAATAAGCACTGAAGCTAGTACACTATTTACAACTTCGAGGTTTATCACGTCTCAAATGTCTATAACACCGGTCCCAAGTACAAGAGTCAACCATACTGAGACAACTCCAATGGTTCCTACATCAAATTATACAATGCCGGCAACTGATCAACCCGATATGAGCAGTGGCGCTAGTACCCTGAGAACGTCGTCTATGTTTGCTGCATCAAATAAGACAATAAAGCCTTTGGTCAGTACAGAAATCATCTCTTCCGAAACAAACCCTGGATTTGGAACATCAGAACCAACTAAACATCCAATGATCAGCACTGAAGGCAGTACTATTGTTGCAACTTCGAGACTTGTTACGTCAGAAACGACCATAATGCCAGTGTTTAGCACAGGAGTCAGTAATATTGAGAAAACTCCAACACTTTCTGCCACATCGGGAAAGACCATTCAGACAACCATCAAAACCAAAGCCAGCTCGGAATCCAGCCCCGAAGTGACATCTCCAGGCTTTGTTTGGACGAGACCGACGAATCAGCCAGTACATAGCAGCGGGGGAAGCACTATAATACCAACTCAAAGATTTGCAACATCAACACCGACCAGCCAAACAATCATAAGCACTGAAGCCATTATCGTAGAAACACCGACCAGTGAGCCATTGACTTATACTGAAGTTAGCACAAAAGAAAAATCTCCAACTATTTTGACATCAATTACCATTGAATCGACATCTTTAGAAACAATTTCAAGGTTTTCTTCTTCAAAACCTACCATTCATCAATATGTAAGCACAGATATATTCAACACTGAAACAACAATGATGTCTGCTACACCAGAACAGACCTTTTATCCTGTGCTAAGCACAGAAACCAGTTCTCTAGAAACCATCTTTAGTTTTGGCACAACTGATTCGACAATAAGACCAACGATAAGATCCACATATATAAGCACAAACACCAGTGAAATAGAAAAGTCAACAAGGTTAACTGGACTCACTTCGACTTTTAAACCGTTTTATAGCACAGAAGGCAAAGCTATAGAAACGTCACGTATGTTTAGTGGATTATCTTCTACTTTTAAACCATTTTTTAGCACAGAAGCGAGTACTATAAAAACATCACTAAGGTCTACTGAACCTTTTTCGTCATTTACGTATTTTGTAAGCACAGAAGCACGCAAAATGGAAACGTCACATATGTTTACCGGATCACTATCGACGTTAAACCCAAGGACAGAAGCAGGTACAGTAGAATCCTCTATAATAATTACATCGGTTTTGACTTTAAATCGCTTTGAAAATACAGACACAAGTATATATTATATACGTGCGATAGAAACTTCACCTATAAAAACAAGTGAAGACATTCGAGGCATTATGTCTAGACAATATCATGTTGCTCCAACGTGTGGTCTATATATGAACATAACTAACTCCACCATACCATTTTAATCTCATTGTTTTTTCTTTGGTCAGCTATAAATGTTCGAATAATTTGCTAAACAGTTCATGTGAATGAGTATTGAGCTTAGCAAAATATAATACACGGTTGTCCATAAATTCTTCTTTAATTCTTCTGTTGGCATGGCAGTTTTTCAAATGGGTCTTGCTAATCAATAGCTAGATTCTGATAATTAACCTATTAAAGATTTAACTACACCGAAGAGTTTCTTTAATTTGCATTTGATTGCTCCCTTTCAGACAGATCACTGGAAACAAGAAGCCAAACCAATATATATACCGAACCTTTTGTTACTGGTTCTGTTAAGGTAATCATTGACATTTATGTTTAGTTAAACATTTAATATACAGTAGAAACTAATCCGAACTTCCTTCGGGCTGACCAAAACGTTCTGATTAGGGAGGATTTCGTATTACTCTAACAGAACTAGGTTTTGCCCATTTAGAGTTTGTAGGGAAGATTTACTTCATCTGTTTTATGCCATCGTTGGTTTGTAAGTACAACTGTAGTTCCTGTTCTTATATTGTCTGCAGTTGTGAATTATTCTTGTATCGATACAATTAATGACATCTATTTACGAGTATATGTATTATTAATGAGGACATTATGTATAACGAGACAGTAACACTTACGCAAATAGTGTTAAAAAGAATAAGGTATTTCCAAAGAAACCTCGAACATAAATAAACCAGCAGAATTAGCTATGACATGTATCGCTTTAGATTTGATAGGTAGCGAGGTATGAGAAGGCCGATGTGCAATACGTATTATAACTATTATTATCAATTATTGCAGGGACATTGGTTAATTAACCCTTAACCTTTTCATAATTTTATTCTATCTTATTAATTATGATTTAGGAGTTAATGTAAAAATAACCGAAGAAATGCCATTTATGGAATAATGACCCACTACTCAGTAATTACCAAAACGTCATAGATTGCTGCATTACTCTTATATTTATTTTGACGAAAATTTCACTTTAAACGTATTGACGTATTGCTGACTGACCATACAACCATAGATGTGTTCATATTTACTAGTACATGTTGTACGACCGTTATATTAAACATGATTAATATTTGTATGTAAATGTCGAACGATCTAAACAACATTTGAAGCCACAAAATAACAAAAAAAAAAAAACGAATACAACATATGTGTATTCCTTGTATTTATCTAGCAACAACTTGACGTTAATATGATTTATCTATACTTTACAGTATCATACATCAATCTATACGAGTGTAACAACAGAAATGACGCAATATGCAAGCATGTCACCTCCACAAGTTACATCTAGCAAGCAGACAGGTGTTTTCACATCAGTAAACTATACACAACTAGGATCATCCAGTACATTTAGCAGTTCTTCATTTTCATCCAGTGTTGCAAACACGACAGTTGGAATAATAAGTTTGGTGTCATCTTCTTTGGAATCGTCCTCAATACCATCAACAGAATCATCATCTTCTTTGGAATCGTCCACTCTACCATCAACAGAATCGTCATCTTCTTTTGAATCGTCCACTATACCATCAACAGAATCGTCATCTTCTTTTGAATCGTCCACTATACCATCAACACAACCATCATCTACATTGATATCTTCACCAGTATACAGTGTTTCTTCAACAGTTTTGTCTGGAAGCTCATTGCGGGAATTGTCAACTGAATTTAGCTCAGACAAACCCACTACAATGTTTACTTCTTTCACCGACACGATTACAGATCTATCAGCGATTATTACTGAAAGCTTTCTCTCTACGCAAATTATTTTAACTAATCCTAGTAGAGACTCATCAACAACCAGTTCGACATTAATAACGACAACCGATAGCGGATGTTGTTGTGAAACACGTAAACATGGTGATCTTGTTATTCTAGCAGAGTAAGCAATTTATTTCTTTATTCCTCCTTTAATCCTTCGTGAAATTCTTTACTGAAGTAAACATATTTCACATGTTTTAGATTAAAAAGAAATAATCGGATAATAGATATTTGACATTTTGTCTGATAAACATGTGCACTTGTGTAATTTGCTATGTTATTATTCTGTAAATCAGAAGACTCTTTATTGTCATTTTATTAAATATTGCGTAAAGCTTTTAGAAATATATTTATATATATATAATTTCAGAGTTGTTAATGTGGAAAGGGAAGAATGTACGGGTCCAACAAGTGAGATTATTATCATTATTAATACATTGGTACAAAATATACTTGAGTGCATTAAAAAGCAGATTTAAAATGTGTAATATCTAATTTATTTCTAAAGGGCTTCCTTTCAGTCCAGACTTCACGAAGATAAAGTAATTTATTTTCCTCAATTCGACGCTGAACATCCAAGACTATATTAGCTATGTCATACTTTCAGAAATGACTTCAGCACTAACTAGCAACTCACCAACAAGAATACATGAATTAACAACAACAACAACTGTTCCTACCACATCTACGCCTGTCATCTGCTACCCACAACCTTCGCCAGTGGGAAAATTGATAATAATTGCCCAGTAAGTAAAACAATCCTCTTTAATAATCGAAATAATTTTTCTGTTGGTTTAGACAACGTTCTAAAAAATGCTATCACCTGTACGAATACGTTTAAACAAGATTGGATTAATAAAGTGATTCCCAATGTATCTAGAAAGAATAGCTTAGTTCGATATGTTCAAACTTTTATAGATTATATCTGTTTCCATAGGAGATTGGCCAAAGTCATTATTCTGTTTGGACTAAGAAGATCTACTTTGGTAGTTTGTTTAGTTGGTAGCACGTTATCATAACGTTTAATTTAGGCCTATTCATTGTATTTGTATCTTGATAGAACTCTAAAAAAGCTTCAATAATTTCCCACGTCAATAGATTCCTCATTGAATACTAGCAACTTATCCTGAACAATTCTTAATTCAGTCACGTTTATCTTTTTCAGGATCGTGGAAACCCAGAGTGAGTATGCGTCTAGTCTTTAAATATTCCAAGACCATATGTCAAGAACACATTGAACAATTACTAATATGAATTATCATTTTTATGACGCTTTCTTTTCAATAAATTTGACCTTTACAAATGGTCATTCATTTTTTTTATTGCAAAAAAGTCTTGAATCAATTTACGTTGTGGTGTTCTTCTTGATATAATTTATATGTTAAAATATACGCCCCTTTTTAATAGTAAGAGTCATATGAGGCAGATAGTTCACTTAACCAGCATTCCTGGGAGGAACCAGTACTCGACTCCCATCCTCAGTAAACAAATGTCTACTTTGTCACACAAAGAGACATGGCCGTTAGCGGGGCTCGAACCCACGAACCTCTATCAGTGAGAGGTAACAGTGATTTAAAGTCTCTGACCTTTTCCACTCGTCCAATTAAGTATGAAAGCGTGTATGTCACTCTGTAGTTTGAAATTCAGTCTGAATAACATTTTAATGTAGCAAAAAAAGGGACTGTTTGTTTCATGTAAATATTTAGAACATTCACACTCACATGAATTCAAGAAATACATCAATAGACTTTTTTTCAACTGCAATATCGAACTAGCTTTGTTTTGCACCACATGTACACATTCCGATAAATGACAAACTTATTTTAATTGTGATTAGCCCACATTAAAATTAACATGACATTAATGGTACTATGTTATATTCTTATTCAACATATTCGGTTTCTTTTTTGTTTGTTTTTCTATTGGTTTTAATTTGCTTTGTAATTCATCAATTTTGATATTTTAGTACATATCATTTCTAACCAATGATGTAATATGTGAACGAACATGGTTAATTTACACTTCCTGTCTATAAAATCTCCAATTGAAGACTTCTGTATCTAGAAAGAGTTTATTATTTTGGTAGATTCAGGAAATGTTAAGGGAAAACTGAATTCGACTTGACACTATGTAATGGTTAGAATGAATTAGTTCTAATAAAGGTGTGATTGGTAAATAAGTGTTGAATGTATTTTTTTTACTTTTCAGAATAGTGCGAAAGCACCGGTCTACCTGATGACCTCTGTGCAGGGCTGGCATTCGCCGAGTTTTAAATGTGACGTGTGTTGTTACGCGGGGGACTGTTTTTTATCATTGATCAGTCACAAGCCAGTGTGCTTCCACTGTTTTAAAAACAGGTGCAATATATCTTAGTGAAGGGTAGCGATTTGTTACTGAATCAATCCATCAATTCATCAACATCTGGGTTTTGATATAATATGGTATTTATAGTGAATAATGCAAAAAGGGATCAACTCGTATATATTATACATTCTGTGAAAGACTTAAATGTGCTAATTCATCCTAAAAGAATTGTTGTCCACCTCTGTTTAGTATGTTTTAATTTCGAGGGTTCAACGCAACAGTGTCGTAACTCATATTGAAATAAGAACAAGTTACGACAGTGTTGCGCTGAACCCTCGATTTGTATTTAAACTACAGTTCAACCTCTCCAAAGCAACACCCTTTGGGAGATCTGGACAAGCAAAATTATGTTGTTGTTGTTGTTGATATGCTGTTGCTGTAAAGACTCATGCTGTTGTTGAACGGAGGTTGTTGACCAAAAGAGGGCCACTCTGGAGATAACTCAGGTTGTACAGTTTTATAAGCATGTACTTAGAAAACCAAGGTCTATCATTTGTTTGCGTATATAATCAATCATAAACACGTGTATTCTTTGGTAATAAACACGTTCTGTACCTATTTGAATGTGTGACAATCTCGATACGGAATGCTATTTGTGCGTCTTGCGACGACATTTGAAGAACACACTTAATAGTATATAGTCATTTCATGGGCATTAAAGGAACATTAAAAAATGTGGTCCCGAGATGGAGGGATGAATTGTTAACTGTTGCCACGACACCGAGGGCCACAGGTTGACTGTTCTACAAATGCCCATGAAATAACTGTTTTATTACCTAATGCATTATATGAATGTTTTTATGTATTCAATTCTTCCTTTGAAAAATCTTAGAAACGATTTGGATTTGACATTTTCTACGAAATCACTAAATTGGCGTATGTTTAAATTAATATCATATTAACACCTGCAGATACAATAACCCGAACTCCGTCATGACCGCGAACGAACGTTTATTACGGAAACACCCGATATCGAGGCAGTCAACAGTTGAAAATGTAGACCGGTCATCAGTTCGCACTATGACTCAAATTACAAATCCTGACAATTATCCAACTTTTTTAAAACAGTAAAAAATAACGAATTAACATTTATTTGATGCGTTGGGTAAATAAAGTAAAATCGATTTTGTGATGTTTGAATTTCACATTTATTGCGATTTAGTATAACATAATGTTTATATAACTATAATTCATTCAGTACGTATATGCTTAATTTCACTATCCATTTTGATTTTTACTGCATTTAAAGCTTATATATTTCAACTTGTGTGTTCAGTTTAATGGGTTGTTACAAAATTGTTCTCATTGTTCATTGTATATTTGACCATTTTCTGTGCTTAGCTCATCATACATTATGTACGAATCGTATGTATACTATGAAGGTCACGTTAAGGTGTCAAAAGATGTTTTTAAGGAAACATTGGTGTACAGTACAAACTCCACAGAGCCCCTCTCCTGAGCAACAACTCCCCTTCTACAATAGCATGATTCTTTTCCTACTGTCCGATTTAACCATAAATCTAACCTCTCTAAAGCAACAACCACTCAAACTCAACAACATAATTTTGCTTCTCCCAAAGGGTGTTGCTTTGGGGAGGTCGCACTGTACATAATTATTTTCATGTTGTTTTGTTCTTTTGTTCTGCCATTTTGTTTTTATATCATGTGACTTATATATTGGTATAATCTAGTGATCCTTATCACTGGAGTAGCCTAACTACTTGAATAATAAATCATGTTTTTTACTTTGGTTTTGTCTTATGGATTTTCAGTAAGTTGTAAGATGATATTTTATTGTCTCATAAAATATCAAACAAGCTTTTACATTTTTTGAAGACGATTTATCGCATTCCTATATGTCGCCGTTTCTATCTGCATGAGCCCAAGAACAACTAGTAACAAAATAGTACGATGACCAGAATTAACTGAACGTTTGTACATCAAAATAAATCGAAACAAAATTCTTCAAAACTTTGATTAGCATATATTAATCAATATTTCGAAAAAAATGCCATAGTTTTGACGAATCATAACATATTTGTCTTTATTCGCTAAAATATTTTGTCAATGCGGACTAATCTTTATTTTGACCAAAATGTAGATCTCGGTTAGCATCTAATCGAGAAAATTTTAGATTGACGTCATCAGACAAAGTTTCCCCTAAGGAAATAATTCTTCGTATGAGAAGAAAAAAGTACTGACAAATATTCTGGTAAAGATATCTAATTTGAAAAAAAAAACACTTTTATTTCACTGTGTATATGTCTGTGGTCACTGCCATAGGCTACTAACGAGGCGTTCGCGAGATAAAATACAAAATAATTAAATAATAACAAGTAAAATAATTATCAGGTAAAATGTTTTAGAAAATATCACAATTCAAATTACAAAAAAAACACTGATTTATACTATAGACTGAATGGTACATGCATATAAAACATGTTGAATTTACAAACAATATCGTATCATGTTCTAGCAAATTCTATCACTTTCCACTGGTATTTTATCTCATGCTTTTGGTTGTGCTCGTTTATACTAAAAGGTCCACCAGCTTCTTGATAATAATGAAAAAATATTTGCTCTAAAACAATATTTACGTAATGTAATTATTTCGGCTCATCTCGTAAAAACGTTGTCAGATGCTGTTTTGGCAAAATCATTGAAAAAATACTGTGGTACATTAAAGTACTTCATGATTAAAATAGAAAATTTCGGAATGTTTTATTGCAAGTGAAATTCATTTCCACTGATAAAACATCATTCTCGGTAAGATAAGATCTACTTTAATTTTAACATCCAAAAATGGGGCTTTAATATTTTTAATTCATTCTAAACTTTTCATCAAATTATTTTGATAGATCACATACGACTGTTGTAAAAACTATTGATATTGTAAAAGTTCTATTTCTGCAGTAACATCCTCCGTAAGCAACTACCTACCCTTTCACATAAAGAGACATGATCGGGAGCGGGGATGGAACCTGCGACACTCTATCAGTGAGAGGTTTACAGTGATTTTAAGTCAGCGACCTTAGCCACTCAACCACGGAGTCGGGTCCGCTTACTTTCTGTCGTAACATACTATCTCATCATTTCAATTTTGGCATCAAAAATGTTCTGTCAATGTCAGATTTGATGAAATTCGCCATGATAATGTTCTGTCAATGTCAGATTTGATGTAATTCACCATGAAAATGTTCTGTCAATGTCAGATTTGATGTAATACGCCATGATAATGTTCTGTCAATGTCAGATTTGATGTAATTCACCATGAAAATGTTCTGTCAATGTCAGATTTTATGTAATTCACCATGATAATGTTCTGTCAATGTCAGATTTGATGTAATTCACCATGATAATGTTCTGTCAATGTCAGATTTGATGTAATTCGCCATGATAATGTTCTGTCAATGTCAGATTTGATGTAATTCACCATGAAAATGTTCTGTCAATGTCAGATTTGATGTAATTCACCATGATAATGTTCTGTCAATGTCAGATTTGATGTAATTCACCATGAAAATGTTCTGTCAATGTCAGATTTGATGTAATTCACCATGAAAATGTTCTGTCAATGTCAGATTTGATGTAATTCACCATGAAAATGTTCTGTCAATGTCAGATTTGATGCAATACGCAATGATAATGTTCTGGAAGATTTAAATATAGAAGAGTAGACTGGTGAAGTATATATTCACATTATTTGTATAAATATGTGAACAAATGCCACACTTGGGAAAAACAAAATGTGGCCTTTATTGACAGGAAGTGTTTATTCGAAGGTCATTTTGTTAAATATAACCAATGACGGTTTTTGAAAAGAATGTTATTCGGAGGTGGCTGCAGACACAGGTTTTACTGTACATAATTGTATTTGCACTGATGTCACATCGCAGTATCGAACAATTATGACATCATTTTGATTTGAATCTATCCTTGTGGACACATGGACTACATTATATGATAATGATGACAAAATTGTTCAATATTGCAGTGGGAAATTAGTGCAAATACAATTATATTCAATATTTTGAAATAAATGATAAAACAATACCATTAATGTCCGACAAATTATTTATACCGAGAAACCAGTCACATTTTTATAATGTATGACATGCATAGACATGACCATGAACAAGACAACGCCATTTGTAAGATTGAACTAAACATGAGTTAATGTCTTTATACATTAAACCACTGAAAACCGGACTTCCGGGAAACCGGAATTCTCAGATTTTTGGTCCAGTCCGGATTTCAGGGTTTTACTGTATCTATAATGAGCTATAGACAGCAAAGTTCTAAAATGAAATATAAAAATATAAATTAGTATAAAAATCAAGGGCACGCTATCTTTTTTATGTGAGTATACATATACAGTGTATACTGTGGAATCATTAATTTTCGTTGGGGATTTAATTTCGTAGATTTTTTGTGAGGCATATCCACGAAATCAAATCCCTACGAATTTAAATGCAGAGATAAGGCATTTCTTTTCAAAAATCAAAATCCACGAATGTATGTCCCCACGAAATAGTCATTTTAGTAAAAACCACAAAATTGAGCCCAACGAAAAAAAATGAAACTACAGTACATACATATATAATATATAAAGAATATATTGATAATGACATGCTTTCAGGTACGACATTTACATTTGCGTTGTAAAGATGGGCGGAGTTATGTTATTAAATCCTGGTTTATCCAAATATGTGTCATCAGCTCTCTGTATGTTGCTGTCTTTGTTCGTTTCATCATCCTGTATTGAAATATTGACAATAAGAATACCAAGGCTCTCATATAAATGGCTAGTAATAATACTCGAACTAATTATCTATACATTTACTCTCTTAAAAAGAACTACTAGTATATATGAAGAGATCATTTATGCACGCAGCCCACCAAGGCTATGTGAGTTGTAATCACTACATTTTGTATTATTTTAGATTAGTGGCCTTACAAGAACGAACACTACCCAAATAAGTCGATGTTTGACGGAAAACTTGTTTTTTTCAGTCATCGATTAGCTAAATTAATCATTTATATATAACACTTTAACACATTTTTTGTATATTACCTTGTATTCATCAGTGTTATCTCTGGTTGACGAAAAACTTGTCAGGAAATGATAAAATGGTGACAGCAATTTTTTATCTACAGGTTTGTTACGTGTTCCTCCTGCCAGATAAAACATAGCTTGTTTATTGTAAAATTATCAAAAACATGACATCGCATACCCAAAATACGTGCAAGAATAGAAACTATCCGCTTACATCATAGTCTTTGTTCACTCAGTCCTTTGATCTATAGACTTCTATGTTGTTTTGGCTGTGTTGGAGCGGTAAAAAGTCTGCTTTCTTGTTTACCTGATATCTCCTTTATACCAATGGGAACAGCATCTATCTCAGGCGCAAGATTAAAAACTACTGGATCTACCAACTGCACTCACTCCACCCAGTTGGGACCATGTCTCAAGTTAGCATGGATTTACACAGCCAATTTATATGGACATCTAAATCATGGCTTCGAATCATAGGTAGTGCGTCATGAGATAGTTAAGGGCATTTATCATGTTCATGTTGAGAGGTTGGCATTTACTATCCGAGAACAGAGTTGGAACTGGTGCAAATACAAGGCAAGCAGATTAGGGTATAAAAACCAAAAGGCTCGTAAAATTTAGTGCAATTCCCGGAAAATAAAAAGATATAGCTCATTGGTGTTCTGATACATATTAAAATCAAGTATACTTATAGACACTTATAACTAACATAGAAACATTAAAGAACAAGATTAAGAGAATTGAGCTCGGACACTGATCTAAAGTTTTATAACCTCGGGGCCAGGTATCTATAAGATTAATGAGAATAAAATTGAAGTACCTGTTAAGCAGCTTACAATCACGGCGACAACGACAACAATGCAAACTGCAAAAGCACTGTACCATAGATATGATAAACTATAGAACATCTCCAAGCCACTGAAAGAAATGTGAACACAGATATGCAGGTACTGAACTAATTGACGATAGTAACAAAGCACACGATAATGATAACATTGAGCGGACAAGACTAAGTGCATTAGGACATTGCAGGTTTTTGATAATAAATTTATTGAGCTGTATTTAAAGATTTGATACATTTTGTGTTCTTTAAAATGTGACTTAAAATGTCTTACGTTTGCGTTTCCAACATGATAGGGCCTGCGGTTGTTGAATATTCTGCAGATATCGATGACGTCATTGTTGATGTCATCACTGACGTCAAATTAGTTGTGTTCGTTGCAGTAGCTGAACAGACTGGTGGTGGAGGCCTGTTGTCATTTGCCATCAGTATGGCCCCTACAGAAAGCCATGACGACATTACTAAGCCAACTAAGAGACCAATGACCGCTCCCTAAAAATGCAGCATATTGAATTATTAAATTCAGTATTTCCACAATAAAACAGAACTTTGTATGACAACTTATGGTGTTACTAAACACAGTGCTCACCTCATTGACGAGAAAATTAATAATCTTTATAGCTATTGTTGTTTTATCGTTGACCTTTACATGTAGATTGTTTCCTGGGTATAACAATAAGGCCGACATTCAAAACTGCCCTTTAATAAATTATTGATTTACAAGAGGCATTAAATTCGTTTAATCATACAATACATACTGTCCATTTCATCAAGCCTACTCGTATGTTAGTGAATTCCATAATGATTTTTATATGGTTATATAAATGTTAGTGTGAATGTTTTGGTGTTTACTGTTCCCTGCTTTTCAAATGTTTCAAATTTTTACGACATGTTTGCATGAGAGAAACAGTCTACATTTACGTGTTTTAAATCTACCAAAACTTACCCATTCATTAACCATTGGTATGAACATGGCACAAATAAAGACTCCCAACAATGGACCTCCTAACATACCATATATACTTATAGCAACTTGTAGAATCAATGGACCAAATAAATCAGCCAGGAAAGCTAAACCAATAGTAACACATCCACTTATCATCGCTGAAAAACAGTAAAAAGCCAACTACTATATTCTTACTAACTATGAATTCTAATACATAATCTATGAGTTTTAAGACCATATTTTCTCCTTTAAAATCATCATTCGGAACACAAGGTGATATTTCATTTTAAAAACACCCTTTGATGTGCGTGCCTAATAAAGTAACTCACTTATGAATAGCTCAATTCTAAGTATTATATCTAACAAATCCTAGATACAAATGCATGTAGTGTAGTCGCAATTATACATGGAAATTTGCAAGTACGTGTATACAATACACCTCAGCCGTAGTTAATACTTTTTGAAACTGCTAATCTATTTTTATTCTTAAACTTGCACCAAACTAGTGCTACCTTCAATTAGAGGAAAGAACTTACCGATCACTTTAGAGATTATTGTAGCTTTGGGTTCCATCAGTGGAACTCCTTTAAATCTTTTATGAGCTGGTTGCACAATGTCCTCCATACACACCAATGCTATTGCATTTATTCCTGATGAAACGGTACTAGAAAAAAGATATGAATTCATATTGAATAATGTCACTGTCTACCATGACTTTAAGGCTTCTGGAGAGCTGATGCTTTAATGATATGTGAGTCGCCTCAAAGAAATACCATAGCAAGGATTCGGTCATACGTCTGTATACTAGGATAATTAAACTGTGTTGTGTTACAATTGTCACAGTCTAGAGTTAGAGCTAAATAGTGATGAAACTATTGAATAACAGAGTTTGATGGACAGTAGGAATGTTTGAAATGATAGGTCAGTAGCATATTAGTTGAAAGTTAGGTACAACATTTATGTAACACAGTTGACTAATAGTGTACGAACTGATCTAAACAATTATACGTTGTGGCGGGCGGGATACTTGGGTTTATGAATTAAAATGAATTGAATGGCCGAGAGGGAAAACGATAACAAGACTATGTAATACCTGAGTGATGCGCTAAAAATGCAGGCCAACAAAACACCTGGCAATCCTGGTAGATTTCCTAAAACATCTACTACCAGCCATGGTATTAACTACAAGAGACAAAAACACATTTGATGAATTAATAATGGAAGACATACTGCTAATACAAAGTACAAATTTGAGGACTCGTTGTCATTCAACTCTTCCGTAATGGCGATGATGGCTCAGATGATGATGATGTTGATGATGTTGTTGATGATGATGGTGATGATGGTGGTGATGATGGTGGAGATGATGATCATGGTGATGATGATGATGATGGTGATGATGGTGGAGATGATGATGACGGTGATGATGATGATGGTGGTGGTGGCACTTAACATCGTTTGAACAGATATAAGTACTGTGACAACGAAGAAAGAACTATAGGATATTACTCTCAATCAAAGATTTTCAGACAGTAACTGTTACCTGATCGGGAAGTGATATTGTACAATCTTGCATCGGATCGTTGGGGTATTTCGCATTGAGAACAAGCCCTGCATATACGAACAATGTTGTCACGATAACGCCAGCAGGTAGCTGAAGATATAGGGCTCTGTAATTAGAAAATTCATGCCAATCAGTACTAGTGTTATGCACAGTGATGTAGTAAAATGATGTGCTGATCAAATGATGGTTGTATATAAACACAGTTTCCTACGCTCGTGCGTTGAGTCCATTCATGACTCAGTCTATGTCCATAAAATTCCCATACCAGGAGGCGAATGATATTTTTTTAAAAAAGCGAGCTATGTAATGTTTTATTTATATGTAAACTGGATATAAATTGCCATGTATTGATAAATTCGGTCTTCCAGTGCACAATTAGGCCATTAAATGATGTATAAAAATAATACAAAGTTGACAGTTGCGCAGTTAAAGCTCTGGCCCCTTTATATAGGATCAACAATTATAAATATGTACATTTGAGCCTTTTTAGGTGTTTCCATACTGAGGTAGCGTTGTACCATTGCCTGGTTACCTGCGTAGACAGTTAATGTTGTTATACCACCACCAATAATAAGTGTCCAAAATGAATGGCGCTCAAGTGGGCTCAAGTTGAAGCTGTAAAATAAGAACATGTAAAAGTATGTTCATTATTTGTATTCCATTAAAAAGCACTCGGATTACTAGCATGTTTGTACTTATCAACTCATCAATTCGTTATGAAACAATCCCTAAAAGCTAACTGGATAGTATGACCTTGACCTTTCACCCACTGACCTCAAAATCATTAGGGTACATCTACATGTAATGAATAACATCCCAAACATATCTAAGGAACTTAGGCCAAATAGTTCTCTAGTTATTGCCCGGACAATGTTTGGTTACGGACGGACCTACGGACCGACCGACATGTGCAAAGCAATATACCCCCTTTTCTTCGAAAGGGGACATACCTATTGTCAAATGGAAACACAAATTAACTACATATATGCCTGATATCGGTTTGATTTCATATTTAATGTCCCGTTCCACTTATCCATTGATGAGTTTAAAATTGTTGTGAAGAAGCAAAAGGTTCGTAATTATTTCAAATAGTTTTTTATATTTTATATTAAAATAGGTCTCATTATGAAGTATATATAGAAATGTAACAAAGTATTTTTCAATGATATTGCAAAAACATAAGAAAAAGCATCTGACAACAGTTTTACGAGACGTGGCCAAAGGCTAAAGAAAAACATTATGTAAATATTGTTTTAGAGCAAATAAAATGTATTTGTTATATTTTACTATCAATGACGGTGCATCTATTGTTCTGTATTACTAAATCAAACAAGTTGATAGGCCTTTAAACCAGTAATCGAAGGTACAGTGCAATCTCTCCAAAGCAACAACCTTTGGGAGTAGCAAAATTATGTTGTTGTTGAGAGGCTGTTACTCTGGTGAGGTTAAATTAATAGTAAAATCGTGCGAAAGGAAAACATCAAGCTGTTGTTGAAGGGAGGTTGTTGCTCCAGAGAGGGTCGTTCTGGAGAGATTGTTGCTCAAGAGAGGGCCGTTCTGGAGAGATTGTTGCTCAAGAGAGGGCCGTTCTGGAGAGGTTGTTGCTCAAGAGTGGGCCGTTCTGGAGAGATTGTTGCTCCAGAGAGGGCCGTTCTGGAGAGATTGTTGCTCAAGAGAGGGCCGTTCTGGAGAGATTGTTGCTCAAGAGAGGGCCGTTCTGGAGAGGTTGTTGCTCAAGAGAGGGCCGTTCTGGAGAGGTTGTTGCTCAAGAGAGGGCCGTTCTGGAGAGGTTGTTGCTCAAGAGAGGGCCGTTCTGGAGAGATTGTTGCTCAAGAGTGGGCCGTTCTGGAGAGATTGTTGCTCAAGAAAGGGCCGTTCTGGAGAGATTGTTGCTCAAGAGAGGGCCGTTCTGGAGAGGTTGTTGCTCAAGAGAGGGCCGTTCTGGAGAGGTTGTTGCTCAAGAGAGGGCCGTTCTGGAGAGGTTGTTGCTCAACAGAGGGCCCTTATGGAGAGGTTGTTGCTCAAGAGAGGGCCGTTATGGAGAGGTTGTTGCTCAAGAGAGGGCCGTTCTGAAGAGGTTGTTGCTCAAAAGAGGGCCGTTCTGAAGAGGTTGTTGCTCAAGAGAGGGCCGTTCTGGAGAGGTTGTTGCTCAAGAGAGGGCCGTTCTGGAGAAGCTGAACTGTATTTGTAATGCGTTTGACTCACTTATTGAGGTCAAGTTTGCCGTCTTGTTTAGCTTTCTCCCAGATTGCATTAAATCCCCCGGCTTGTTCGGATCCTTCCACTAGTACCACTATAAAGCCACCCATTATGACAAGCATCTGAAATGTGTCAGTCCACATCACAGCTTTCAGTCCTCCCTGAAATGTGGTAAATTATTCATGATGTATTATAGCAAGTCTGAATTCTCGCAAACCATTACAATACAAATGTACACTCAAACCTGTGGACAATGATCACCTTGTGAAAGACATAATGGGGTCTTTATTGACAGGCGACCTTTATTCGGGGGTCATTTTGTTCTAGATAATAAATGAAAGTTTTAAATGAATACCCTTTATTCACAAGTGTTCTTTATTCGGAGGTTTTACTGAATGTTAAATATGAAGTCAATATGTTTGCTGGAAGACATGTATTTATTAGTATTAAATATATCTACAATGTATATAATATACTTACAATAGCCGTGTAGAATGTACAGATTACACCAATAACAACTATTGAGACAACCATGTTGATATCCATCACTGAAATAAAGCATGTTTAATACATGTACTGTAAAACACCTAAAATCCGGATTCCCTGAAAACCGGAATTCCCTAAAAATGGACTCCCTGAAAACCGGAATTCCCTAAAAATGGACTCCCTGAAAACCACAATTCCCTAAAAAAGGAACTTCCTGAAAACCGGAATTTGCTAAAAATCGGAATTTAAATCCCTTTTTTTAATTCATCAAAGATTTTTTTGAAATCCGGAATTCTCAGAAAACCGGATTTTGACCTAGTCCGAAAGGGGAACAGTTTTCAGGGGTGTTTCTGTATATATAAAATGAATGTGGTGTAAGAATCACACTCCAGACCAGTGCTTAGACTTCAAGATCTTCAGTTACCTATCCTTTCATATTTATTGTGAAACTGAACGATGGTTCAGCTTTCCATAACCGGCGCTCGCTTGGCGTGCATGAATTCTGATGCGAACCAAAGCACTACCTTTTCTACATCCGCCATGATAAATGTTAAACTCGTTTCTCGTGACGTGTTGCAGTGTTAGTGTATGTAAGTTCAGTAACTATGAGTGCTTTCAGTGCTTTGATTTATTGAGTAACATAACTAAGACAAGAGCGATACGTTTTATTATAGAGAAAACTGATCTAGGGACCAGAGACGATTCTCTGATGACAGTCTGTCGTGGCA
This sequence comes from Lutraria lutraria, assembly GCA_964023205.1. Classification (NCBI taxonomy): domain Eukaryota; kingdom Metazoa; phylum Mollusca; class Bivalvia; order Venerida; family Mactridae; genus Lutraria; species Lutraria lutraria. The sequence goes on along the minus strand of OZ026839.1, from coordinate 37,823,027 downwards.
TGAGAAATGTTTATTAATTTCATTGTTTTTATACCATGCATATCATTAGATAACCACTGCCACGGCTGGGGCAAAACATTCACTGATTAGCCTACACTCTTCATATAAACTGTGTGTGAATTAATGTAAACAGCGTCTATTGGTTGCTGATAAATGGCGGAAATGAATGATTCTGAGTTTTTGTCAGATTCTGTAAGAAAACTAACTTCTGGTGATTTGGAGAAATTAGCCGTAGCAGTTATGATTTCTTTACAACGTGTTATAATAATATTAGAAGACAATTTATAACTTAATCTGATCTTACTTATCCAGATATAGAAGGACATTAGATATCAGAGGACTGAAGGCAGAAATATCATACCATACCTCTTACATGAGATTTAACAATCAGTATGTAAAATCTGCGTAGGTTTCGACTGGCTAATGTTAGCACTGAATGAATTTAAGGATAATGTATAAAAATAAAAAAAACTTCCAATACTGAACAACCCGTGGACAACAGTCCTCTCAGTGCTTTGATTGAATATGTTGAGCTCAAGAAGTTTTACAGAACAAGCACGGGTTTTTCACGCGAAGCGCCTTCTCATAAGTGAATCTTTTTACTATGAAGTGTATTTTGTCTGTCTGGAGTTGAGTCTTTTAAACTCGGATATATGATTAAAGTCACGTTAATGCTTTTGCCCATTTGTATAACACATAAACGTTTGGTATCATAGGGCCTCGTCATGTCCTTGCTGAGTCATCGTGTTGAAATTTTAATGAACATGTGCGCAATTAATGAGTTTTCTATGACTCAACCAAAGTCTCTATTGTGAGAAGTAATCACAAGCCAGCATAGAAAACACATAACGCTTGTGGAAGTACTTGTTGAGATTATTTAAAAAGGGCACTTGTATATTTGTTTTACAATGCAATCATCGATATTCTAGCATTTGTTTATTTATTAAGTTAATTTTCCAATTCTCTTTACGTTGCTCGGCAGAAATGTAAATACGAAAACGCTTGTCGCTTGGTAATAAAATTTACATTATGTAATTTTATACAGAACTGAACTGCGCACAGAATATATGAGTATTTAGTATTGTATACCTTGATTTAGTGCAATCGCAGGTGCAAACAGTCCCATAGACATACTAAGGGTCTGAAACAAAAATGTTATAATCTTACACATGGTGTGTAAACAATAATAAACAGTAAAAGTGCAATAATATTATACGGTAGTTCATCACTAAGGGTTGACTATATCATCATGAGCTTTAAAACTTCAAATACTGGTATTTCAATTAAAATGAATAAATAATTACATGATAGTATATACATCGTACATTTAAATGCTGTCAAACCCGTGTAAAAAAGTCAAGCTTGTGTAAAATACAAAGTGTGGCCTTTATTGACAGGTTCTCTGTAATCGGAGATTATTTTGTTCTAAATAACAATGATCGTTTTTTATACGAATGACCTTTATTCACAGAATGACCTTTATTCACAGGATGGCTTTTATTACACAGGTTAGACTGTAATGGTGAATTCATAAATGCCAAAATGTCAGGCTCGAAGATAAGATTTAAACAAACTAATGGTAATCAGTATTGTATGAGAAAGAATAATATATATCATAATCATTGTCCTGACAATTACTGTAGAATCATTAATTTCGTTGGGGATTCAATTTCGTGGATTTCGTGGGTCGGCTCATCCACGAAATCAAATCCCCACGAATTTAAATGCAGAGATAATGCATTTCTTTTCAAAAATCAAAATCCACGAATTTATGTCTCCACGAAATAGCCATTTTAGTAAAAACCACGAAAATTGAGCCCAACGAAAATAAATGAAAATACAGTATTCAATGTTTGACTAAGACAGCTTACATACCATTTGAATTTGAAATACAACACAACCAAGAACCCGAACCAATGTATTGAACCTCAGCTCTAAATACTGAAATAAAATTTACAAAAAATGGATACATTTGTATTTTTGCACCAGTCCCATCTGGCTCTCACTAACTTCACGTTTTGAAATAATTCAAGGACAGATAACTCAAAAACGAGCAAAACGACCCTCATTTTTTCTCTTTAAATGTTTCTATTATCATATATTATAATCATGTTAACGTAAATTAAACGAGTCAACAGCAGATTCATCGTGGAACGAAATGTGTTTAAAACGAAAGACAGAAAACCCAAATAAAAAACGTAACCAAATTGAGAAATCACCAAATTGTTGTTTCCCTATTCCAGTATTAGGAACGTAATGGTTTTGAAAATTGGTGAAACGTATATAACGTAACTTGATGGGACTAGGTGCATTGTCCACCATAATAAAACAGTGATATAAAAATCAAATTAAGAACGTATAGTACGAAGTCAGCGTGACATTCATTTTGTGGCTTGAATAATACGTTAATTTATGACCGGTTAAGAGTGACCTCACATTAATCATTGCTTACCAGAAATACCACGTTTATAGTTAAAGGAGACATTAAATTGTTTATTTTATTTTCAAAGTAAGCAAAGTAATTGTTTATTTTATGTATTTATAATCCTTCAACAAAGTCTTCAGTAAGAACAAATATAATTTTGCCGTAAACCTATATTAAGCCATACATAGTTTATTTAGGTCAGAAATTAGACTATGTTTATAAATACAAGAAAAACATTTAACAAACCCTGCTTATGAAGAATAATCAATAAATACAACCAATTGTAATTAAACATACTTAACAGGGCAACAATCGAGAAAAACAGTAACATTTCGATGAATTGTAGTATCTTCAATAACAACATATCTAACATTTTTTAAATAATCATTTCTCAATAGAAAAGGAGTGGTGTACGCATGCTCGGCTGAATCTCAGTAACTTTGTCGCTTTTAAATATACCATGTAGTTGTATAATTTTACATAAAATTGAATTTCTTCTATTTTCGACGTCCTACAGTATTTTTTGCGAATTTCCCGTTCGCGTTTCTCTTTCGAGTCGACATAATGGATCCACACGAATGACGTCACCGGTACCACTTGATCGTATTTCCGGAAAAACGAAGACAAGCGAACTTAGACGATTCATGAGGTCCATTATACATCTACATGTAATATTTTAAGACGTGCATAGATCTTAGTATAGAATTCATTCAATTATACAATGTTGTTCGTTTTCAAGAATACTACATTTATTACAATAAGGTGCAGCCACAAGGAATGGTAATGGACCTGCGACGGTAATAAATTCTGTATATAAAACACCACAATTAAACACCACCATTAAATAGATAAACAACAAGAACTTCATGAATGTAAACTTTTATTTTATACGCCGCATCTTAACTTCGAGCTAATATTTGCCATGTGGTTTATTCCTGTTGTGTTTACTGAATTATTTATTTGTTTAAAGAGAGATTAAAATGGTCTCGCAGTTTTGTATTTGTTTAGAATAATAGCGATTTGATATATTCTACATACGTGTGTGGAGACAAGCGCTTTTCTTATAAATATTCATTGAAACTATATTTGTTCGGTGTCAAATCACTGAAGCGAATTACCATATAATATACGTTCCTACTTATATCTGTGTCATAATATCCGCATTAAATAAACCCGACCCATTAACAATAGGGTCATTCAATGTTTTAGAAAATATCATTTTTGGAAACTGAACGATAGTTCAGATTTTCATAGCCGTTACTCGCTCGGCGCCCATGAATATTGCTAAGTTGTTAATACATTGCCGTTATACATACATGTACATATAATCAGTTTTTTATATAACTTGTGTAACATAAAACAAGCTACTGTATGAATGTTGTACTTGTAAGAATATGAAATATATTGAACACAAACCAGTGACCAAAACAATAGTATATTCAGAGATGTTTTGTCTTATCTTGATACTATAGTAAAATTCCTACAGGATTTACGCTAGAAGAAAAATGCAATATCATATTATATCGTAAATACGTACAGAGTCATCTCTCCAAAGCAACAACCTTTGGGAGTAGCAAAGTATGTTGTTGTTGAGCGGTTGTTGCAACAGAGAGGTTAAACTAATAGTTAAATCGTGCAATGGGAAAATTGTGTTGTTGTTGAAGGGAGGTTGTTCCTCAAGTTAGGGCCGTTCTAAAGAGGTTTTATTGTAATTATTCATACAAATATTCATAAAATACATTTTTCTTCAGACTGTGTGTAAGTTCTACTTTTGAGGAAATTATGATAATTCTTTTTAGAAATGTTGATGTACATACCTCGTATGCGCTTGTAAGGCCAAGTTTATGGTACACAGGCAGAAACATGTGCGCTGCTACCGGATATACAATCAGGTTAGAGAATAAAATCAACCAGTATATAGCTCCATTATAATACACCTCCGCCGGTACACCAAGAACCATCACAGCAGACAACAATGTTGCCATTAAGGACAATGAAACTGGAAGTATTCCCATCTTTCTTCCACCAAGCAGAAAATCGGCAGCATTTTGCTTTTTCCTATCTCGCCAAGCAAAGAATATTCCAATACCAGTAGATATAACGAGGACTAGTATAAATATAACATAGTCGACCCAGTGAAAACTAGCGGACTTCGCCATCACTTGAGTCTCGTTTTTATTCTGAAATTGAGAAATTGCTATTTTGTCATAGATGAATTCTTTTTTGGAAAACAGAATAAAATCAAAGTATTGAAAGTCTCATGGAAACTGATCAGACGTAGACTTTCATGGCAACATGGAACGGGAATTGCATGGCGGATGTAGAAAATCGAAAGCCATGCCCGCTGGGCGAGTGACGACTATGGAAAGCTGAATGATCAGATTTCGATTTTCAGGACACATAGCACGTGCTAAGCAGGAAAATGTGTATGTTCCACGTATATATGTCATTTCTTTGTATACTGTGTAGTTTTCTGTAATAATAGGGCCAAATGAAAAACACATTGGCTTCGGACTGTATCCAAAGCATTTGACGCGAATGTTACAGAAAACTGTATACAATATGCGCTATGTGTCATGAAAATAGAAATCGGAATAAAATATTTACAGCTTCTTTTCTCCTGGCTTCGTGCAAAAAATGCTTCCCGCACTACCAATTTGTGACGTCAAAAGAATACTTATTGGTCTTTCTCAAACTAATATGTCTGTGGTATATGTTTTAATTTTTAAAGTCCTATAAGCATATAAATCTATCGGTCGTAATAGTTTCTGTTTGTCCTATAACAGAGGAAAACGGTGTGTTTTCCAACTGTGTATACTTTAAAGTAAGTAAAATTGTTTCCGAAATCACAAGCGTATTTTTCATCAATATCATTGAAAAAAATACTATTTATAGAACAGCTGTGTTTTTGGCTTGGAGCTACGGCTCCAAGCCTATGTATTGTTTTCGGTTACGTTTGTTCCCTAGATGCTGGTAGATGCAATGCGAAAGCTGGGTACAAGTGCACAAAAATGTTAAGAGTCCGGCGATTGGTTGAGAGCTATATGTTAACAGTCCGGTGATTGGTTTACGCTTACTGTGTGAATCGGTATCACATGACTTGATTGTACCAACTTCACTGTGCTAGTCTATTATGAAATCAGGGTGTTTCACTAAAGATCGGTTTGTTCTATTAACATTAATTACACGTTAAGGTACATATTTTAAAACTGTCTTTTTTTCTGTTACTATGTACAATATATTTAAATCAATTATTTTAATCATTACTGAAAGACATATTAGCGGAGGATTGTTCAAGAGAATTTAAGGAAGCCCCTTCTATAATGAAACCTGCGAAACGCTATTGCCGCCAATAATTTTGTCACGTGATCTTGATGTACACATTTGCGATTTCATTGTAAAATATCGGGGTGTTTCACTATAAATCGGCATGTTCCATCAACCGTTAAGGCACGAAAAGATAAGATATATTAACGCAGTCTCAATTATTTTTACTTTACTAGCTCTTTGTTTAATTATCAGCATAATTGCTGAAGGTAATAAGCGGAGGATTAATTAATTAATGAAATACACCCCTACTATAATTTAACTTGCGAAACGCTTTCTCTGATGCAATTTAAAACTTGTGTACAGTACGATGAATTATAGGAAAATCTATAAATAGAAAAATATGCCGATGTTTCAGACTACCTGTTGACTTTGAAAGAGGACAATTCCACAACTAAAATGGTCAACAAGACGAAATAAAATGAACCAATTTAGTTATGGTATCAGAACTAACTTTTATCAGCAACAACCAGCCAAGCCTTTCCTTTTTAAAAGGAAACTTTATCTCACAGTCATATCATGCACATTGCATAAAGTGACGTCACGCGCCCTATATATTTCTAGTTTACAAAAGCCAGAATCACAGCTAGATGAGTGAAAAGGGGCTTGTTTCGTCGGTAATTATTATCTTAGGAAAATGTCAGCCATTGCCATTTCATCCTCATCTACAACTACATTTTGTATTGATTATTTTATCATATTTGTTTGAACTATCATTGTATATAGATCTAGATCATGTGATTATCTGTACATATTATAAATGTATGCAAACCAGACGATGTACTTTGTATAAGTCTAAATAAAAATATGTTCTGTTCTGTTCTTGTTTTTTTTTCATATTTTTATAGCAAAATGCTCATGGGGCTTTAATCGGTTACAACGATTCAGAGTTGAACGAGCGTTTGTAGTAAGAAAAGAACTTCTAAAAGTAATTAATCATAGATTTCATGAATGAAAACTTCGTATCTTTGATATTAATAATAAATGTTAATGATGTTGATATCTTTTTAAGATTAAAAAAAATATTCAAACACGATTATATTATTTTCTTCTGTGTAACAAATGTTGTGGTACATATGAGGATCCTGTTGTATCGAATTGTTAAACGAGAAAAAATACACAAGATTTGAACAAATTTTATTTCATTTTCATTAAACTTTCAATTCAATGAATAAGTTTGCAGAAAACACCAGATCTCAGAAATTTAGAATTTTGCTTTGAACGTTTGAAGGATATCACAGAATAATAAATTAAAAGCTAATGTATATTCATGGACAACCTTCACAATAATTAAACACACTAAAATCTTTTCTCAAACATGGCTATGAATATCAAGAGGGTACAAGTAAACATTGAAGGTTAACCTGACATTGTCGTAGAGTAAATATTCAATGTTTCGGTGCAATGTCTTAATTGTCTTTCAAATCGCAACTTTCTCATAAAAAAATTTACCTATCCCAATTCATTCGTTCTTTACAATGTCTTTGGAAATTACATACAATGCAATTGCACAAAAAAATAATGTTACTGAAGTATTTTTTACTTTTGCTAAAACAGTGACATAAGTTTAGAAAGAAACAAAGTTAACTCGAGTATTATCTTAAACAATGCCTTTCTAGATCAATAGTAATTAAGTAAAAAATAATATGGAAGAAATCAGAAAACTTATTACTCATAGCAAGTTATAATATTATGCAACATTAATTTTCACTTTTACGTACAATTACGTCTTGACGTTGAAAAAGTAAAAAATTAAACACTAAAAAATATCCTGTGTATAGAACTTGTTTATACTAAATTATTATTATAAAAAACACCAAAGCTTAAATTTCTTAAACTACTGAATACGTCAAAAAGGACTGTTTTACAAAATAGCTTTAGCTCTAAGAAATTCCATGTTAACTACTCTTAATGGGATACGTTCACCTTCTAAGCTCAATTTACAAATGATACTTTTTTCTAACATATATTATATTGTTACATTAATTATAATTTCTCATTTATATGCCCTTTTCTACCTATCACATGACATGTGCATATTTGTATTGTTTTGACGATGCACTTTGAACAAGTCGCTAATAAAAGTTCTGTTCTATTCTGAGCTGTTCTGTTCTGTAGTCAATAAAATGTAAGACAAGTATAGAAGAAGATTGGGCAAAAAATTGAAGATTTAAAAGAAAGCGATTTCCCCACTATCAAAATCATGTTTGCAATTTCAATATTATGCAGTCTGTTAAATGGTGTAAAAACGTGCGTAAGCTCATTCAATTAGAAATTAATGTGATCGTTTGAATACCTGATATCGTAGAAAGAAATCCGTTCAATCGTAAACAAAAGCACAATATTGTTTTTCCTACACGTATCTACTAACAGTTTGAACAAAATGAAATTGTTCTTATATACTTGTAGTTCGAAAAGTCAACAATTAGAGCCATCAGCTAGTCGTATGTATGTAAACATAAAGGGTGTTAAATGACAAATATTTGGTCAGTGGAAAATTATAATGAAGTGTTCCATTTTCATGTGATGCATTTGTTTGAATGTGATACGTTACGTTTTATCTTATTCACATTGCAATTTGTGAATGGTTACAGTTCTATTTTACAAACAAATCATTTCATTTTTATATTAATCCATGATACACTTTGTATGCTGTTATACGAATCACCAGAACAGAACAGGTATTTTGATACATGTACATGCATTGAGTCATGAGAATAAACATAAATAAATAAGAAACAAAACAGAGGGTTGGAGAAGACAAATTTCTGAATGAACAATTATAAATGTGAAGATAATTAGATATTATATAATCAACGCATAACAGAGAAGTTAACGAGTCATGGATGGAGATCTTAACAACAAGGCTTCTTTTACGCTAAGTAAAATATATAAAAAATTATCAGAATTTAAAAGTTAAAAAACATTGTACATGCATGGAAGGCCTAACATATAAAAAATAATATTGTTTAATACATGTATATTATTACGTACAATTCTCCATATATTCCGACTGTACATGTATTTGTTTACATTCAAATGGTGACGAGCCCGGCCAGTTAGCTCAGTGGTTAGAGCGATGGTCTACCGATCAAGAGGTTGTGAGTTCGAACCCCATGTGAGGTTCACACTGTCTGTGACAAATTTGACAGAAGATATTACATCCTATGTTAAATTGTCCTCCACCTCTGAATTATGTGGGGTAGCTTGGTAGTAGCTTACAAATAGAATGTGGTTAGTACTGGTTAAGGTCTTAATAAAGTCCAGGGTTATGATAGCTATCCACCACGATATAACTGGAATTATTTTGAAAATGCCGTTAAACCCGATGCAACAAATAAATAAAGGAAATACACGTAAATTATAAGACGACGACAAAATTTTAAATGCACTCTTTCGATTTCTTTAGATTGAAAATATAGCCATATTTCCGATGGGTACAAAAGCTTACTAAAGAATCCAATAATTGACATAAGACTTTCGTACTTAATTCAACTTTTTACAATTGAACAACAGAATATTTATGGCTTTTAAGGCTATACCAGTTAAGTGTTTTTTATTTAAAGCAAAATTATTTGTACCATTAAAAGTCGTGCCAAGATAATTAGAATCATTGACTGTTTCAAAATATCTCCCTTATAATCTTTACCTCTTTTCAGAGGATAATAATTTACCGCTCTTTTCAAACATGATCCGCATCCGTGGTCGCTGACTAATCACTACAGTACATAACCTCTCACTGATAGAAGGTCCACCAACCGACCATTTCTCTTTATGTGAGGAAGTAGGCAGTTGTTTACAGAGGATGGGATTCTAGTACTGGTTCTTCCCATGCGCGATGTTTAGGTGAACTTGACTGCCTCATATGACTCCGACTGTTGACAAGTGGCGTAAAATTCAAACAAACAAATCTTAGTTTTTATTGCATTGACCTTTAAACCCCAACTGTTACAACACGTTTGCAATAGATCTAAATTGGTTTGGAGCTCTGAAGGAGACTCACCTAAAACTGCTATAGCATCAGCAAAGCAAATAAAAGAAGAATTGAAATAACATCATTAAATGCCAAACCAAAATCAACTGGCGATTGCAAGTAAAGTTGTTAAAACAAAGACAGAATCCACTGTAGAATGACCTTTGCGAACACCAAATACCTGAATGGTAAGTGGTACGCTCTCGATGAATAGCACTTAAGTATTTTTTCCTAGGCAGCGTTCTACGAATAGTGCTAAATAATGATCGATGTGTTATTGTTGCATATAAATAACACATTATTTATGGTCTTATCTTAAGGTATCTGGCTTGGTTATAAGATGACACGACTAAAATTCACTTGATTATTTTGTACGTAATTTAATACTTTACATATTTATGATGAAAGCAATTAAATGATGTTTTACTCCGATTCCTCACTTACTCGATCTGTCTGCATACTGTGTGTCTTCGCATCATAGTTATTCCATTATAATCATCGTTATATCAACGTAATCAAAATCGCACTTTTGTGGTTTCATTAGCATTGTCACAATATTTCTATACCATTATCATGATTATCATTATCGTATCATCGCATTTTCATCATCATTCTATAACATTATCGATATTGTATTATGACAGTATTCGCCATCGATGCTGTCATTGAAGTATTTGGACTAACTGTGGAGTAACTCGTCGTTGAATTAATGGAAACGCGAATATTTGTCGTTGAAGTCATTAATATCTTTTGTATTATTGTCATGCTAAAAAACCGATATGGTAGCGATGAAAACAGAACTAACCCTAACCCATAATCCGACGACAATTTGACATACGAGGGGTGATCCAGAAACAACCGGACTGAGTCTATAACTTATGAACAAAATGAGAAACAATAACGAAAATCACGCATTATGATTTACAATCTTTAATACATGAAAAATGAAAATTTCAGAAATATTGATCGAGTAACATTTGCACACTATTATTTGACAGACAGCATGGTATTGCATGATGTGGCGTTAAGTTCGCAATCACTTTGTATGCAATAAAAATTATGCAATAAGCCCAATAATGTCTAGCACTGACTATTCTCATGTAATACTGTTTTGTAATACATTGCTGAACAGTTCCATAAGTGTATTATGTTCAATAAATTAAGCTCTATTCGGCGCTGTGCAAAGAATCAGTACCTTACGAATTGAATTTATATGCAGGCGTTATTCGGCGTAAGCTCTATTCGGTACAGCAGATCGCATGCGCAGTGTTAACTAAGTCGTTCTTCGGAACTAAGAAGTGAGCACGCCAGTTTTATATTCTATTAAGATAAGAAAGCCAACAGTTTAAGAAAGCATTGTCACTGTTTGGATAATAAAGTACTAAATAATAATATTTATGTTGGTATGGTATGTCTAGGGGTGGGTATTGCGGGAAATCTCGTATCGCGATATATTGCGATACACAACACTGTATTGCAATACGTATTGCGATATATTGGGAGTTATTAAGTTCATTTGTAATCAAGCTTGTATTTTAATGAAAATATGTAGTTTCATTAATCATTTGCATGATGGTATCTTTATTTTTAAAGCTATTACAAAGAAACAGATCACAATATCAGTCACTAGATTGAAACGTCATACTGTATAGTATACAACAATTGTACATATACAACCATCCTTGGGCAAGGCAACACACAGTGATACGAAATGTTTCTGTTTTCCGGTCGAATTAGGCTACCTCCGATTCAATACAAGTTGAAGTAGTCAATATCAGTTTACTTAAAAATTTCGCGAAACGGGATGGAACCGTATCGGTATGTATCACATTTAGAACGTATTACAATATACCGGTATACCGGTATTATCACACATCGCTAGGTATGTCAGGTTAAGTTAATGCCTGAGTATAAAGTTAATCAGTTAAATCGATGTTGAACACTGAGCTGAAGTTAAGCTTTACAAAGCCGACACTCGCTCGGCGTGCATGAATTCTTATGCGGAACTAAGAACTACAATTATCTACATCCGGCATGCTATTGGTGCTCTGTTTCCATTAGTACTTTCAGTGCTTTAATTTTATTCGCATGCGGCATATGTAAAACTATAAGAAACGATAACAACAGTAAACATGGAAAACTACAAAAAGTAGTAATCTCCCTTTGATGGTATAACTCATGAAATAAATGACGAAAGTGTGTACTTAAATGACGAAAGTGTGTACTTAATTATGCTTGATTCAAGTACCTCTCTTGATAACTTTTATTGTACATGTACTTATAAAGGCGGAAAGTATATCCGTTTATTATTTCATAGATACAATATGCACTATACTTAAGTCGCTATGTCCGACATTGAAAAACTGTAGTGTAGACGAACGAGGATTCAATATATTACGTTGTGATAAGTTTAAAATTGTTATATTGCTGTATGTGTTAGAAATTAAACCAAAGATAAGGAAAGGTTTTCTCCTGACCTCAGCTTTCAGATGATGAAATGAACGTCATGGCAACGGTAAGTGTTCCTTTTTATGAATCGAAAAAAATGTATACAGTGCAACCTCTCCGAAGCAACACCCTTTGGGAGTGGCACAATTATGTTGTTGTTGAGAGGTTGTTGTTCTAGAGAGGTTGAACTGAAAGTTAAATCGTGCAGTGTGAAAAATCATGCTGATATTGAATGGAGGTTGTTGCTCAGGAGCAGACTGAGCTGAAGAGGTTGTACTATATATAATTATATAGCAGGCAAATTCAGGGATCAAAAAAAAAATTCTCAAACATGAGCACTGGAAAGATGGTGTTGATCTATCCTGGTCGCATTAGACTGGAGCGCGTTAGGTTGCAGCTGCGGCAGGGGCTGTACGTGCCCCGCGATGTGACGGTCACTGAGTACAAATATTGATCTGGTCCAACTTGTATGCAGAAGAGTCAGCCTCTATCTTCCATTAATCTTCGTGTTCGTGCCAGTGCTGAAGGACAGACATTGGTGTGGTGTGTTACCCCCCCCCCCCCGCCTACAACGCAACTACTTAAGGCATATCATACTTCGAACGCTAATAATCAATCACTCGACCCACACCCACAGTATCAAGCAACCGTACGACCGTCGTTGTATATTTGATTGTAGCACTATGTAAAACGATTAGGTATTTTACAGTATATGTACTAAAGCAATCACAAAGTAATGACGAATGTTGCTTCACGGCGTACTAATTTTCGTCCTATCCTTGGCTATATCGATATATTTGATTCGTCATTTCTTCTCTATACATGGAAATTCCAGCAAGATTTTCTTCTCTAGATCGTATTCAGTCGCATTAGTTTATCGACTCCAATTGGAACGGTTACTATGGCAACGTAACGTATGTTGCCTGGTTCCAGAAAGCAGTTCAAATCGAGTGATTCTACAGAAAATAATATAGGATTATGCTCGTTTTTGGACGAGATTATTCATGTTAGTGATATTGTTGTGGGTGTATATGAATGGATGTATGAACGAACTAGGATACAGTCTGACGACTGATAACGACTGCAGACATGGCTGATTCTAGTAAAATGCTGTGTGTAATTCTAGTATACACTGTTTCTGGATATTACACTTAAGGTAGAATATTTTAGCAAACTCATACGATCTGTTTTGTTTATGTTATAACAGACCACTTGTTTAATTTCCGATATATCCCCAAAATACCATTGGTGTACAGTCTTATCTGTTCGAATGACCACTTCTATCATGCGGACACCTGTATTAAGGAACTATTTTACTAATAGTGTTGTATTATGACACCGTTTGTGTTAAAAAGGTTACGTTTCCGTACTTCATGCGCACAGTGTGTATAGCTAAACATGAGTAAATGATTACTTCTGAATAACGATATCAAATGTAGAAAAAAAAACACTCCATAGCACACGTTTGTTTAAATAGTTCAGAGCTAATGGGGTTCTGATATAATGCCATATTTGTGACCAGTATTCACGGGATTGACTGTATACACGAGGCAGGGGAGTGTATCTAACTAGATTTTGGGTTTAAAGTTAGAATCTTTTCACACTGATAAAAATTTATTTGTTTTTTTAAATTAATTTTATACTTATTCATAATTACCTGCTAAGACCACTCATCTAGCCACAGAATCAGGGCGTATTTTACCGTGCACGTGCTTGAATATGTATACTCGCGTATTTCCCGCGTGTTAAAGAATCCAATGTTTATTTCACAGCATGCGCAGAAATGCATTGAAAATCTATACCACTAGGTTATTTTTGAATTAACTAGATGTTTGTATGTAGGATGTATATATACTATTGGTTTAGATATTAACAGAATTCCAATGTCTGGCGTTGTGTGCATGTCACAGTATGTCTATCGTTCGGAATCAGTATTTATATCTAATTGTTGTTGTAATTCATTGTTAATCATTGAACGTCAAAGGCTTAGGTTTAATTTGTTTTTCCGAAGACAAAATCTTTCTCTTTTCAGTCTTTCGTAGTTCAACAGTTATGGAAATCTATAAAGGGGCTATATACCCTTTTCCCAGTAGTGTAGTCAAATTAATATTTCTAAAATTCGCCTACGCATAATTTTGCTTCCATGAAAATTTGACAACTATGCTCGATTTTCGAGGCTCCTTGTGGAAGGGTCCAGGTAAACAGGTGAAATGGCCGTCGTATGTAACTGAATAATTGTTTAAAAAATGGCGTTAGACCAAAATAACCAAACAAATTCCAGTAAATGTTGGTCATCGTAGGAATGTATGCGCGGCCCTAGAGACAATGAATTGACCGATATAAATGTGGCATCGACTTACTATTACTAATCTTGTTTTGAGTATAATATAACTAGCACTTTCTGTCAAAATCCAATAGCACAGCATAGTTTGTATCGCTTTATAACACAGAAACGGTGCAAGAATATAATTCGATTTTGGCAAACACACAGCATTTATCTTCTGGTTCACATTGCGTATATAAACCACCGCCGACAAATACCTAGAACTTTAACACACGTTATCGCTCAAGACATGCACCAACACTGTAGTATGAATAAATCAGAAACATTCATAGGAATAGAAATAGCTGCATGCATTACACCTGCGGAATGTTATTTTGGTTGTCTTTTAAACTAAAACATTTGTCGTGTGTTCTTTTAATACGGTGGGTTTATACAAACTGCCCGAGATATAAGTGGTTCAGTCCTGTGTATAATAATGATACCAGCTCCATAATTTGATGTGTCTGTTCTATATAGCTAATATTTAAAGCAAAATATTATAATCAGAACTAGGTATGGACAATTAAGCCATGCATATTGTAGATTCCACTTTACAGACTTACTTGTCCGTATGATACAAACGCTTTCTGGAAAATGAACGCTATATCAGTTTTCCATAGCAGCCACTCGCTCAGTGCGCATGAATTTTGATGCGGACCAAAGTAACACGTTTTTCTACATCCGCCATGCAATTGTTAAACTAGTTTCCGTTCCATGCTGCAGTTCAGGTCTTTGTTGGTTTAGTTTTCATGAGTACTTTCAGTACTTTGATTTGTCATGATTTTAATACATAGTTAATCTGTTAGACATCCATTCGTTACTTGTACTCTTTAAAGTAATATACATGTAATACAAAAATATATCAAATCGTTTTCATATTAATATCAGTTTATGGATGTTTGCTACATTTTTCATGGACATTTAGACAGAATGAAAACTGTTCAACATAATTTTTCAAACTTTGCATGAGCATAGCAAAGCTAAATAAATGGGGTCACTGATCTCGTTTTTTGAGTTAACTGCCCTTGAATTTGCATATTTTGCTTATTAAGGCCATAGGCCAGAATACACAAAACTTTAACTTTTGGTTCTTAATTGGTCCTTTAATTGTGACAAAATGTTGAAGAAATTCTATCCATCAAAAATGAAAATGTAAATTGACTGTAACTTGTAAAGTTTGACGCTTTAAAGATAAGCCTGCAAGTATTGTGGTTTAATAGAGTGTAGCAATTTATGTGGAAATCATTGTCTCGCGAGACAATTCAGGTACTATGAGATGAAAAAATGTATACTTGTGTGTTATTTGTAAAATTGAATAACCTTTTTTATAGGTCTAAAACCGTTTTTTTTCACATACATGTTAATATGCTATCTGTGTCTAAAAAGATTCTATTGCACTGCGTTGAATGAAAAATATACTGTTTTTAAGTGTATAATTGCTTGGTATATATATATATATATATATATGTCTTGGTTGAAAATAAAACATATATAAATACCTACCTACCCACCTATCTTATCTTTCTTCCTAACCAAATTTTCAAACCTGGGTAGTGTTAGGGCAAACGTGTATATTTTTAATTTAGTCCCTACATGTTGGATCCCATCGTCAATGTCACATGATCTCGATTTAATTTCTCTGAATATACGACTTGTAAGTTGTTCTATATCGATTATAAAATCCTCGGGGAATAATATATTCAAAGGTTCGGCATTAACTTCTTCTTCTCTGACGGCTTATTGGAATACAGCTAGATTTTATCTGTAAATTCTAGTTTTGGTTCTAGAACTGAACAAATGCAGCCAAACAGTGAACAAGGTCACCCATAGGAAAGACAAAATATAGCCTTATTGACAGATGGCCTTTATTAGGAGGTCATTTTGTTCTAAATGATCAATAACAGTTCTTCAAAGATTTGCCTTTATTCATAGGGCGGTCTTCATTCACAGGGCGGTCTTTATTCACAGGGCGGTCTTCATTCACAGGGCGGTCTTTATTCACAGGGCGGTCTTTATTCACAGGGCGGTCTTTATTCACAAGGCGGTCTTTATTCACAAGGCGGTCTTTATTCACAGGGCGGTCTTTATTTACAGGGAGGTCTTTATTCACAGGACGGCCTTTATTCACAGGGCGGCCTTTATTCTCAGGTCGGTCTTTATTGACAAGGCGGTCTTTATTTACAAGTCGGTCTTTATTCACAGGGCGGTCATTATTTACAGGGCGACCTTTTATTTACAGGGTGGCCTTTATGCACAAGGCGGCCTTTATTCACAGGGCGGTCTTTATTCACAGGGCAAATTTTCTAATCCAAGGGCCCATAACTCTAGAAGTTCTGGTCCGATTCCGCCCATAATCGAACTTGTCCAAGATCTTTTGGTTATACATATTTACTGAAAATATTATTAGGATTGGTGAATAAATAAAGGCACTAGAGTGTAAACAAGCTAAATATAGCAAATTTAGTAATTCAAGGGCTCATAACTCTAGAAGCTATTGTCCGATTTTGCCCATAATCGAACATGTCCAACTTTGGCGGACATGGTCTTATCGAGTATCTGATCAATTTTCAAGGGAAACAACTACAATTCAGGGGTTTATATACAGTCTACCTATTGTTACCCTCCTTGCTTGCGTTATGCTGACTTTATTAGGGGTCATAAAGTAATAAAGTCAGTCACGCGTAACAGATAAAATATGTTATCTTAATTGATCCAAAAATCGATATTTCACTGTATAACTTGTAGATCTCTGATAAGACTTTCAAGAGCATGTCCCAACTATTATGTACGCCGTTAAACTGGACAGAAACGTATGATATTGACATTAATTTGTTTCATCAGTAAAATTAATTTTGCAAATGCGAATATTATGAAAAGACTAAATTCAAGAATCCTAGTAATAATTTTGTTATTGTATGCACAGTCAAATAGTAATTTGATTCTATTCTGCATATAAACACATTAGCTTACAATACATTTATTCTCACTACTGAACATGGCTGCATAATGTTTCATCCATAAGTGAACATTAATGGTTAATAACAAAAACATCTTTCAGTTGTGCAGCATTTATTTCAAATTCATACAAATGCATTTTATTTTAAAGTTTACTGATATCATTTACTTCACTGAATTCATATTACCAAGGCCTGATACTGGTTTACTGGTAGCTCTATTCAACACACTGCACAAAAGAATAATTAAGTTATAATTGATGCTATTCTAAATTCACAAAGAAGTACTTGCATGCATGTGCTTTCAGCTGGAACAAACATCACATTATGGGCATTCACAACAAAATTTATACAAGGTAATAACGATTTAAGATTATACAGTTGTCCTTGGATTTCATGTTCATATCAAACATTGATACAGCAAAATAGTGCCTGAATATATTTACACCCAAAAGTGTTCATGTAAAGCAAAGTTTATCTGTCTAAATGTTTATCACATCAAAATCACATTAATCACTGATATCCTTCTTTACTAATGTCACCATAAATTGTTTAACGACAGAAAAGTGTTTAAAAGTTCATAATCCAAGAAATAAATCGATTAGAATCCGGAATCTTCATAGATATAGAAAAATAATGAGTTCGACGAAGCATCCATTTTCGTTTTGTTTTTATCTAAGTTAAGACACCTCGTACCTTGACGAAACGTTTAAGATAAAAATCGTCGATCTAAGAATTTTTCTAAGAATGTTTTTCACTCTAAGACGAAAGTTAAGAAAAATCTTACAAAGTTAGCAAAACTTGGCGAAAACTAAGATAATTTCGGGATTCTTAGATAATTTTTCTTCTTAGTTGGTTTGTGAATACGGGCCCTGGTGTATATAAACAGTACAATCAATTTCTGCAATTTGATTGAAATGATATCTAACAAATATAACTCGACGTGCCCAATTGTTTGTGAGTCAATGTGAGATGCGTATAAAAAATCAATAATCAGGTAACGTTAGCAACCATATAAAGGGATCTCAAAAATATGATTTTATTATCCGTCCTTTGTTTACACATCATTGAAAAAATAGATACACAAAGTAGGTAATCTATATTATTTTATGACATGTTTTTATAAGTAACATGTGGACGTATGCCAAAGTGATATATTTAGCATATAATTATATTATCAAAAATGAATTAATAATAAATTTCATTTAATGAAATGTCATCGTCTATTTTTGGTCAATTAGAACAATAGATGAAAACATTAGAACAATCGTAAAATATAAGAAATATATATTACTTGATCTGTAAAAATATTTACATTATGCCTTCCATTAGGCACATCTTATAAAATAGTTGTCAGATGCCTTTTCTTATTTTTTGCAACATGATTAAAAAATACTGTGCTGTATTTCTATATATACTTTGTGATAAAAAAATTGGAACGTTTTTATTGCAAGTAAAAGTCAGTTTCACATCTGTCTAGGTAGAATAAGACCTACTTCAATTTTAACATCCAAAAAGCTAATGGGGCTTTAACAATAGTGAAAACCATTTTTTTATTTATGTTATTTTTTTATAATATCAACAAATTTGGTTATAAATATCGATTTTGCTTTTATACGGAAGTAAAGTAAAATATTTCACATATTCTAATATTTTCATCCATGTTGTAATATGTTTTAGTCTTCAACCTCAATTATCCTAAAACTTGATTCAACGCGTCCAATGTTTATTACCCTGTATAATACATCATGCTGTGGCTGTATATACATAGATACCTAATCAGCAGATATGATCTTCGCCAAATGATCGTTGTTTCCGTAAACGTACGTAAATGTCCGAGATTTGCCGAACGATTGACGAATTGAACTTAAAAAAATCTAAGGAGTAGTTTTAAAAATCATCAAAAGGGTCGAAGAAGATATTATTTGATTGTTTTCATATTTTACATGGTGAAAGAAATTAAATTTTCAAAACGAATGCAATGAGTACAAATTTGATCACATTTCCCCCAAAAAAGTTATGATGCTGAAAACATCAAATTTTCATTGAAAAATCTACCAATTTTACGCGTTTTACAATGAATATAGAGGGAATCGATAGGTGTCTTTTTCAAACGCAAAAGGGTCGAAGAAAGCATTAATTTAAAATAATAAAAAATACACCATTAGAAAGATAAAAGATTAATTAAACTTTTGTGATGAGTACAAATTTCGTATTTTAAATAGAATAAAAGTTATGACGATTATAGTGAAAACCCCCTTCTTTGTTTAATGTAAATTTTTTATCGATTTTCCAAATCAGCATGTCCGCGAAAGTTGGGTATGACTTAGCCGAGACATTGTGGCCATATACATATGTGAGCAAGTTTAATCACGATTTGTTAAGAGCTGCGGTTGCTAGAGTGTAAACAAACTAATTGTGGACGGACGACGGGCATTCAACGATCCACAAGCTTACCTGATGAATCAGGTGAGCTAAAACACGCTTATTCTCTCAGTGCGCCGGTGTTGCTGTTTTGCATATATTCTGTTTCCGTAAAATAGTTCTACTTACGGTTCTCGTTAGATAGGCCAGTAATTACTACTAAGTATCTTATGTATGTATATAAGTCCTTGTAATTATCATGTATTTGCAATATACTACCATCGATATGTGTGTTTTGTGCCTTTTTGGCATTATCTTGATATTACTGGACGAATTCTTGTTTAATCGTATTGATTTATACTTTATATAAAATGGCGACGTAAAGATCGGGTTCATGTCGGGTAACCTGCGGAGGTCGAATGTTTAAACTGCGGCTTACGAATAATAATTCGAGTCGGCCTTCAATAAGTCAACTGGACCGTTCTATATAGGATTTGAACCCTTTGTATTGTTTGTTTGTTTGTTTGGTTTACGCCCCTTTTAAACAGTCAGAGTCATATGAGGCGGACAGTTTACCTAACCACCACTCCTGAGAGGAACCAGTACTAGACTCCCATCCTCCATAAGCAACTGCCTAGTTTCTCACAGAAAGAGACATGGTCGGTAGCTGGGCTCGAACCCAAAACCCTCTCAATGAGTGGTTACAGTGATTTGAGGTCAGCGACCATAACCACTCGACCACGGAGGCAGGTCACAACCCACTTATCACAGTAAACGGTACTAAATATTGGAAGTGTTTTTTTTGGAATTGGAAGTTTTGATTGTATGTATGATGGTCTTCTGACGACAATGTGGTGCGGGGTCACTTTAAGTAATTATAGAAAACAACGGGTTAACGTCACTTCTATTTATATATATAAAGCTTAACATTAGTTTTACTTATTACGTTACTACATGTATTGTCCCCATGGAAACAATCATGAAGAAGCTGACATTAGGATATTTTGCACATGAAACACGCTGTGATTAACGGCTTGAAAAAGCACATGGTGAGGGGCTCTGAGACAGAAAGTGTCTGTTTTCAAAGAAATCAATACTGACACTATTTGGGTGAAGAAAGACTTCACCTGGTAGCCAGTGCATGAACTTGTCGAATGTTGAAGTTCTCCTCTTTTTAGGAATGGAGTTCCTATAGGTATTCACCACATTTTGAAGCGACAAAACAGTGACGCCTCCCATCCGCTTTGAAAAGTAGTACCACCTGTTGTATAAGTATACATTGCAGATCTTGCAGTTTTGATAAATGTTGGAGATATATTGCAGGATTCTGTTGATTTTGAAAGCTCAGAAAATAGTTTGGCAATTTAAACAGTAAAACTCAAGTACATGTATAATAATTAAGTATTCATCCACACTAAAGTTCATTCATATTCTGTCCTGGTGACAAGATTTACTACATACTGGAAATAGTTTCATTCACTATTAAAGTAGTGCCACACTCTCAGTGTAGAGAGTTTACTTGTACCCTGTGCACTCTTTCCTTTTTACTACGCTATCGGGAACAATACCCCAAATACCACGTGCGCAGTATCGCTCATCCTATCAGAATTAAGCTTTTATCACAAGTTACGCGATTGTCACGTGACCTATCAAGGAAGCAAAATACAAGAAGCCGACAAAGTGAACAAAAATGTAAATTTTCCATTAAAAGTGCATCCCGAAATATATGTGAAATCATTCGCAGTTAGTAAATTATACCATATACATTTAATATAAATATATTGTTTGGTTATGAATTACAACCCATTCCATGAAGTTTTACAGTTTCGCTACAGACTTGTACACGGTGCAGATTTACGACTATGTGTCTTTTTGTAAATTTGACCATTTTTCGGGTGAAAATTCATAAAAAGCGAGTTACAAATACCTTTTAAGGGAGGAAAAGGATACATTTTCTGTTAGCGTGTTGAGTTGCACACACGTTGCATTATATATCAGTTAAATAGTTTGTACTGCGTTGCAATAACATGGAAGTTTATAACATGCGTTGGAAAATTCGAATTGTTGAAGTTTTTTCCGTTCTCTCTCTCTCTCTATATATATATATGGGTTACATGGAAAAAAAATTAAGAATTTCTTTTTCGTGACAAACCCCTTTGTTCGGAATCAGTACATCGATTTCATTTTATAACCTGATACGGTAACAAACGAAAACAAACCCCTATTTAAGCTTCAACACATATTATGCAGAATTAAATCACGTCTGACAAACTGGTGCAGAAGTTCACCTATGAGTTTACATATGGCCCCTTTGAAGGAATACTGTGATATGGGTCTAGATAAAATACAGCGCTATCAGCGACATTCATAGTGTCATGTGTAGGGCGCTCCACCTAGCGGTGTAGATAACGTCTCAATGACTTTATCAGTGAAACGAATTTATGTCCGGCTCGTATTTAATACAACAAATTGTGATGAATATTAAGACATAGTTAAGTGAACATAAGTGAATGTACGGGTGTATCATTTAAAATTTGAAACATATACAATTCTCATGAACAACATGTACATTAAAATGGAACTTAGTTGTAAAACTTGGAAGATGGTACATTGACACTATATTGAATGTGATATATATTAACCGTGTTTGTGATCAAATTCTTGGACTTTTTGTCAACTTTAAAGGTATTTCATAGTTAATTGTTACTGACTAAATAACTCACACTTTTCTTTCATTTTGTTTACAAACTTTTCAGAGTCAAACTTTTAAATTGTCGAATTAATTTGTACCTCATTCTTATGTCGTTAATTTTATGGAATTCAGGTGTTATCAACTAGGTAATTATCAAATCCCCCCTCCACATTATCCTGACAATTACCATACTGAATTATCTAGCTATTAAGTCACTACTACGCAGATACGGACGGTCGTACTGTGAAGGATCGTTTGGTGTAATCTTCATGTATTCGTAAACTCTCATACACAAATGACCACGTGTCAGTCGGTGCATAGTTGAGCACTCCAAAGGTAAACCTAAGATTTATTCTTATTTGAACGAATGATAACGATTAATCGATGGCATTTGTTACATGCCTGTTTCGTATCGAAACCGTCCGATTGTACACACTTTGTTCGAATCTACTTAAAAAGAATTATAATAAATAAGGGATATAAACGTCTATTTCCGGCCAACAGGCTCCGAAAACGTTCCAAACACTAAGTGATCTCCAATACCACCAACCGAAGCTAAATGGGTGTTTGTTTTATATCATTCATTGTGAAACTTTAAATCAATTACAAACCCCATCACTCTCAGCCACGTTCACGTGACATCCAAAAAGAACTTGACAGGACGCATTAAGACTTGTGTAACATAGAAGGAACACAGACGACAATTCGAGCTTGGTATGGATTCCATGGATGTGGAGGATGCAGTCGAACTTTGTCCATGTTCAGAACAAACACAGTGACGACATGATCGAATCAGGACGTAGTTAAACTTAATAAGGGCGTAGTGATGACAGCATTGATGCAATAATGACGTCACTAAAATCTGGTAGGAGCTTATTAGTCACACAACCCATGGTTTTCTTTTTTCTTCGTGTGATTGTTTCATGATTCTTACAACCCCGTCACACTAGGGCCACGTTCGCACAACGTTTCCAGTACGTTCCTGTCAGGTTCTGAGCAATAGGTATAACTACTGGATTCATACCACATCCTTTTATTTCCAGTCAGCAAATATGTTTAAAAATTAATGCCTTAATCAATTTGGCTATTGTACAGGGACAACAAGCTATTTTGGATGCTCAAATTGCCAATATGTAAATACGAAATATAAGGAAAGGGAACAAGAAGCGACCTAAATCCTGTTGTGTTCATGCATTGCTTTTAGCAGAATGAAGACTGCTGTTCGGCCATCATGACCAGCTAAAACAAATGGACACATGGTACAATATTCATACGGAGCCAGTGAACGCAATAAGGATGCATGGACATAATGACATCGTAGTTGGGACGTAGTATAAACGCAATGAACTTGGTGACAACGGGAAGCTGCACGTGTAATAAAATTACTGGGAATGTGACAGACGCAGTGAGAACATACATTATAACTTCTGTTACAACAATGATAACCGATTTCATTTGTTTTAGATGGATTTTAAAACCGGAAGTAGATTTGAATAATTGAACAGAAAGTTCGGAAATTTCGAAACACGCTTTTCTTCATATCATTGTCTTGAATATGTTTGATATAAGTTTGATATACGGATATACTATACATTAGTATTTTATAAGGGTCTCCAAGAATTCACACTGATTACCGTGGTATAGAGAGAAATAAGCATCGTTGTGGGTGAGTGCGACGCAATAATTTATTGAAGAGATTCATGATGCATGGTAATTGTGCATGTAACATTCTTTAAACTTAATGTTGAATTTCAAGTGGTATTGATAAAATGTGTGTAATTTGTACGCACCCTGTATACATCCGCGTTTACCGACGTATCTTGTTGCGTCTAACCAAACAGTGATATAGAAGATATCATTTCTTTATCACGAATTGTTCGGTTCGTCATGTTTTGAATCACAAAGTGGCGTCTAGATACTGTAGAATCATTACTTTTCGTTGGGGATTTAATTTCGTGGCTTTCGTGGTTCGACTCATCCACGAAATCAAATCCCCACGAATTCAAATGTGGAGATAAGGCATTTCTTTTCAAAAATCAAAATCCACGAATTTATGTCCCCACGAAATAGCCTTTTTAGTAAAAACCACGAAAATTGAACCCAACGAAATTTAATGATTCCACAGTAGTACACTTCGGTGGTGATTCATAGTCCCTATAAGCAAAGGATTTCCTTACATAGAAGACAATCTTAGTTCTTAGAAATTGTTTCTTTTTATAACAAATCGCTAATATACAAGATATAAGATTATTATTAATTATTAATATTGAGGTAGTCATTTAAGTGAGCTACTACTATAGTTATGTTGACAGTACATGTGGTAATTGGTAATGACATAACATAACATAACATTATAACGTACAAATTCAAAGTTTAATGGCAAATAGCAAAATACATTGCGTTAGACCATTTAAAACATATTAATATGGCAAAAACAAACATATATATATATACATATACATAAACAATCAAGTGAGCATATGAACAAATAGATAATTAAGATAAATATGATAATTTAAGAAACAGGTACAGAGTTAAATTAATTTGAGCGACAGGACATTGCATGTTTAATAAATTTAGCATTATTTACTGTTTTCCTAACATTTTTGCTAGACATAAATGAGATGGATTTGTTAATATTCGGCCATGTTAATTTGGCTCAAAAACTTAAGCCTTAAATCCTTATATTGGCTACAACATAGTAGAAAGTGGTATTCATTTTCGATCACATTTTGATTACATATTTAACAGAGTCTGTTATTTCTTTCTATTCTACCAAATCTTCCCGATTCAATTTCAAGTCTATGAGATCCTAGACGTAAACGTGTCAAGTGTTTCCTTAAATCGTCGTTACTAATATTTACTAAATGTTCTTCAAAAATATAATATTTTTTAAATTTTCTATATAATCAAGTTTATACATGTTACTGATCGAATTGTTCCAATTTTGAATATACTGATCATGTAATCTTTGCTTAATTTGTGGGAAATGATTAAATGTTGAGAGTATTCTGTATGTAGATATCCAAAACCAAGATGATCAACAATAGAAGTAATCTTACGTACCCAATTTGAGTTACGAACATTAACCTGAAGATCATGATATGGAGTTAACATTGTTCATAATGTTCAACCAGAATTGTATTGCTCTTTCTTTATATAATACAGATATTGGTAGCCTACCTAATTCAGCTAAAACAATACTGTAATGGGTGTGCTTTTTGACACCAAGAATATATTTACAAAAACGAATATGTAGATTATCAATATCTTTAGAGTTATACACACCCCAAACTTCGGATCCGTATAAAAGGATAGGTATTACCATTGAATCAAAAAGAGACAATTTCGATTTAATATCTGGATGAACTGAATAAAAAATTGTTAATAAGTTATTATACGCCTTCAGAGCTTGGTCATGCAAAGCTTTTACAGAAGACGTGAACGTTCCATTTTTCGTAAAACTGACACCTAAATAAGTAAAATTATCTACGATATCGATTTTTTTGTCCATTACCAAGCGTAAACAGAATTTTTACCCTGTTTTTTTTTTATAAAAACACAAACTTTAGTTTTTTACATTAATTTCTAAAACCTATTTTTCTGAAAATTGTAAAATGATATCTATTTGTGATTGTAAACTGCTTGGGTCAATTGTAGACATGACAACATCGTCAGCAAATAAAATCAAATATATAGATAAAAGCTCAAGATCCCTTGCAGATAACAAGCTAATATCTACATTTTCAGTAATATCAATTATAAATAAAATACATAATAACAGTGATAATGGCTCTCCTTGTTTTAAACCAAGTGTAATATCAAAGAAATCTGACGACTCGCCAGTACTTGGTAATTTTACACATGATTTAACAACATTATAAATACACTTAATCATATTAGACATTTTACAACTTGTGCCAGAATTGACAAGTTTTAGGTATAAAGCATCTCTATTTACAGAGTCAAATGCTCTTTTATAGTCAATAAAAACACACCCTAGTTTTGAATTATTCGATCAAACTTTTTGTATAATATAATGTAATATAAAAATAGCATCACCAGTAGAACGTTCATTACGGAATCAAAATTAAATTGAGTTTCATTAAAGATATCGTTGCACTCACATCAATGTTATGTTATATTAAGATAAAATATTACGTTTGTGTGGCGGGCGTGAATTGGGTAACGCCTTTGTGTTTCAAACAATTCCTCTTTTGTTCCGGCTTCAGTAAGTGGTTGAATGCTTGTATATACACTTAGTCTATCAAATGCATCAGTCGTTCGGCTTTGACTCTCTACGTATAATTTTGTTTGTTTTTAGTAATATAAGTTAAGGAGGAAGTAAGCTACCTGCTTAGTTATGTCTGGTATTGATTCAAGTGTCTATTTTTGTGCTTGGGTTTTCATCCATATAGAAAAGCCTACAGTACTGTTTGTCATACAGATAATTCATAGTCATAATTTTATGCTCACAACGTGAACGTCAGTCCCTTTGAAATTCGCCATTGTGTGCAAATTTAAATATTTCTAAGTGATTTGAATCTCTCTTACATTTGAACCTCGTGACACTTAGATTCAATGTCACGCACTTATATTCAAGGTCAGAATATATCGCCAAGGTCACGTGTTTCTCTGCTTATCTTGTCCGTAATTAGGTTATGAGGCACGTCATCACTCGGTGCACTTTTAAATCTGGTTCTGTAGAAACAAGGTTAATTAGACCGCCTGGTCGTTAATGTATAAAACAATCAATGTTTAAAACAACTCGAAGTCTGTTATTGATTAATTTTCAATTGTAAATGGTAATAAACTTGTAAAAAATTATGCAGAACAGAAAATTTATATGAGGTGTGCATAAATATAAAATATAAATATACAATGCGTCACATTGTGTATTATATATAATTATAATTATATGTACATGGATATTCAACTATAAAAGAAGAAAAAAGAAAGATAAAGTAAATTTGTCAGAACATAAGTTATAATTTGGTGAATTACCTATTAACTGGATGTATTAATTGAATGAATATGCATTAATTCACAATTAAGTTATATAATAATAAAGTACATGTATACATAAAGATAAGGCGATTAAATTATAAACTGGACGTTATAACGAGGTGATCGAATAGTAAAGTGGATATAAGCAAGTAAATTAATACAGTTTAGTGGCGTTATAATCAGGCGATTTAATTTATCATTCCATTTGTCATTATAATTTTTATAATATGTAAGTAAATAATTATATGATGTGATATTAAAATGGGCGTTATATTTAGGTGATTAAATAATAAAGTGGGCGTTATGATTCGGTGATTGATTTAAGTGGGCGTTTTGATTCAGTGATTGAATAAATTGGGCGTTATGATTCAGGGATTGAATGAAATGGGCGTTATGATTCAGGGATTGAATAAAATGGGCGTTATGATTCAGGGATTGAATAAAATGGGCGTTATGATTCAGGGATTGAATAAAATGGGCTTTATGATTCAGGGTTTTGAATAAAATGGGCGTTATGATTCAGGGATTGAATAAAATGGGCGTTATGATTCAGGGATTGAATCAAGTGGGCGTTATGATTCAGGGATTGAATAAAATGGGCGTTATGATTCAGTGCTTGAATGAAACGGTCGTTATGATTCAGGGATTGAATCAAGTGGGTGTTATGTTTAGGTGATTGATTTAAGTAGGCGTGACTATTCGATTATAAATAAAGTAGGCGTTATGATTTAGTGATTTGATAAAGTTGGCGTTGAGGGACGTTTTACAACATAAAATTTGTTTATTCCAATTTCTAGCAAAAATGTCTTAATATATGTAAAATGCACTTTCTGCAACCACACTTGTGTTGTCTGAAGTACTTCCTTCTTACTTCAAACAGGTTCTTAAAATCTTGATGAAAGGCTCGTAAATTAACAATGCTTGATTCAACAAATAGTGCAGTGTTCGTGATATAGACCATTATGTTAAGCATCTACTTTTAGATTTTAGTCGTCCGCAATCATTATACATGCACTTATAAATATGATACCTATGGTTGTAAACATATTGATTATGCATGAATATCATACACGGTAGGCCGTATGTTACATTATACATACTGGGAGGCTCTTTTTCCTATTTTATTATAAACTGTCAAAAGACTAAATTGTTGTGTTCAATGGTTAATATTCAGCGAATTGGTTAATATTCAGCGAATTGGTTAATATTCAGCGAATTGGTTAATATTCAGCGAATTGGTTAATATTAAGCGAATTGGTTAATATTCAGCGAATTGGTTAATAAATAATGACTGACTTGTCAATGTTATCACAAATGCTTTATTATTCAGTGTTAATTTACCGAAAATAAAACAATATAACTCCACAGAATCGATTACTTAACAAACAAACGAGTCTCAATTATTCAGCGTAATTGATATTACCATGCCAACAAAAAATACAAAAATCCATAAAATTCAATTAATCACGACGCATTACTTTGAAGAGTCGTTTTTTAAATAATTATAATCTCTGAAAAGTGTGGCCATGCTGATCACAAATTTTGATTTGACTCTTTTCCAAAAATGGATTTCGACAAAAAAACTGCTGGTCTCCCTCAAGTTCTGGCTGTGATTTCTTAAAATAATTTTAGTCGATGATAATGAAAAAATATCAGAATATTTTCATCAATTGATTGCAATAAAACCCTAAGCTTCAAAATATCACCATTTTGTCTTTTTTGATACAATGTATTAAGAAAGAAGTTCTGTCTATAGTTTTCAAATATTGGACATTCAAACAAAAAGTGATATTCATCTTCGAGTCTATTGCAACATAACCAACTGTTTAAACGCAAGGGTTGGATTAGGTATTGCCCATCGACTTATTAAATACTGTGGAATCATTAATTTTCGTTGGGGATTTAATTTTGTGGGTCGGCTCATACACGAAATCAAATCCCCACGAATAAAAATGCAGAGAAAAGGCATTTATTTTTAAAAAATCGAAATCCACGAATTTTTGTTTCCACGAAATAGCCATTCTAGTAAAAAAAATAAACATAAAAAATGAGCCCAACGGAAATAAATGAACATACAGTAATTATTTGTTACAACACCAACTCGCACATTAAACATAGCATGGATAACATAGTTTTCAATATCATGGTATTTTCAAGTAATTTATGTTTTGTAAAATATAATTATCCACACATTTACATATCTAATGTTGGGCTTATGTTTGAAATAGATATCTGTCTATCATATAACTGTTACAAAAAAATTGTAAATATAAAGTCTTCAATTTTTGGTCTGGGAGACGAAAGCCACTGTTAATATTTATAGTGCGTATATTATGCATGTAAATTAACCGTATACTGTTTGTCAGCATGTGTTTAAATGAATGTCGATGTGCTTTTCTTACATTAGTCTTAATTAATGTCTGTATGTATCTGTTCTGTTCTGTTCCGTTAATACCTGTCCACATTTGTCCGTTTTAATAAAATCTAAATAAAGTCTAAACTCAGCAATATATCAATGTGTGTTAGATTTATTTGAAGTACATTGTATCATCATATGAGGAATGTTCCCTCCACGATCAATATCTCATAACAGGGCCAGACTTCACATCAAAACCTTAAATAAATCTTAAATTATAATATATTGCCTGTAACAAAGATAAACCCTTACACACCCCGTGTGCACTAACGATAGACAATGTCACTACTTGAAATAATTCGGCCTAAGATCTATGTCAAATTTTATTTTCAAAGATAAGAGAACTGGTTAAATAGGGCTAGTTTTGAAGTGAAGTGAGTAAAATATATGATCACAAAATAAATACAAATATGAATAGATGTATGTTATATAACATTAGAGTACAATGCAACCTCACCAAAGCAACACCCTTTGGGAGTAGCAAAATTATGTTCTTGTTGAGAGGTTGTTGCTTTAGTCAGGTTAAGTTAATAGTTAAATCGTGCGGTGGGGAAAATATTCTGTTGTTGAAGGGAGGTTGTTGCTTAGAGGAGCCTGTACTCTATGTTTTAGAGGGGGGGGGGGGGGGGTGTAAAGAAGTAATTGATCAAACGCCGGGTGCATTTTCAGAAATTCTAATGAGGACGCCAGTTACTCTTACATTATAATCACAATCAGTTCTCTCATGATCCGGGAGATTATTATCGCGTTAATTACTTAGATGTTCCTACATAACTAGATTGGACAAAAAAAAGGGTTAGTTCATATATAGATGGAGGGAATATGTTAACAATCATGTAATGACGTTTGCTCAATTAAGGCAATTACTACTCGAATAGTGTTCGTGCTTTTTCGGCTTACTGTCTAATATTGCTTTTGACCTATATTTGTAACCAATGAAATTGTTTGATAGAAAAACTTCAGCTGAAGTAGGAGTTTTCTCATAGGTTAAAAGCATTGTTGTTACAATTTTTTAGGTCAGGATCCGTAATTATTTGTTTACTGTCTCTGAAAATAATGCAATAATTAAAGCCGCATACTAGTAAAACGTCAATACAATTACATATCAGAACGTTTAAACCAAGAAAAATTATACTAAATAGAATTTATACACAGTATATAAGATAAATATATCAAATGTAATCTAATTTACCGAAAAATAGTTTGTATACTTTTAACAATAAACTCAAGATTTTTTAGGATAACTGGCTCGAGCATGTCACAAAAAGTTGATGCTAACATTTTTTTCTTACTCTGAAGTCTGCTTTATTACAGTTTTCAGCCAATATGAATACATGAGATAATTTACCGTGTTTTAAACACTAATTTTCTACTGTATACAAGCCGATTATCTTTTTAAAAGATATTCCTTGTTACAGAATCGCTCTTATAACACCAACAACTGACACAATCAACAACTTATCGTGTATCTGGGACTAAACATAGTGCCTCCATGGACGAGTTGTTTATGTCTCTGACTAATAGGTTCTGACCATGAGTTCGATCCCCCCCCCCACTCGGTACCAATTTTTCACTGAGGAAGTTGTCCAGTCATGTATAGCTTACGGAAGGTCGGTGGTTCTACCCAACCGTACACCTGCTCCCCAAATGTATAAACTTTGGTTAAATCTAACCAACAGATTACATTTAAGGTTTTGTAAGAAAAGTTTACTAAAAGTTAATCAGAGACAAGATGGCTGCACTAGTTGTACCAAAGGCTGGATGTTCTCAACAATTTAACCGAGTATATATTAGACAAATTGAGGATCTTGACAGCTTTTTAATCAATATCAGGCACTTAGGTTAAATCTTACTGGAAAAAATATCCGGTCAAATATCTAAAGTTTTATACAATCGCTTTACCAAACTTTAACTCAAAGTTTAACTCAGTCACATTTTAACCCAGTAAAGTTACAATTAACCAATATCTATACATTGGGTCATGGGCCCGTATTCACAGACGTTCTTAGTTTGCCGAGTTAAGTATTTTCTTTATCATAAATTTTGACCAAGCCATAAGAAATTACTTAGTTTCCATATTAAATTTATTCTAAGCGTAAACTAAGACGGAATTAATTATTCTTAGTTTGAAAAAAAATCTTAGTTTTGGAAATTTACCGTTGTCAGTTGGGTTTCTACGGAATTCCCATGCCTGTCTTTAAATTGGTGACTAGTTTAACGTATCATGTATTTTCTGAATTTTACGAATACGTTTGGTACTTTTTCAGCCACATAATTGTACAGATGACGCAAACATAATTGTTGGTCATATTTTCAGAATACAAACAGGGTCACTGATATCATAGGCAGAAGTAACGGAACTGTGATGGTAAAATTATAATAAATTGTATATAAAACAAAATAACTTAACCCATAATAACCTTAAATGAAAAATAAAATTGTCCCAAAATTCGACCCCATTCGTGGCATTCAACTGGTATATATTCTATAAGAAGGGGTATAACTCTTCGTTTCGGAAAATGAGAACCACCTTTACAAAACACAAAATTATAAAGCAATACGGACTTATTCTTCAAATCAAAGTTTGCAGTGGTTTCGGGGATATATGTTTGCACCAAATAAGACCAAAACTAAGTTCCTAGACCAATCCGTTACCGAGAAATCGAACAAGAAATGCTAGAATTTGACCCGATTTCGTTTGGTCGGGAAAATGCGGTCACACTACATGTACTACATGTAATTTCACATACTAATGCAAGATTGTCAGCCGATCATATGTGAAATTGACCAATATGTCCTAAAGAGAAGAATTAAATACATTAACATAGATATACAACCTCTTACAGAAGACGCAAATATTCGGAAAATCGGGGTTTTAACTTTTGAATCGAAATTTCTGTATCATACCCCGCCATGTCTCTATAAACAATGTAAACCGATCAGAAATCACGTAACATTTATAATATCTATGGTGGTGTACGATAAAGGAATTTAAGTTATTGTGTTTTATGTAGAATTTATAACAATTTTACCATCACAGGTCCGTTACTTGATTCCTCACATAGTTACGAGATTTTTTGAAAGCATGTTATAATAACACAATCTCAGCATGGCTATAAAATGTTTCATCCATAACAGAATAATGACTTATAACAAAAACATATTTCAAGTGTGCAACATTTATTTTAAATTTATACAAAAGCAGGTTATAAAGAATACTGATATCATTTACTTCATTGAATTCATATTGTCAAGGATACAATTACATGTTTACTGGTAGTTTCAAAATAGCTTATACCTGTATTATTCAACAAACTGCACAAAAGAATACATATACTTACATTATAATTGATGATAACCAACGTTTACAGCTGGACAAACTTTATCACAATATGGGCATTCAAAAGACATTACATAAAATTCGCAAGGTAATAAAGATTTAAGATTACACAGTTGGGTTTCATTTTTGTATAGAAAATTGATGGAGCAAAACAGTAGTTGAATATATTTGCATCCAAATTTGTCCATGTAAAGCAATATTTCTCTGTTGAAATGTTTATCACAATTAAGCACTGGTATCTGTCTTTACTAATATCACCATAAATTGTTTCATGGAGTCCTCAAAAGAATCTGTGAATACACATTTAAGTATTTCAATTCATAGCACGTCTTTATAGTTAATGCATGTACTAATACATAAGAAATATCTAAAAATGTAATTTTAAGTAAATTTATAGTTTTATAATCATAATGATTTATAAGCAATAGTAAAACTTACTTTCAATAAATTGTAATAAAATATTAACTTTATGCAAAGATTTATTTTTAAGCAAATTGTTATAACCCAAAGAATGAAAATGGTGATACCTTGTAAATTGTTGCATGTCGAGATCATCAGATAGCATTTCATGATTGATATCATCCTAAGATGTGTTGATTCAGCATTCATTCTGTAAGTCATATTGAAATCTGTAATCAACAATAAAATAGTTGTGTATCAAGTAATACAAATTAAATCAGCAATTATTTTCACAACCTTCTTATTTTGGTTTCTGTCTTTATGATATTCATACTAAAATAAAACAGACCATCCACTAAATTATGTAGAATGATGTCCAATAAAAAGGGCCTTTCTTCCTACACATGTATTCAAATTAGTTGGACTGATAAATTCAGAAATAAATACAAAATTATATATGAAAAAGTAAAAACGACATGAATAAGAAATATACGTAAATGGTATATGATTTAAAGATATTTTAGTTCAAATTGCACACAATCCATGTATAACAATTGACTCGAACCAATGTCTGTACGAAAATCGTACAATATCCGACATTATGTGTAACATGTCAAATAACACTTACTTGTTGAACGCTCTGTCATAAAGTCCCGTGAACAGCATCTTGGACTCCTGGTTATAAATTTTAAGCACCAAAGGTCTATATTCTGCTAGATATATGCAAATGTTGTGATGGAAAATGAACCGTGATGATTTTGACAATGTTTATAAGTGAAATTGACACGTTGTTTTGACAACTGCCCCGCCCAAGATCAAGTATAAACGACAGTGTTTGAAAGTTCTTAATCCAAGAAATTAATCGATCAGTGTCCGGAATCTTCATGGATATAGAAAAATAATGAGTACGACGAAGCATTCATTTTCGTTTTTATCTAAGAAAATTTCTTAAAGTTAAGACACCTCGTACCTTCATTAAACTTTTAATATAAAAATCGTCGATCTAAGAATTTTTCTACTGAGCTATTTTTCTCTAAGACGAAAGCTAAAAAATCTAGTTATAGCAAAACTTGGCGAAGATAATTTCAGTATTCTTAGATAATTTTTCATCTTAGTTGGTTTGTGAATACGGGCGCATGTCTCGTTATGTGAGAAAGTAGGCAGTTCTTACGGAGTATGGAAGTCTAGTACTGGATCTCCCCAGGAACGATGGTTAGGTGAACTGTATGCCTCATATGAGTCTGACTGTTAAATGGGCGTAAAACGCAAACAAACAAACAAATACTCCACCGTTAAAGCCAGACTGGTTGCCCGAGCTACCCTGATTGTCTGTGTGACGTTAAACTCAAGTGAAAAGGTAAAGATAACACGTAGGCTATACTTCATGAAAATCATTACGTTATCTTTCATTATGAATAGCAACCGAAGTTTATTTACACCCCACTTGTATACGTACGTTTGTCGCATGATTATTAGATAAATCTATTTACTTAACGCGATAGTAACCTTCATTCCTTCGTTGCTACGTTGTTGACAATAACTGTATATTGATCGAACATTTAATTGTTGGATATATTCTGTTCAAACCGTATCCTAGGAAACAATATACAGGTGGTGATCACTGATTAGCGCGATTTATGTTCGTGCATGTACGTAGACGGGAACTGCTGCACCATCCAAATATATTAATAACCAAACCTGGCAGGCTTTTATTGACAGAATAATTGTCGTAGGTGGTCATGATTGTAGCAACGTTAAATGTCGCATCGACGCTAAATGTCGCATTTGACGTTATATGTCGCAAGGCTGACGTTAAATGTCACAACCAACGCTAAATGTCGTAAAACCTCCTGACGCTATATGTCGCATCTGTAACGCCAAAAGTCGCAACAAATAGTACTGACGCTATTTGTCGCAACATCAACGCTAAATGTCGCACTCCTTTATCAATCTCTATAATGTTGAGTTATCGTTACCGCTACGCTCCCAAATGACTGTTCATTCGTTCATGTTAATGTATAGTATATCCCCCAAGTTAATCACATTTGCTCGTTTTGATTGGGGATCTTATTTTCTATCTTGGCATTTATTATATATCGCCGTTGCCTGTGTGTGCATGTGTGTGTGTGTTGACAGAACAGGGTGTGATGGCCAAGAGGTAGAGTAACGAGGAGTGATTGCCCGGTGGTAGACTATTCACCTTTAGAAAGGAAGGTCCTACCAGTTTATTGACGGACATCTATGTTCAAAGTTTAAAGGAACGCCGATATATCTATATACAAAAGGTCATACCTATTGCAGGATCTCGTACAACAATCTGGCTTAGCTATTATGCATACTCTTATTCTTATTCCAAGCTTAAAGGACTTACGTCCAACACATACATCGACTTACTTTTCACTCAGTTTGAAGAATTGCCATATTAAGGAACTGTTTTCACTTGTCTTAAAGACACTTTTATTAAACGGTAAAGAGTTAA
This sequence comes from Lutraria lutraria, assembly GCA_964023205.1. Taxonomy (NCBI): domain Eukaryota; kingdom Metazoa; phylum Mollusca; class Bivalvia; order Venerida; family Mactridae; genus Lutraria; species Lutraria lutraria. Next base: position 37,786,880 of record OZ026839.1, on the reverse strand, counting down.
GGCTTTCGAAGTCTAATGCGAAGTGTTAAGGATCGTATTTTAAATATTGTCATTCTTTTATATATCCATTAAGACATTTACGGGTGATTTTTTAAAAACTTTTACCGTCAGTTAAGAGAATTACAACCATTTTTGTTCCTCTACCCCTAACGTAAAGTAGTACCTCAAAATCAAATGAAGTCACCTTTATGAAAATTAGCCTATCTCTCTAACAGATGAAACAATAAATGAAATAATGTGTATAAGTCTAAGGGTAACCAATATTTAGTCAATTCAAATTGTTTATACGATGTTTGGAAGTACTATGTTCACTTGTAGAAAAAGTGAAAAATGTAACTCAGCCCCTTTAAGATTTAGTCAAGATTTTAGCCTTTTACCAAAAAGTAACAAATTGATAAATATCATTAAAATAAAAACTAAAGCAGGGCAGCAGCTGAAATTTTCTCAAAATTAACTACTATGTGTGTATTATATCTACACCAAATTTTAAAAAGTTTCACCGTCCAGTTTTGAAAAAAAATGTGTCAGAAATCCATAGTTACTTGATTTTCGTTAATTAACCATGTATAAATTCCAATGAACTAGACAAAAAATAAATATTTTCTTCAATATTACTGTATAAATTCATGTTCTTAAAGAAAAACACCTTATTAATATTCTTAACCGTCTACAACAAATTGACCATCTTGTTTAATCATTGAATATTCTTATAGTGTTCTCAATGATTTACATCTTTCTTAAATTAAGATTCTACATACAAATTTATATTGTTTCTGTTCATTTTTCATGTGTTATACTGTGTGCGTTAAAATGTGGTTAATTACTCGTGTAAGCATCTTATAATTACATAGTAAGGTGAATGGACGTAGGACAAAAGCCCCTTCACTTTTTATTGTATGGTCAAACGGTCTCAACCCCCATATTTAGAATGGAGAGAAACCCCCTAAATCATTTGTTTTAGTAGACAAAACATCATAAATACTTGATTGCTATTATGGTCAGGTATGAACACAGAACAGAATACAATTCCATAATTCCTGCCTTATTGTTTTAGCTTTTAGTATTCCATTGGGCTGTCCATTGTTTGCATTAACCATCAGCTATGTGCAAGATATTAGCACAAATGAATTTTGTCATATAATACAGAAAAGTATAAAAAAGTAGACTCGCGATAGGACAAGCCGTGCCAAAATGGTATGTTTTAAAGATACGAGATTCTTTCTTCGTTAATGTACAATTAATTGTAAATTAAAAGGATAAGGAATAATGTTAAAGAGTGTAAACGTCATTATTAACAAAATGCCTTGTTTAATTTTTCATGCACGTATTGTTTTGTCCTCGTAACTGTATAAAACTCTAAACATATACTCCATATAAATCTCTTATTATTTTGTTTCTCTTTGATGTTCCTATACCAGCTGATTCAACCCGATATGTATCACGTGCTATTTATTATACATTCACTTTTTAATTTTCTAACATTTACCACTACAGTGTAACCTTTCTAAAGCAACACCCATTGGTAGTAGCAAAACAATACAACATTGCGTGCATGCAATGGTCAATAAACTTTTTCGGTTTATGATATACGTTATTCTCTTATTATTTATTTGTTATCTGGGTGTTTGGTAACGCCTTTGCGGGCTTAAAACACCATCAACAAAGGAGGAAATGATCACGCAGCATTTTGTATCTTAAAGGAGATGAGTACAATAACTCTGTGTAATCCATTTGAATAAATGTATTTCATGAAAACAATTTAAAACCAGCGTTCTACGTTCTATGATGTCTGTCGCGGTGTAAAACTGGGCCTGTATTCATAAAGCTCCTTTAATTTAACTTATAAAGGAATTTCCTTAAGTTGTATAAATTTCCTTAGGTAAGGAACTTGCTAGGTAGGTAGGTAGGTAGGTAGGTAGGTAGGTATTTTATTCAATTCAATTCAAAAGACTTTAAAGGCCACAAGGACATACATAGTACAATGCAAACAGTATGACACAACACAATGATATACATAATATAAGTAATGTATGATATTATATCAAATAAATGATTACATTTGACAATATTATGGAGAAGATCAGAATATAACGTAGACTGATCATAATTATTATTTTTTTTAAGTATAGAACATTATATTGTAATTCCATTCAACTCAATTATTGAACTTACAGTTTTGACTATACACTCATTAGTTAAATCATACTAATTGTTACGGGGTTTTTGATATATGTGTTTACAGTACAATATTTCTTAAAAAGTGAAACTTACAAATATCTATTATGAGATAGCAATTGAAACAGTAATACATAATACATATATATATATATTCGCATAAATATAGACAATGTAAACAATTTTATGATATTATTTCTAATTTCAAACGCATTATAAATGTAAGAGGCTATATTTTTAATGACTTTTTTATCTTCAGTATTGATCAATTCAATAGATTTTACCATGTTAGGTATAGTAATGTACAAAAAACAGCAATGGCTATTTATTTGAAAAAGGAGTGACATTAAAAGCTGGCGTTCTTTCAATTCTTGTTATGCATATATTGATATTATTTTGGTATAGCTCTTTACTTTAGACATTTAAGGTATAAGGATCCTAACTCCCATTTTTTTCTCAAAATGGGGCGGACAGATTTTGGATATGTTTATATAATTTTCATAGATTAAAAAATAAACAATGACATTCCTTTGAGTTATTTTCCCTTTAAATTTGAATTGAATTATGTGAGAGTTACCCATTTTTAAAAGATATAAGAAAAATTTCAACGAAAACTCATGGTAAAAAGATGCAGTAACACAGCATCAATATAATTTGATAAAGAAAAATATAGATGACCATGCAATATCAAAAGAAATTAATGTTTTTCAAGAAGTGCAACAACTCTTACACAAAATAAAAAATGTGTCGTAAAATGGATTGAAGTATCTGAGATAACTACCAAAGCAATAATGATAATTTGGAAATTCAGTTTTTGTAATATTAACATTTTGTGCAGCATTGGACAGATACATCAGAAAGGTACAGCGTTGGGATCCTAATACCTTAAGTATTGTTGTTAGTCAAGCCTAGAAGTAATGCTATCCATGAAATATGCAAGGTATATCCAATTTATATCTGTTGAACATAATTATGAACATTTGTACTATAAAACTATTCAAACCTTGTAATAATGAACTCTGAATTTTAAGGAAATGTTTAAATAAGTTTTTCTTTGCTATTACATGAACGCGGTCGTACAGATTAAGAAAAACGTCTTTCTCATCCAGGACTGAATATCTTTATTTTCCTTATAGTGACAATTTAGATACAATTTGATAAACAGCTTATTCATTTTGTGAAGTCTCAAATTACACGTAAACAACTGACAGTAAACCAAAACATTGCTTTATTACGCGATTTCTAGGGATGCATGACGTGTGTCTGTAATTTGAACTTGCGTTTCGACATTCCAATAATAGCTTTTAGCAAGTGTATTAGTTTCCACCTTGCAGTATTTTTATGTATTTGTCAATAGTTTAGGTATGCATGTTTATTACAATTAACTTGCAAAAGCGTTCAAGTGGCTGAAAATCGCCCATTTTAGAAATGATGTAACATATACTCCTATCAAAATATAGCGATCCTCTTACGGTTAAAATTGGCTTGCACGAATGCTAATTGTTGTTTGTTTATTACAACCGAAGTTGCCATTTATTTTCGCTATTATTACTAATTGACACCGTCGACATGTGAAAAGTGTGTGTCAGTGAAAGGCGACAAATAATGTTTATTTAACGTCATTGTATGTTCCAAACTCAATTACATTGACTAAATTCAAACCCATTTACTCCACGACAGAATATACCGAGTTCATTAAAGGCTAATCGACCGTGAAATGACGTAACCCACAACTTATACTTTAATGTAATAATGTTCGTATATATTTCGTATATACAGAAGAACTATGATGTTAAGACCACCATAGGAACAAAAACTACGGTCTTGATTCTGAATATAGACAAGAAGAGGATTAATAGAACGAAATTTGATGACACATTAACTCATGATACCATCATACTGTTCGACAATTACGAACAAACATAACTAACTTTATCAACAAATGTGTTAAATTCTGTACCCGAACTGAAAATATATGTGCAAATGGATATAATCAATATAATAATATTTACAATATCAATATACATGAAATAAATTCATACTAACAAAGCTTGACAGAATTCTTCTTTGTCTTAAAAACTTGTAAGGTACGTTATTTTTTAAGGGGATAATCGACCTACATAAGGGAAAATTTAAGTTGAGAAGATTCAACAATAGCACTTAAGAAATTTCCTCATATCTAAGGGAAAATCATAACCTTTAATAGGGTAGAGGAAGTGTAGGCTATGAGAACAGTCGGTAGAACTGCGAAATGGCATTCCAAGGATCAAGGGTTTGAGCTCTTGAAAATCTGTTACACTGTGCTATCACCCAATAAAATGTTTTTGACAGTCATGTGTATTGTTACAGTTTCGGGCATTCATTATTTCAAGCCACCCCGAGTGACTGCGTCGTACGGTTTTACCATCAAATTTTTCCACAACAGGCTTCATCTTTACACTTGCATACTCGGAAAACCCAAAGCTAGCTAACTGCATTTCGATATTTTTACACAAAGGCCTGTATTCTTCAACATTTTGGAAAAACTTACGTTGTTAATATACAATATGGGTGCTCACAATGAGGAACGTAAGTTCCTCTCAACTTTTTTGCCGAAGGATAAATTACACTCGTTGTGAGTTAAACGTGCGTGATATCGTAAGTGCGCGAATCTATATCATTAGTGGGATAGTTCAAATCGTTCGTGCGCGAGTGTGAGAGTGCACAGCGTTAGTGTGCTAATCCATATCATTAGTGGGAGAGTCCATGTCGTTTGTGTGAAAGTTCATATCATTAGTGTGCAAGTCCATCACTCAATCAACACAACGGCGACAGCGGTATATAATAAATGCCAAGATAAAAATAAAATCCCCGATCCATACGAGCAAATGTGATTTACTTTGGGGGGGGGGGGGGGGGTAGAGGTAAACATTAACATGAACGAATGAACAGTCATTTGGGAGCGTAGCGGGAACGATAACTCAACATTATAGAGATTGATAAAGGAGTGCGACATTTAGCGGTGATGTTGCGACAAATAGCGTCAGTACTATTTGTTGCGACTTTTGGCGTTACAGATGCGACATATAGCGTCAGGAGGTTTTACGACATTTAGCGTTGGTTGTGACATTTAGCGTCAGCCTTGCGACATATAACGTCAAATGCGATATTTAGCGTCGGTGCGACATATAACGTTGCTACAATGATAAGTACCTAAATTTAAGTAATGAACATTGGAAGCGACCTGTACATTAAGTGACAATCAACTGTAAAAAGAAAAGTAAAATGGGGTAAAAAACAAAATCAAACATTTTCAATATTTGATTAGGCATAGTTTTCCTTTTTTCCTCTGTCGTTCAGAATTTTAGAAAGCGAGTGAGGCATGTTTGAATTCTGCAAACGTGGCTTGAATCGTTAAACGTTAGGGGATACTTTAATCTGATCAATATATCTCCATTATAAAGTCAAAAACTTTCTTTTTGCAATATAACACTTAATAATTATATATAAATTGGCAACTACGCTTCACTTTTCAAGTATTAGGGCTGGGTATTGCTCTAGAATTTATATGTACTTAGTCGACATGCGTATCGTGGTATATCCGTATATGTATATGTATCGTTTTAATAAATACGTTGGCCATGGAAACATACATCTAATCGTCTATTAAAACTTCAAAACTGACGAATTCTTATTTACATGTATTAACATCGTTTTGCATCAACCATTCTTAGTAATCATTCAGTATCTAAAACTGAGTTATATTTAAGCCTATTGCGGTAGTATAGTCTAAATTGAATTAAATTTTGATCAATACGATAATATCTATTTAATTCATTGTATTTTAATGTCCGTGTTTTAGTCAGTCGCCCTTTAAAGAGATCACGAAAGTACAATATGGAAGATATTTACTTTGTGAAGATATCATCTTTCTACAGTGACACTATTTCCGTGTAAACAATCATAATATTTCATGTACATTTAAACTGGTTCCCGTTCCATGCTGCAGTGCGGAATTTGTATTATTCTACTGATTGAAGAACGATTTACCAAACTAAAGAAATGTGTTGCTTTCTTACTAGATTTTGATACGCAATAATCCCCCTTTAAGGTATTCGAAGTGTAATATAAAGTGTTAAGGATTGTTTTTTAAATATTGTCATTCTTTTGTATATCCATTAAAACATACATATGTATACAGGTGAATTTTTAAAAACTCTTTCCGTTAGTTAAGATAGTTGCGACCATTTTTGTTCCTCTACCTCTATCGTAAAATTACGAAGTCAGTCACCTATATGAAAATTGACCTACCTCTCTAACAGGGGGTACAATAAATACAAGCATGTGTATATGTCTAAGAGTAAACCAATGTTAAGTCAATCCAAATTGTTAATACGATTTTTGGAACTACTATGCTGCAGATAAAATAAAAAAAAAAACCTCGCCCCTTTAGAATTTAGTCATTTTTGCCTTTTACCAAAAAGTAACAAATTGATAAATATCATCAAGATAAAAACTAAAGCGGGGCCACACCTGAAATTTTCTAAAAATTAACTACTGTGTGTATAATGTCTACACCAAATTTTAAAAAATGTGTGCCATAAATCCACCGGCTGTTGTTGTAGCTTCTAAATGATATGAACTGTTACAGACATATGAGAAGACAGTAACTATGTTACGGCGGATACGTTACATGTATTGTTTATTGCTCGGAATGGCAGTAATTCTTTACAAATGTAACTCTATACTTATGTAACATATGTTTTCATGCATGGTGTTATCTGCTGTTATCCCATGTAACTTTATATACTAGTAATTGATGACTGTAAAAATATACACTATTACACAAAAAAGATCCCAAGTGTCGCCGGCAATTTATCAGGTTTATTAAAACCGCTGATTATCATGGTACATCACTGTAAAAATATAACTCAGACTCCTGTGTTGTTTTATAAATATGTTTCCGGATTTCTGAAATGTGGAATTGGCAGTTGATTCCTTTAATGTGGTAGGCATTCTTTTATATAACACTCAATGATGTGACGTCATCACTTGTTTTATATTTTCATTTGCTGATTTCTGCCGTTATTTTGTCTGATATTTATTTCGTTTCGGTAGGTATTACACCATTATTTAACGATATTCCAGTTTACTTAATTCATGATGATGATAACACAGCGTCGGCTTATTTCCAAAACCCCATAACTCAATTTTTGGCGATATTGAGATTTTGGTATCATTTCTTTCGTCTCGATGAGCTATTTACAATGGACATACTTACCTGCTTCTATGTCTCCCCTAAGTAGGGTTAATCCGAATTCCACAAACCCGCAACTCGCTTATTTACGCTAAATTTTAATTCTAGAACCCCGTAACTTTATATCCAATCAAATCGTTCCACTATGCACCACGTGATACAGGACAAAACTGTAATGACTGCTCATGATGTTGTTAAACTTACTTCAGAAACATAATCATGATGTTTATTTTTACTACAACCGTGTAATTTTACGTGAATTTAGTGTGTTTCTATTGCGTGAATAACAGTTTTATATAATATGAAGCAGGAACTGTTTTCTGGACCAGATATACATATGTGTCAATATTACCTCTGTTCGGACGAACAATATTTCGGATACGTTTGGAATATTGAATGTTCAGCGTTTTCACAAAGGCAAGCTTTCACATATGCTTTCTCTTCACTGCTGCAAATATTAGGATTCTGGACCTTGCCGAAACTTATTGTAAATGAAGATTTACATATTTCTTAATATTGAGCAGTTATACTTAACTTTCATACCCAACTTTCGCGGACATGCTGATTTGGAAAATCGATAAAAAAATTACATTAAACAAAGAAGGGGTTTTTCACTATAATCGTCATAACTTTTATTCTATTTAAAATACGAAATTTGTACTCATCACAAAAGTTTAATTAATCTTTTATCTTTCTAATGGTGTATTTTTTATTATTTTGAATTAATTCTTTCTTCGACCCTTTTGCGTTTGAAAAAGACACCTATCGATTTCCTCTATATTCAATGTAAAAAGCGTAAAATTGGTAGATTTTTCAATGAAAATTTGATGTTTTCAGCATCATAACTTTTTTGGGGGAAATGTGATCTAATTTGTACTCATTGCATTCGTTTTGAAAATTTAATTTCTTTCACCGTGTAAAATATGAAAACAATCAAATAATATCTTCTTCGATCCTTTTGATGATTTTTAAAACTACCCCTTAGATTTTGTTAAGTTCAATTCGTCAGTCGTTCGGCAAAGCTCGGACATTTACGTACGCTTACGGAAACAACGATCATTTGGCGAAGATCATATCTGCTGATTAGGTATCTATGTATATACAGCCACAGCATGATGTATTATACAGGGTAATAAACATTGGACGCGTTGAATCAAGTTTTAGGATAATTGAGGTTGAAGACTAAAACATATTACAACATGGATGAAAATATTAGAATATGTGAAATATTTTACTTTACTTCCGTATAAAAGCAAAATCGATATTTATAACCAAATTTGTTGATATTATAAAAAAATAATATAAATAGAAAAATGGTTTTCACTATTGTTAAAGCCCCATTAGCTTTTTGGATGTTAAAATTGAAGTAGGTCTTATTTTACCTAGACAGATGTGAAACTGACTTTTACTTGCAATAAAAACGTTCCAATTTTTTTATCACAAAGTATATATAGAAATACAGCACAGTATTTTTTAATCATGTTGCAAAAAATAAGAAAAGGCATCTGACACCTATTTTATGAGATATGCCTAATGGAAGGCATAATCAAAGACCTATACATACATGTAAATATTTTTACAGCTCAAGTAATATATATTTCTTATATTTTACGATTGTTCTAATGTTTTCATCTATTGTTCTAATTGACCTTAAATAGACGATGACATTTCATTAAATGAAATTTATTATTAATTCATTTTTGATAATATAATTATATGCTAAATATATCATTTTGGCATACGTCCACATGTCACTTATAAAAACATGTCATAAAATAATATAGATTACCTACTTTGTATATCTATTTTTTCAATGATGTGTAAACAAAGGACGGATAATAAAATCATATTTTTGAGATCCCTTTATATGGTTGCTAACTTTACCTGATTATTGATTTTTTATACGCATCTCACATTGACTCACAAACAATTGGGCACGTCGAGTTATATTTGTTAGATATCATTTCAATCAAATTGCAGAAATTGATTGTACTGTTTATATACACCAGGGCCCGTATTCACAAACCAACTAAGATGAAAAATTATCTAAGAATCCCGAAATTATCTTTTTTTCCGCCAAGTTTTGCTAACTTTGTAAGATTGTTCTTAACTTTCGTCTTAGAGTGAAAAACATTCTTAGAAAAATTCTTAGATCGACGATTTTTATCTTAAAAGTTTAGTCAAGGTACGAGGTGTCTTAACTTAGATAAAAACAAAACGAAAATGGATGCAGGTATAAGCTATTTTAAAACTACCAGTAAACATGCAATTGTATCAGGCCTTGGTAATATGAATTCAGTGAAGTAAATGATATCAGTAAACTTTAAAATAAAATGCATTTGTATGAATTTGAAATAAATGCTGCACAACTGAAAGATGTTTTTGTTATTAACCATTGATGTTCAGTTATGGATGAAACATTATACAGCCATGTTTCAGTAGTGAGAATAAATGTATTGTAAGCTAATGTGTTTATATGCAGAATAGAATCAAATTACTATTTGACTGTGCATACAATAACAAAATTATTACTAGGATTCTTGAATTTTGTCTTTTCATAATATTCGCATTTGCAAAATTAATTTTACTGATGAAACAAATTAATGTCAATATCATACGTTTCTGTCCATTTTAACGACGTACATAATAGTTGGGACATGCTCTTGAAATCCAAAAGTTATACAGTGAAATATCGATTTTTGGATCAATTAAGATAACATATTTTATCTGTTACGCGTGACTGACTTTATTACTTTATGACCCCTAATAAAGTCAGCATAACGCAAGCAAGGAGGGTAACAATAGGTAGACTGTATATAAACCCCTAAATTGTAGTTGTTTCCCTTGAAAATTGATCAGATACTCGATAAGGCCATGTCCGCCAAAGTTGGACATGCACAAACATAACACAATCTACTCTTGAACCCATTTGTTTTAACAAGCCGCTGATCACTGTTGACACATGCAATGTTCCATAGACATAAAGCATCGTAAAAAATGAAAATGTATATTGACATTTTGTATATTTCCATAAAACACTGGACGTCACTGTTGGTGAAAGTTTGAACAGATCATATCTGAAACTTTGAATACCTCCATCACATCAACAACAATGAAATATATACAGTACATGTGTACAATACGGATATGTTGCTTTCATCGTTCCTTGGAAGAAATGGAAACCTCAAGCTACATTCTTGAAGTATACAGAACCATCTATAAACAAGTATAAACTAGTACAGTAGTCGCGGGTGTGATTACAAATGCTTGTTATGAAGAGACAGCAAACGAGATTGACATATTTGAGGATGATAAATACAATTATATTGAGCATGACACCGATGTTTTGAATACTAGTAGTCCTGAATGTAAACCAGATACAGTAAACTTTTTTCTTGATGCAAACTGCAGTGGAATGTTTATACTATCCACCTGTATGATGCAAACACATTCCCCACATTATTCGTTGAAGAAATTGAATAAAACTGTTCATATTCTCGAATTAAATAGCAGCGTAAATGCTGAAGTTAATATAAGCAATGGTGATAAGAAAGGATCTGAAACGGAATATGTAGAACTAAAAACATATACTGATTCATACACTGATTCAATTGAGGTTATTGACAATAGTACAAATTTATTATGCAGGTAACTTAGAAGTTCGAATAGAAGAGACTTAATAGAAGTAGGAAATAATTAAAAGACCCGCGTAATTAGCAAAACAAGATAAGAAAACGTAGGGGCCAGACATGAACATAATATTTAAGTTCGAGAGCAAACCAGGTGCAGAAGAAAGATATCAAAATTCAGAAAGACAGTAAAGGGCATTGTTGATATAAGTGTTACAATATATTACGTCATATAAGTATGACGATCAAATATTTGAATACTATACAGAAACATCAGAATAACAAAGCTTAGTCATAAAGCGAATTCTGGAAGAATCTTCAAATATCTATATTCCTTAAACAAACATGAGGAAAATTTGTGTTTGCAAAAAAAGTTTACTTTGTGGTGCTAGGATATGATCGCAGTCGAGTACGAAATTATTACAGCAAAGGAATATGCGCGGGCTATCAGTGAAGCAATACTTTCTATACTCTGCAATATGTCAGTTTGTTATGAAATATAAACACAGGGCATACTTGAGGATAGGTTCCTTTAATATGTTAAATATGATACACAGTCGAAGTAACATAGGTAGAGTGTTACGGAATGTCATCTACGAAAGTAATTAGGTGACATTACAGTATATCCCGACAAACCATATATAATATGTGAAATATTTTTTATCATAAATATGTCTAGTCAGCAAACTGAGTTTTGCATTTTTGCATTATACGGAGTTTGCAGTGTTATTGATTGTTTAATTTTAACTATATTGTTAGTTATTGATATGTCAAGATGACGTCTTCGTAATTCAGTGTTTCATCAGACGTATGTTTACACTTTGTGCTAGAGATAAATAATAATTTCATCTTTAGTTTATCAGTGTTTATTTTCTTTACCGTCCGAACATTACTCCACTTCTCACTTTTTGTCGTAATTGTTTTTCTAAGAACCCCGTATCTCAATTTTGGGTTTTAGAAGTGCCATTTTCTTACATGAATATTTTGCTAAAAACCCCGTATCTCAATATGGGGTTTTAGAATTCAGTTTTGACTTGCAATTTCTGATTTACAGCGGAATTTTGACGAATATAATTTGAAATTAACGCAAAATTGTTCTATACATATTTATAAAATTTGGAATATAGGTAGATTATAGGGCCTCATTTTATCATTGGTACAGAATCATGGTTAAAACCTAAGCACTTTACAAATGAATTTTCTAATCCTGCCCTTGGTTACAACATTTTTAGGAGGGATCGGCAGAAACAAAATGGGGGAGGTGTATTCATTGCTGTCAAAAATTGCATCATAGCCCAGGAAGCCACCCACCTACACACAGACGGTGAAAATGTCTGGGTCAAGATAGAAATTCAAGGCTCTAAATCCCTCCATGTTGGCTCCTACTATAAACCCAAAGAATATGATCCCCATAGCCTGGAAGAGTTTAAGAAATCACTCTACATGGCCAATAAGTCAAACGCTAATGTTTGGGTGGGTGGGTAAGTGGGGACTTCAACAAACCAAAGTTAGACTGGTCTACCATTTCTCCAACTTCTGATTGTAAAAATAAATCCGTCACTTCCGTGACTTTATTGAGATCTTAAACGACAATAACTTAACACAAGGCGTCCAAGAGCCTACCAGACAAAATCATATCCATGACCTGCTTTTAACCAACAACCCTACCATTGTTAATACAACCAGTATTATATCCGGCATCAGTGTCCATGAAGCTGTCCTCATTGATACCCATACTTCTGCCCATACCAGACCACAAAAATCTAGAAAAATCCATTTCTACAAAAAGCTGACTGGAATGGACTTGCGTCCTGCATTCAGAATCTCAATGAATCCTTCATAAGGTTAAACAAATATGAGAATGACTCTGGTGAATAACTTTGGCAATCCATTTCTAAATCCATTGAGGAAGGGACAAAAGCTTTTATCCCGTCAAAAATGTCAACATCCAAAAATAAGCTGTCAACCTAAAACGATTATATAGGAAACGGGATAAAGCATACAAAAGATACAAACACACTTACATAAACAACATAAAGAACACTATCTAACACTGAAACATCTATGCAGAAAAGAAACAAAACAAGAATATCATGAAGACATACTGAATGTCAATAGCACTACAACAGAACATCAACAGCACAGACCAAACACTAAAAAACTATATACACTACTCAAGCATGCAAAACAGGACAACACAGGCATTGACACACTCAAGAAAGACAACAAACTGCACACATCTGACATAGACAAAGCCGCTGCTCTCAATGAACAATTCAATTCAGTATTTACTTCTAAACCTCCAGTCTTTCTCAAATCCCTGGCTGAAATGAAAGTACATGATAATGCAGATACAGGTAAAGAGATCCCCAAAGAAATATTCAGCCCTCATGACCTCATGCCAGACATTGACATATCAGTATGTGGTATTGAAAAACTCCCGAATAACTTTGATCCCCATAAGGCTGCAGGACCTGACCGAATAAAACCAATAGTTCTTAAAAACATCAGCAAAGAACTCTCCTATCCTAACAGAATTATTTTTAAAAAATCCCTGCAGACTAGTTCAATCCCTGAAATATGGAAAATGGCTAATGTAGGTCCTATCTTCAAAAAAGGCTCAAGGTCAGATCCAACCAATTACAGACCGTTTTCGCTTACCTGTATCCTGTGTAAAACCCTGGAGCACATACTCGCCTCTAGTATCACAAAACATTTCCAAAAGTCTGATATGTTCGATGAACTTCAGCACGGTTTCTGAGAAAAGAGGTCATGTCAAACCCAACTACAGATGCTTGTTGATGATATCCTCCGGTCCATGAACCTGAAAAGTCAAGTTGACTTCATACACACCTTGACTTTTCAAAGGCGTTCGACATGATTAACTATGAAGATTACAGTATAAACTCCATTAATATGGCATAAGGGGTCATACACTGAAAGGATAAAAGTCTATCTAGACAATAGGTCACAGTCCATGGTTGTCAATGGCTGTAGCTCCAGCTCCATACCAGTCTCATCCGGTGTGCCCAACGGTTCGGTCCTAGTACCGCTCTTATTTCTCATTTACATAAATGATCTACCAAACTACAGTTCTGCAGTCTGGTCCCCGTATACTAGGAATCGCATTGATCAGTTTGGGTCGGTACGGCGCAGGGCTGCTAGGTGGGCCATGCATAATTACTCACGAATGTCCAGTGTCACTGATATGCTGTCCATACTAAACTTGAGACGCCTTGGCATCCGCCGCATTGACCAGCGCCTGGTTATGTTTCATAACATCATACATAATCATGCTGCCATCCCCATTCCAGCTGATGTAAAAAACACTGATCAGACCATCTAGACATTCTAATTCTCAAGCATTCCAGAAAATTCCAACTTCTGTAGACTGCCATATGTATTCCCAAGAACTATCACCGTACCCTTGTTCACTGGAATGCCTTCCCTTTAGGAATTGTCAACTTGTCAGGCCATCAGTTCAGCCAGGCTGTTAGCCAGATTGAACATGTCTCACCACAAAACCACCTGACCTGTGTTTAACATATTTTTAACCCTTTCTGATATTCTTACTTTTATATCTCTACTTTCTTTCCAATTCTTACTAATTCTCTTGTTGGTTGACGCGTGCAAGGTCTAAGTCCCCGCGAGGGGTTTGACCTCAATGGATGATAGATAGATTGCATAATTTTACATACGTACAAACAAATTCATTCATGTGTCATCAACCATAAAAAGTTATTGCAGTTCAAAACTTCAAATGCAATTTTCTGAAAATGGGAAAAATGGCATACGGGTTTGTTGAAATAAGCCCACGACAGGCCTTTAATGTTTAAGGATGGTTTAATCTAAAAGTTTATTTATATGCGTTTAACACGTTTACACTACGTACCTTGCAGTAAGCTCAATGATTTGATTTGTATTCTAACCAAATACTGACTAACCTTCAACTTCTCCACGTATGGTGGAAACTTGATATGTTTATCTAATTTTCGTAAAAGGTTAATAATGATCTGTCGCGACTGGGATTCGAATATAGATTACCCGGTAACTCTGATGTTTAAGTCAGTCTGTTATTTAATTTTAAATTTTAAAAAGGTTACGTCTTTGTACTTTAGCTTACTTTATACCATATTTTATTAAAATCGGTTCAGCAAGTTTTCCCTATGAATGGCATTGCGTCTTCTTTCCAATGGTACAATTCTTATTAATGTACGATTGTAAACAATGAATTCTGTCCATTATGCACTAGTATACTGATATTCTGCAACTCCTATTATACGAAAATCTCTGTATATTTAAGTATGTAATGAACGGTTATTATGAAAATTGTTTGGAGCCACAAAACATGACTAGAACAAGCAAGTTCTATAGTACATGCAACTGATGTCTGTTTCTTATTTTGCAGGTGTTTGTTGAAATTACCCGGGCGTAGAATGTCCGCGTGTCAAGAGAAAGTACCCGTATGGCGAATAGTGTTACTATTTATAGTTTGTCTTTCGGTCTACATGTATTTGTATACCAATGCATTTGATGACATGAAGACATCATCAGTCTACAGAGTTGTGGAGGGAGACCTTCAGGTTAGTTATTTAACTCATCGGTTTTGTATTAAATATAGTGTCCGCATTATAAACAACACGAAAAAAGCCGAACAAACCCGAAGAATGCCGAAAATCTATAAACTATACATCACGAAAATCGTCGTGTCCAAATGTAGAAACCTAACAATTCTCTGCACATTTCGCAATATATTTATCACTGAAGACATTTACATGGTATTATTATAATCACGTGTTTGCTATTTTACTGCCCGTCTGATTGACACAAGAAAAATACCGGAAGAACTA
This sequence comes from Lutraria lutraria, assembly GCA_964023205.1. Classification (NCBI taxonomy): domain Eukaryota; kingdom Metazoa; phylum Mollusca; class Bivalvia; order Venerida; family Mactridae; genus Lutraria; species Lutraria lutraria. Next base: position 37,770,990 of record OZ026839.1, on the reverse strand, counting down.
AGTAAGTTTCTTGTATGGTTAAAGCCTGACCAATGATATAGTAAACAGAGGAGCGCTTGACATAGCAACTATTCCTTATGCCATAATCACCTTGGTGACCGCCAACTTCTCCACTTGAATTATAATGAGGACTATTGACTTCAGACGACAAGCCTTCCACTAAATCACCACTGAAAACATGTCCTGCGTCCAGGGTTCGAACTCAGGAACCCTGAATGTAAAATCATTTTGAAGACTTTCTATGACCCGATGTTCTGATTAGTTCGACCTAACCAATCTTTTTCCCCAGCTTTATTCAAATAAGATTCGAGAAATCTAAGCAAAACAAAAAAAAACTGAGTCGTTTCAACGTATTAAAATCAGGTTTTCCGGAATGAAAACTAATCTGTTTTTTTTGGGGGGGGGGGGGGGGTTAAATCAGGGAAAGGCTCAATGAACCTGATCAATACTTTAATCAACTTTGAATTCAAGAAAACGCTGCATATTGTGTGATCAAAACATTATTTTGGTGTAAAGGATATTGCTGAAGAATTGCGCTTGAGATTTAGCAAATTGTTACAAGACATACGATACTCCATCCTTTGTATGCCCTTCTAGGAAAAGGGGATACATATCCAAAATGTATTTGTACTTTTTTGTCAGTTTTGTAAGAGAAGAAATAAAATAGAACATTACACCGGATGTTATATAAGGATAATACGGGAAAATCGACTATTTCATCAGAAAAAAAGACAGGAATGTCTAAAATTCGAGAAATACGAGTATCTGAAGGTTAAATGGCATGTTTGAGCTAAAAATCGTTAAATTGTTAACATGGGCTAAATGTGTTCTCCTTCTAATTGAAATTTAATGAAAACTGAGAACACGCCATGATGATGATAATAATAACTTTATTTATCGAAGGTTACACATGAAACATTAACAATGATGAACATGTAACAATACTTTTTTTACAATGAGGCCCTCTTGAAAAGAAAAGGTAACAGCAATCATTGAAAATTAAACAATTTGTAGACATCTTATACACAAATGATAAGTGCCTGTACATTGTATTATAAATAATAACCGGATATAATATTTTACAGTTTGTCCCAATTTCTCGTCCAATGAAATGTCCGCATTTCATTTGAAATTTGAAAAATATATCGCATAAAATGTGCCTTGAACCTGATATGGAGAAAATACGTCACTTATTACGCTGTATGTATAGAAATTAAGACAAACTGTAAATCAGTTATCGTTCATATTTTGAATTTTATGCGACATATCACTGCGCTCCGCTCCGCGTCGCTTGTGATATATCCCATAAAATTCAAAATATGAACGATAACTAATACCTACCGAAACGAAATATAGAAATAACCGGTTTTATGATTTATCTCTTAAAGGAATGAAAAATCTATGGATGAAAAAGAAAAGAAAACGTTTTATACACATGTTTAATAGAAGACTCATTATCAAACGATTGTCTGTCATGTATTGACACTAATGTTTAAACTACGTTTATTATAGTTACATTGAGTCAATTATATACAAATCTCTTCTAAGCTTTTTGAATCCTCTTTTATTTGTACATTTGTAATCGAATACATATTAAGTGGACTTGTAAAGAATCTCTTGTTTTCGCCATGAATTTGAAGATATCTCATAAATGCTCACAGTACCTTATGTAGTTATCGATCGTAGCTATTTCTTGTAATTGGACACCATACTTTAGAGTTTATTATCTGTAATTATCTAATTAATGTTACAGCATAAATGTCTTATGGTGGAGATTCCTACAATGAAATTCTTGATCGATTTAATTATTTGTCAATTCAAAGTTACTACGATGTTATACGAGAAATTGCAAATTCATCTTTATATCATGTGGTATACATGTACTACTTTCGTTGATATAATATTCACATTATCAAGAATGTACAGACTGCTCGCTGTCTATTGATACTGTAACTCATTTATTTTGAGACGTTTTGAAGCTGTACAAAACTTTCAGCGCTCCTTCTGGAAGGTATGGTCGATATTTCCATAACTGAGCTATCGTCTTTAAAATGTCTATATTTCAAGCACTCCTTTACGCACTGCCACATTGTGTTAAGTCTTCTTATGCCCTCGTATCGATAGATCGGGTGTATATTGTTTGTTTTGGACCTGTCTGTCTGTTTGTTTGTACCAAACTTAAACATTCCCTGTAAAATCAAAAACGCTTCCACCTACAGTCATCAAACTTCTTAATTATGTTGGTTTCTCATGACAACCACTACATGAACTTGCATTTCCAGGTCAAAGGTTACCCAGAGATGGCATTGTGCTTTAAAAAAAACATATTGTTTTCTTTATCATTTGTTCATTGTTTGTCGTTGACAAGCAGTACGTCATCAAGGACAGGTCACCTGACCAGTGCTCCTTCCGGAGGACCAGCTTAATATCACATAAACGTGTTCATCTTCCTGAAACAGCATTTGGAAATATTGTACCATTTATATGTAGTTGGTTGAAGAGAATACTAGTATAGTACTTAAAACCATACAGTACGTTACATAATTTTATCTCTTGTGATACTTTCAGGCGGTGTTAAAGGATAAATTTGGTTCCATATCTTACTATCTCAAACTCATGGAACAATCAGACAAGAGTTTGAAGATAGAAGTGTCATCTACAGGTAAAACATCACCATCTGCACAGAATCCAGTAACAACAGAGAGAGTTCCTTCCACCGTCAACCCAGATAATGCTACACTATCACTGCTCGCAAAATTTAAATCTGAAATTGAAGCTAAATCAAAACTTCCATTACTAACACTGTTCACATCATGGAATGCAAATACTGAAAAGGATCTGGTACATAATCTAACTATCATAAACTGGAAGTCTTTGATGCCGTATGTAATACCTGTCATTTTTACTAATGAAACATCCGTTGCTAAACAGTGCTCACAGCTCGGTTGGGAAACAAGACATATAAGTGTTGCTGCTGCTGATGGAATTCCAGTGCTGAAGTACATGTATAGAGACGTCATGAATAGCTACAATTCTTCATTTTACGCGTACAGCAATGGAGATATCCTCTTCACAGACACACTCCTTAAAACACTCCTAAATCTATTAAATTCCAACGTAGATTTAAATACTCCAGTATTGATCGTTGGCCAAAGAACTAATGTTGATAATGTTACATTGGATGAAGGATCAGAATGGAATAATATAACAAGAATAGCGAAAGAGAGGGGAAAATTATTTACTGGCTGGGCTGAGGACTATTTTGTTACTACACGTGTTTTCCCGTGGAAGGATATAGCGGAAGTTGTGATAGGGCGTAGAGCGTACGACAATTGGTTAGTGTTTAATTCAAGGAAAGCCAAACATAATGTGATAGATGCAACAAAAACACTAGAAGCTGTGCATCAGACAACAAAAGCTGGTAATTTTGAGGGTCACAGTCATAAACATAGAGATTACAATCATAACTTGTTGGTTAAAATGTACAAAAGAATTAAATACAATGCTGGTGTTATAGAATGCATAGAAAAGGTTACGCAATATGAAAACAATGTATTTCAAATTAAATCTAGAACAGTGCATAAGTCATGTTCCGTTTGATGGAACTATAAACATTCCTGGTTATTATAAAAGTACATTACTGGAATCATTCCTTTATTTAATTTCTTGGTAGCTACTAAGTTTTATATATTTTCGATCTGTAACGGTAGTGTAACTGTAATATGTTGTTAAGCACATCTGTATCCATCCATTTTGTATTTGTTGTTTAAAGATTGAGAAAATTACGATTTGCAATATTCGTACTTATGTCATCGATTTGAAAAGTGTTAATATAAAATGAATAATAAATATTTAGGATCAGACGTAAAAATGTAAAATGCGGACTTTGTCAGATAAATTACCAAAAATAAGCTAAGTTCCACGCTTATAAGTCGTTTCCAGTTTTAAAATTTTCTTTAAATCAGTTCTTTTTATTTGTGTAAAGTTGTAACGCAGTTTGTAGTTCACGACTCGAACTTTTTAATCGCGAATAGCCTTCCTGTCTGCAATCTACTCGCTTATTGTGTAATGCACGTAATGTAATACGAACACAGTTTCTGATTACAAATTTATCGCATCATTTAATCAACAAAATGTCCATACCCTTTTTTCTTGTTCGCTAAACACATACAGTGCAACCTCTTTAAAGCAACACCCTTTAGGAGTAGCAAACTTATGTTGTTGTTGAGATGTTGTTGCTCTAAAGAGAATAAATTAATAGTGAAATCGTGCAGTGGGAAAATCATTCTCTTGTTGCCGGAATGTTGTTGTTGTTCAAGAGAGGGACGTTCTAGAGGGGTTGTACTGTGATTTTAATTATTCAGGGTAAAATACGAAATATAACAGGTATCTTATTGTTTTGTAAGCTTATTTCTGCGTATAAGCTTGTTCAAACACACATGATAATGTCTCAGAGTCAAATTCGTGGATCATTGATGACATCTTTTTTTGTTGTTTTGGAATATATATATCATAACTTATATCAAAGGAAAATTCCATATCAATGTATGTTCTATCAATCATTAGTTATGATTGCACGACAATAATTAACAGCATTTAGGTTTATTGCGGATCTAGATTTGGTTGGCATAATGACACAATTATATACTGTACTTACAGAACAGATTTGAGATATGCGTGTGAGACTATTTGTCAATCGGAACCTCTCGGCGTTTATCTAATGAAAATGCCTCGGATATAAAAGACATGCCGCTATATTGTTGTTGTTGTTCACGGGCTACTTTCCAATATAGCTGACCCTATGATTTCAACTGTGGAAACAACCTATGGAACGTGATGCCCATTTTGAAATCACGAACAATAATCACGTTTGAAAGTCTACCACTCTCAGAATGATGCTTTAAAAAGTGCTTAGTGTCGAAAAATTAGTGGCCGGAAACCGCATAACCTAAATTTGTAACCCTACACTTATATACGAGGCGTATATCTCAATTACGGAAATACCCGAGTAGTTACGATTGAATATTGGTGTGAGTGTAGACACGTGCATCTATATAATTCTAAACCTATGATAATATTCAAACATGTCTAACTTATTGAAAAACTGTATTTTTGTTGTTCGTTGTTAACATGCTGGGTGGAACAGAAATACCACTGGTTTGAAAATTGGTATTTATTTCTAACAAAACATGCTTAGGTCTGTTACATGCTGTACACTATCTTCAGCATTATTCAAACAGATAAATAGTACTTGATTCATTTGAATTTAGTCGTAAATGAATGACAACAGAATGTGACAATGATTTAGTAAATCAGAAGTTGTTCCCCTTTAATAAACCTTTCCATAAAAGAGGGAGGGCCGGGATACTTTTCTCCTATTTTTCAGCTCGACCCTCACAACATTGTCAAAACGTATTGTGTATTAATTGAAATATCTAAGATAAACAGCAAAGAAATAAAGATAAACGGGTCATGCTATTTGTATAACTTAAGGCATGTTTTCGTATTATTCAGCAGATATGTAAAAACTTAGTCCACTGTAGTATGGATATAGCAGCTTTAACTTCTAAAATTGTGTCATTATATATAATCAAAGCTCTGAAGGTTCTGCTACAAAGCAGTCAAAAGTTGAATTTCTTTGTAGCGCGAGTTTTTGAATCCGAACGATAGTTCGCACATGAATTTGGACGCAGACTTAAGTATTACTAACGCTTTTCTACACCCGCTATACAGTTGTTACAGTTGTTCCCGTTCCATGTGCTTTCAGTACTTTATGATTCCCATCTGATCACCAAAAGTAGTTCAGCAAATAACATAATATTATATAGTCTACATTTCCTGCCTCTTTGTATACTCAACTTATGCAGAATGTAATATCTCATACATGGAGACACACTCGAAGAAAAAGTTACACGTTATAAGCAATGAATCAATCGATTACAATTTCCCGATGAACCACTTTTTTTAAATATCTGGTTGACACTCAGTTATCATCGCATCGTCCATGAATTCAATTATGACTTCTATACGTTGACAATAGAAGCTAGGAACCAGACTAAATTTGCATATAAGCACGAGGATTATGACGTCATCCTTCCTTGAAATGTGTACTGATAGTAAATATTGTAGTTATCCGAGGGATAGGATTGTTTAGATTTTTTACGCCTGCCATCTGATTTTGACTTATATGCACGTAATATTTGAATTTGTATTTATGCCATTGAATTGAAAAAAAATGGAACTATGTTCGTAGGCGGAAGGTTAATGGAAGCTGTTCGGTATGCAGATTTTATGAAAACTGAGCGATGTTTGAAATACGGTTATAACTTTATTGTTCGTACCGAACAACAAAAACTTACTTCCGATAATACCTGTTTGGCGAACATAAATGTATTGTTCTTGTCAACTTTATTACATGCGAAGTCTCAAAAGGGATTTAAATGTTTAAAGAATAATCCACTAACATTCCAAAAGTAATGCGCCATTGATTGTAATCACTATACTATTTATATTTGTATTATTCTAGCATTACACTCAAATGAAGCGCCAATCTTACATATTAATTTTTATTGGACCATATAGATCAGTCTGAATAAGAAGGTGATAACGTTATCAAGTTGACAGTTTAAATACAATAAAAATGAAAACCAGGCAGTATATAAGTGGTTTGTTTATGATGTCATGGCCCGTCTGGTTAGCTCAGCGGCTAGAGGTTTGAACCCCGGGCGAGGCTCACACTGTCCGTGACAAATTTGACTAAAGATATCACATCCTATGTTAATTGCCCACCTCTGAATCATTAGGGTAGCTTAGTAGTAGCTTGCAGACATAGTGTGGTTAGTACTGGTTAAGGCCTAATTGAAGTCCAGAAAAGCTAATTATTAGGATAACTGTCCGCCACAATACAACTGAAATAATGTTGAAAATGGTGTTAAATCTAAAGAAACAGATTAATCATATTTAGATGATAGTTATCATAAGTTGTATATATTAATAATATTGAATACTTTATCTTTATTTATTTTAAACAAGAGATACAATGTATATATGTTTACATATCTGAAGTCAAGATAATATCTCTGTGTAAGGTATAGCAATAAAACTGTTAATGTTTGTTTAATATCATTTCAGTTTATTCTTTATATCGGTGTATGCTTACCACATAAACTGCAACATGAGATTCCTTGTAACATCATAGGTCAATTTAAAATATGTTGTTTTTTTACATCGGATAAAAATAAGTATCAACCTGCACGCATGATGTTAATACTTTTTTTGTCATAATGCATCATTGTGTTTTAACATTTCCCATACAAATAGGTTTAGTAAATACAGGAATATTGAAATTCTAAACCAAGATTAAAGACAGCATTCGCGTATCAAATAACATTTATCTAACATTAGACACGTTCATATTATGCTTATTGTATAGTTTTTTGTTAAATGATATGTTTATTTCAGCACAATTTAAACAATCGAATACTGCTGTAACGCCCCTCTCTGGAGCAATAATCTCCCTGTAACAGCATCATCATTTTGCAACTTCCAAAGCCGGGTGTTGCTTGGCTGGAGAGGTTGCACTGTAGTTACAACTTGAGTAACGTACAGGAGTGTTTTTTTTTCTTTATTACTGATTCCACGTACTTAAATATAAAAGATGAACAAAGGGCGGTAACCTTTCAGAGATTTGGCTAATCAGGGACTACGTTTTAACTTTGAGTACACCAGTTCTTAAAGATATTTGCTACAGTTTCCAGGGTTCTTTCACCTAGACATAATTATAGTCAAAATGAAAACTCTTTCATTTATCTTTTTTTTAAACTTCCATGATCATAGCATATGATAACAGAAACATTTTAAGAGAAAACAATTTGGGGGTTGACGAATTCGTTTTTGAGTTATCTGCCCTTGAATTTGAATTTTTGACAGACTTTAGGGCAAGACCATTTTCAAATCCATAATTATATTGAAAACTAGGAGAAACACTCCAACTTTTTAATTCAATAGATATGCTTATGTGTCGTGCTTGATGTCCAACTTGTCTTAACCTGATACACATTGATAGCACTGGCCCCCGGAGTTATTTATCTTGAGAACAGTCTCCAAGCTCAAATCTCAATTCCATTCTCAAATCATTATGGTTGAAAATATAGAGCTGATTAATGTTAAAATACTTTTTGTTAATCTCTTTTAAATTTTCGGCAATGAGATTATTATATATGGCCAACTGTACAAAAATTCACCAACCAGCTACATTGCAAAACATTGTTAATAATGTGTCTAAATTTATATGCTATGCTAATTTTATTAGAAAATAACTTATGTTTTACATCTTTGATTCTCACTTTAACATCATGTGCTCTTAAGAAAATCCATGTTTTCTTTTGAAATAATATTTGTATTTGCTATAAAACATGTTTTGTTTTCATGCAATTAATATTTGTATTGTTTTGTTTAAATACATGTTCAGATCAGTTATGCCATCAGACTAATGTATCAATAATATCGTTATCATCTGATTGTAGTTAACTTAGAAACATTTAAAGACAATTCATGAGATTTGAGCTCAGAGACCAATCTCAAGTTTTATGACCTCGGACCCTGTTCTTATAGTGAAGTCAATATGTTTTCATTTCATAGAGAAGTCTTTCGTTTTGGAAACTGGACATTAGTTAGCTTTCCATAACCGTCTCTCGCTCGGTGTGCATGCTTTTTTATGCGGACCTAAGTAGTACGTTTTGTATATTCAAATGATATTTCCATGACAACTGCTGAGAAAGCGCCATCTTGTGGTACAAATTAACATCTAAGAATGACAAGCCCTTAAAATGATTGAAGAAAGACTTCATTGTTATGTTGATTTTATTTTGGGGGGGGGGGGGGTAACATGGCAGTTAAGTCCGTAACTTTACAAATTTAAGTTATTTTGTACATGTTATAATTATTCTATTACAAAAATACATTCACTCTAAACAAGTGAGTATCAGTATATTGGTAAATAAATATGCTTTACTTACAGTTATTATGTGCTGGATTATAAACATGTGATATGTTTAGTGTATAACAAATATTATATTTACAGTTTTATTTGTTTGTTAATATTTCTATAATATATGGGTGTTATAAAGCATTATTGGAGTAATAAAAGTGGTATATATTGGTTTTATACCTTGTTTGTAATCTTTATCTCCCAAGATGGTAATAAACAAACATGAACCACGAGTGAGATCCTTATTTTCCCTCTTATATAGTTTAATAGAAAATAAAGCCCCCCCCCCCCTCCTCTCCCCCGCCGCTAAACAGTGGTCGAGTGATTATGGTCCCTGACAAGTAATCACTAGCCCCTCACTGTTGTGATTCCGAATCACCATGTGAGGAAAATGTCCATACAACCGAGGTGTATGCATGGTGTCTACCTCTCTTTTTGTGAGCAAAAAATAATTATTGTATATCTTCAAACCATGAAAGAAAAGATAACATGCGCCTGATTGTTTCATTCTTAGCACATATTTTCTGTTTAAGTTACAACTGAGGTTGCTCTCCCCAGGATACAATTTGACACACACCACTCGATCATCTCATTACCATGACTCTAGTGTCACACAAACTTATATATATATTTTTTAAAAGAATATTTTTTATCAAAGATATCAAAGTTTAAATTACATGACATACGCCGGGAATGATAGATTAGATCACTCTATTTTATATATCTCTGTCATACATGTATATAATATATTCGCATCCCCTAACATGATATATAGAGTCAGATAATCTATAAACTTAGAGAACCACAACCAGCTCGCAGGTTTGTTTCTCGGATAGTATCGTAACATAACCATTTGTGTACATGGAAGAGGCGAGCTTGACATCTCATAAAATGCAACTTATCATTATTATAGTATTCAGCATTTTGTTTGCTTTCTATCACTGATATTACATATAACATAATTTTAATAGCTGTTGAATCAAAGACCTATACATACATAGATAAGAAACTCCTGTAAGCGCCTGTAGAAAATGCTATTTTTGCACGCAGCAGATCTTTGAATTTTGCAAACTACTTAAAATTTGTGCAAATCTCATTAATGAATTTTCAACCATGTCATTAAGTACTCATTTTTCTGATGCAAGAAAATATTTTCAATATGATTTGTAAAGAAATTTCTTTGAAATTATTACTTAAATTCAACCAGTATAGCAGAAAAATGACAAAATGTACGATATAAGGTTCATGCAGGGGCCTTTGTATTTTTCATAAAACTTTTTCTTTTGTGCTCCGATTTTTATCAACTTGGTATCATTTTGTAGGGAATGGTTTGCTCTATTGGAAGATATAATTAACTTTAATATGTCTTCAATAGAAAATGAGCAATAAGCAAACGTGATTTTGCGAGATTTTGTCAATCTGCCGCGTGACTTTGCGAGATTTAGACTAGTTGCTTATCTATGTATGTATAGGTCTTTGGTTGAATGCACATAGACTCATACTATCATCCAAGCAATTTTCAAAATAGTTAAAGCATTATTCCATACTTGTTACTTTGTTCAGCGATAGGTAGCATTACTATATGGTAGATTTTTCTTAACGTCCAGAGATCCGCCACAGGGACATTTTCCCAGGGACAACTATGCAGATAGACGTAAACTGTGGTCGATAAACAGACAATAATTTAAAAGGATATACCAACAGACAATAATTATAAAGATATTGCCAACAGACAAATATTGTAAGGGAAATGCATTACAGGACTAGACAGACAGGCTAACTTTGCATGACCGTGCGACCACATACACGCATCATACAGGTTTCCATCACTCGACACCAAGCGACGAAAGAAAAATAGACACAGTGCGTCTGATGATGATGGCCTGTATTGGCCATACATGATCCATCCCAACAAAATATCCAGCTTTTATACGAACGCGATAATACTAGGCAAAAGGTTGACAAAATGTGAATAACAATAGGCTTCGAGTGTATTTGCATGTCTAGAAATTTCACCGTATCATCAAAACAATTTTAATTGACAATGGCGCTTCGCATTATAATATGCAATATGCTTGTGGAGTTTGGTAATATTTGAAACGTCAATTAAAGTGATATTAATGAATATTTGCAATTTTAGGTCTTGTTTTACCTCCCCATAAGCAAGACGTGTACCCCCGGGGCATGATATATACACTCTGTACAAATCCAAGTTCTTTATGTAGTTGTTTCACACCACCTCGCTACGGTCAATGCGTGTTAATCGCATAGTGTAAAATACATATATAATTATATATGTATCTAAAGTAAACCCCAAATATTTGCTACTTTTATTTCTATTATACTCTCAAAAATAAATAAAATTTAATTAGAACTATCAAACACCCGCGAACAACGAAATCCTGTCAACAACAGACGAAAAATGCTCGTTGAATGTCCGTACATAGCGAACATGCCCGAACCACGGACAGTAGACACTAAATTATCCAAATCGTTTCCCGATATGCCGAGAACAGATCTTAAGCAAGTCATATAAAACAAGCCTAATGTCTAAATTATTCATTTTCGGTGGCATGGTAAGAGCGTCCGTTTTGGGTGGGGGTATTTGTTTTAAACAAGTGTCTGTGCTTTATACCTGCGCAGTAGCGATTCGCACTAACAATTGAAATATACGTCTTTAACCAATATATATAACACAAACTATTTATTAATTTAATTATTCAAATGTTTCACAAACATCTGCATGAAGATCCTCATGGTCACATGACAATATAAAATTATAACAAATACTTGCGATAAATGAATAATGTGCTTGAATCCAACCATACACAAACAAAAAGAGGAGAACTATAATTTAAGATATTACAGCTTCAACGTCTGACACGTTTGAACACTCATTGTACTATGTACAAAAGCATCATAATGATCCAAACAGAGTCGCTATGCAAATGTTCATTAGTCAAGTTGGTGTTCCCTTTACATGTTGTTGTGTGAGATTGTTCTTTCTTTTTATTTGAAAAAAAACACACAACATCTTGGTACGTGCGTGTGTGCATATACAGTGCAACCTCTCCAGGGCGACCCTCTCTTGAGCAACAACCTCCCTTCAACAACAGAATGATTTTCTTCCGACTGAATAAATTAACTATTAATTCAACGTATCTGAAGCAACAACCTCTCAACAACAATATCATTTTGCCTCTCCAAAACAGTGTTGCTTTGGAGAGGTTGCACTGCACGTACTATAATTACTAGAAATAAACTGGCGTAAAATATTCAAATGTTTTTAAGTGTATCAGATATGTGAAGTCCAGCCTTTAACATAATGTTACTTGTCATCCTTTTGTCAATGAGCTCTATCTCTGATTCATTTTATCTTACGCACAATGGCTACTCTAATCAAATACCATTAATATTTTTTTGTTATTTTGCAATTGTAACTGAGGATGTTTGCGGTGATAGATACAACGGTAATCAACGACTTTTTTATAAAAAACGTTCTTTTCATTATCTTTAGTCATATATTCAAATACATGTACAAAATGTATATATATAGTACAAATACATCACATGTTACCTTACATAGCGTGTGCATAGAAACATGTCTACGTGCAGATAATGATAAAGACTGGCGAATGTGAAGAAACAGGGATACTACACCTTTCCCAAATCAAAGCACTGAGAGTACTGTCAGAAGCGAAGGTTAAGGTGTTATTGATAATTTTTCGTAGATATGCATAAGATAACTAATGATACCAAAATCTCAACCAACTCTAGGCCACAATGTTACAAACCCAAATGTTTATATTGTTTGGACTAACATTTTCCTCAAAAGGAAGAGTCAGTTTTGGTCCAGTGTAATGAAGAAGTTTTGGTAGAGGTCCACTTGTTATGCTCCCAATGCTGTTGAAGTTGATAGTAAACTCATACCTCCACTTCATGTTCACGGTAAAAACACATCTGACTCTTAAATTTTCGTAATAGAGTTAGTTACTCCTACATTTGAGTTAACTCTGTAGCGGTGTGGTATTGTGTGGTGTGGTTGAGTGTGCTAGAGGTCCAGGGTTGAAAGAATTCTTAAAACGCTCCGAATTCAGTAAAACGGGATGTTTATAATTCTGTTTTAATAATAATTCATTTTTGTTGAAGTTGTTTTTAATAAATATGTACTATGAAAACCCATTTCGCAAATAAGAATTTCATTTCGCGAGATCGAGTTCATTCCGTACTTAATATCTATCCAGTAGGTGGAGTTACAGTTTACTGGTGTCCTCGCCCTGCTAGTGTATTTTATCGAATCCCATGCATATAGTAGCGATGCGCACGATTTATTGTCTTTATGAATGAAACTTTTGTGCGGATGAATTCAGAATTATTAAACTCAATAGTTTTACAGTTTGAAATGCCAAAACAATGTAATAATTCAATATGATCATATTCCTGCAATATATCAAACGTGTATCATAATTGCAATCGGTAGAGTTATTGTACTATGCAAAATCGCAACTTCCTATAGCGAAGCAGAAATTACTGTAAATTGATGGCCAAAATAAGTTTCAATCCGTAGTATAGTGCCCGAAATATCCACAATGATCTAGTGAAATAAACAAAACAGAAATAGAGCGAGTTCGATTAACAACTACAACGATACGAGGGGAATGAATCTTCGCATCTGACAATAAACGAACCGAGTCCAGGCCTACGTACTGTGGTAAACAAATATGGCTAAGAATTTAGTACACTATCCAACATTGTGCGATATCACTGAGGTTGAAGCAAAACTAATTTAGTTTAAACTTTATTTCAAATTATATTTCAAACATACACACATACATGAATTGTGATAGTTACTAAGATAGGATATTTTGGATTGGAAAACAAGGATTACTTATATAAATTCCTCTCCATGTGAAAGAAAGCTATGAGTCATGAAAAATACATGGTCAGTGATAAATATTTAATAATACATAACTGCAAAAATAATGTTAGATGTTTGAAAACAGATTGTTTGAGAAAAAAATACTAGAAATGGTGGTTTCATGTTCACGGCACGCGGTCAGTCAGGAACAGGGAGACCGGCCTACTCAAATCGTTTTGTTGCTATAATGTAACGCTGGACGTCAATAAACAAAGATTCGTTTTCTTCGTAGGAGAGTCTTTCAGAGCCATTCAAGAGGTTTGATAGGACAAATGGACATTTGATGTTGGCAAAAGAAGTTGCTCGAGAGTTGGTATAGTTCGGACATCGCATAAGAAAGTGTTCGACTGTTTCTATGGATCCACAGGTACATAAGGGAGAATCGACGAGAGACCGCCTGTGAAGGTCATGATTCAGAGAACTGCATCCGAGTCGGAGACGTGTGTGTAGAATTTGTCCGATGCGTGAGCCACAGTTAAACAGAGGTGAAGACCTTGCTTTGTTTGTTTTGAGAGCTGATTTAAATTATTGCAATGTGAGTGCATTTTGTATAGGTGCAGGTAACTGATTCCATTGACGTAATGTGTTTGGAAGAAATGAGGAGCTGTACGATTGTGTATTTATTTTAACTTGTCTTAAGTGTCTTAAGGTGTATGTGTTTTGTTGGTTTTGATTTGTATTAGGAATCAGATTTGACAAATAGGATGGAGTGAGATCATGTATCATTTTATAGAAAAGAACAAAACGGTGATGTTTTCTTCTCTCTATAAGGGTTTCCCATCTTAGGTCATTGAGTAGTTTCTCTATGTTGCAGTATTTTGTAGCTCCTGTACAAATTCGCGCAGCTTCGACCTTGACAGATTCGATTTCATGTATTAAGAAGTCACTGCAGTTGTCCCACACAACGTCTGACTATTCTAAGATAGGCCGAATGAAAGAGATATACATCCTTTCAAGACACGATCGGTTTATAAGAAATTTAAGGGACCTCATTATGCCGATGCGTTGCCAAGCTTTCTTTAGAGAAAGTGAGATGTGGGTGTCCCACTTCAGATTTGCAGAAAATGTAAGTCCTAAGTGTTTATGGCAGTTTACCTCTGCAATATTTACATGATTCATAGACAATGGAGGATGTATAGGCTTGTTTCTCTTCCTACTGAATATTATAGATTCTGTCTTCGAAGGGTTGAATGAGACAAGCCAGGCCTGGGACCATGCATGAATGGTTGCTAAGTCAGAATTTAACGTGATTGATGCTGTAGCTGGATCTTCTACTGTGATGTAGAGACTAGTGTCATCTGCAAAGAGTCGTATGTTGGATTTGATTGAAGAAACGATGTCATTAATGTAGGTAATAAAGAATAGAGGACCTAAGATAGAACCATGAGGGACACCCGCGTTGATGGATAACCAGGAAGAAGTAGCATTTGCATAGACAACACGTTGCTTGCGATTGGACAAATAAGAAGAAACCCATGACAAGAGAGAGTCACATATACCAAGAGAAGAGAGTTTTGAAAGAAGACCACGATGCCAGACTCTGTCGAATGCCTTCGATATGTCACAAAAGACTGCTCGCACTTCCTTTCCTTCGTCGAGTGCTTGACATATGTCGTTGTGAAGAAATGCTAGTTGATTAACAGTCGAGTCTCCTTTGATAAAGCCGGACTGGAAAAGAGTGAGGAGATTGTTCATAACAAGATAGTTGTAAAGATACTTATGGACACAACGTTCCATGAGCTTACCGATGCAGCTAAGAAGGGAAATCGGACGATAATTTGAAGGTTTGGAAGGATCGGACTTTTTGAAAATAGGCGTTACATTGGCTAGTTTCCAGGAGTCGGGGAAGAAAGAGTTGGAAAGAAGTTTGTTATAGAACAATGAAACAGGAATTGCAAGTTCGTCTGTGGCCTCTTTGAGGAGTCTCGGGCTGACCATGTCGGGACCACATGCTTTGCTGGCATTAACTAGCTTAAGAGCATCTTTGACGTCAGTTGGAGTGATGAAAATTTGTGACAATGAGGACTCTGCTTGAAATATAGGAACGGGGGGAGCATTATTTTGATCTTCCACCGTCGATTGGGAACAGAAGAAGTGGTTAAGAAGGTCAGCTTTTTCTTTGTCAGTGGTGGCTTCGAGATTATTGTCAAGTAGTGTTGGTATTGTTTGTGATTGTGTCTTTTTTGTCAATTGTTTAGCTGTTTTGAACCAGACTTTAGCTGAAATGTTGGATGTATTTATTTTGTCATTTAGTTTATTCCTATAATTGTTTTTGGCTTGATGTAGGTGTCTTGTTACTGTATTTCGTGCCTGTTTAAATGCTGCCCATGCTTCTGATGTATTTGATATTTTAGCTTTTTTATGTGATTTCTGTCTTTTTCTAATGAGTGTCCGAATTGTGTTGTTCATCCATGGAATGTCATTTGGTCGCACTGTTATTATCTTGTTTGGAATATTAGTAGATGCTGCTGATGTGATTGTGTCTGTTATTGTGGCAGTCAATTCTTCGAGGGCGTTACTATTTAGAATGCTGTCCCAGTCTGTCGTCCGTAATTGTGCTCTATATTCGTCATAATTTCCTTTGTCGTAAAGCCAAATGCGACGTTTGTACGTGGTGCCTGTTGGTTTATGAAAGAGAAGAACTGTTACTATTGGACAATGAAAACGAGTCAATTCAGGAACAAAAAGGTCTGCAACAAAGCTAGAAATAACATGATTTTTGTTTTTAACAAATATAAGGTCTATGAGTGAGCTTGAGTGTTCCGTATAGTGTGTTGGGGATGTTATGAGCTGCTCAGCATTGTATGATGACATTAGGTTAATTATCTTATTTGGTATTTGGCTAAGAATATTCATGTTAAAGTCACCGGTTACGATAACGTTATCAGAAGAAAAACTGAAGGCTTGGTCAATGCTCTGTTCAAGAAGAGTCCATGTGTCGTTGTTTGCATCTGGAGGACGATAAAAACCACCGAGTAAAATGGTACGCTTACAAACAGTTAACTCGATCCACAGAGCTTCCAAACCGTTAATAGAAAGATCAGTTCGGATGATGGCATTGATACCTTCACGAACATAAAAAGCTACACCGCCACCAAGTCGGTTGATACGATCGCGACGGAATGGAAGTTGGAAGTTCGGAAGAGCGATATCGTTATCTGACACCGAGGAATTGAGCCAAGTTTCAGTAAAGACAAGAACGTCGTATGGTTGAGCTTCGACTTCCAGGATGTCAAGTTTGGGTCTGAGGCTCTGAATATTCACATGCATGATACTGAGTCCGCTCTTTAAAATCTGATGATAGTCTGAAAGAGAAGAGTTAGGTGAATCAGGTCCAGGGTTAGGGTGCACGTCTCCTGAAATGAGGACATGTAGAGGGCACAAGTAAAGTAGCGTTTGTTTCTTGTAAAATAATGACAATCTTACAGTAAATAGCAATAAAAAGGTGCATCCGGATGGTACTGGGCGGCATCTAAATAAGAAGCTGTGCGCGGCTATGTCAAGGAGGATGGAACCGTATGCAGTATGTAATGCAAAATGCCGCCAGTAGAGATGCAGATGTTGTGGTATGACGAGCTACCCTGCTTCTGAAAAAGATCCGCGGGACGTGAACATGAACATTAATAGTGGGGAATAAAAAAGTAAATAATCTGATAAACGTGGGGAGTAAGTAAAGAAAAAAGGTTAATAATCTGAGGGATGTCATGATTACTGTTGATATGTCGGGTGCTGAGAGTTAAGATACTACATTGAAGGGAATCACGAATTTCGGGATGGTGCTTAATCGTTGAGCACAATTATCAAATTGATAAGCAAACATTTATTTGACTAAAGTAAGATATTAGAGAAGTTGTATGTATTTAATGAGTGAACATTTGAGGATCCCGTTTTTAGGACAAAAAATGTACAAAGAAACACTGGGACTCCAATACTAGTATGGCAAAAGTGAAGACGTTCTTTTAATTCGATAAGCGTATTATATGTACTCTAGTGCTACTTATTGTGAGCTCACAACGCAAAGAAAGATAATTCGCGGAGTAAATGTATAAATTTGTGCTAGTAATAATGTCGATATATCAGAATGCACGTTTAATTGGAATACCGTACATTTGACTGCGGATCGTCATATGCGATACTTAGCAAAAATTTACAATTTGTGATGATACATCTTGAAATGGAGTTTAATAAATGTATATAATTATATATTTAGAGCTTTATGTCCATTTCATGTTAAGTTGGGTCATATTGATAGGATATAGAATAAATTTTACATTACTTATAATCTTATATTATATGCGTTAAAAACTTCAATCACGCACGCGCTTACATACAATAAAAATAAATAATAAGCAAACTCATCAAACAAAACGGAAGGTCACAATGCTGAAAAATGCAGTGCACTTTATAGCGCAGATCATTACAAGCCATGGGCCATAACCGCCTGAGTTATGTGGCCAATTTCACTGTCTTAAAATGGTATATAATACTGTCAAAACTAATTTATGAGTGGTGTTCATGTGTAGTGTAATATTCAATCTATAATAATAATAAAGACTTTATTTTAGGAGGAAACTCATTAAACAATACACTAAGCAATCAAACTTCCATGAGATCGTCAACAATGAACTAGAAAAATAACTATGCAAAGAAAATAATGATATTTGATATTTTGGCCCTTATGATGTCTCACAATATAAGTTGAAAAAAATCATAAAAGAGTGTCAGTGAAAGGATTTGAAAAAAAAACTGAGGTATACCTATGCATATAGAAACTTTATCAAGACAATATCTACAGCTGTAATTAAACAAAAACGCTTAATCCGATATAGACACACCATAAGAGCCAGCGTTTCATTATACATGTGAACAACATAATCAATATACTTAAAGCAATGGCATATTAAAAACATAATACACAAAGGAATAATTTTGCGGACGGATACATAGAATTTTATACAGTTTCAGTTTCACTTTATTCACAAAATCGGCAATTACATGCCTAAGGTGAAATTTATATTAACAAAACAAATATAAATATATATACACAAAACAGTGAAAATATAACATTTCATAATTGCACCACATGGCATAATAATGATTATAATTATACAATGTCACAATACAAACAAAGGAAACGTAATTGGTATACTGATGAGCTCATGATAAATTAAACATACAACACATAACTTAAAATATATATAGCACATTGTAGGATACACAGTCAAATCACACAATAAACAAAGCTTATAAACATCCTAACAGTGAAGATAAATACTTTAATAAAATGTTCACTACAAATTTCACAAATATAAAAGAACAGATTAAGCTACCTTAGCTATTTAAGTTGCTAATATTTATAAATATTGCGGTTTTTGAGATAACGTTTTTCTTATTCGAAGACATGATATAATTAAATTTAGAGATAGTAGGCCACGATGTTTTCTTAAAGGAACAATTTCTCAGACTATTATATTTAGTACAGCACATCAAAAAGTGATATTCAGATTCAATTTGATTAAGAGAGCACATTTTACAGATTCTATTTTCTTTTGGAATATTTCTATTTCTACCAGTTTCAATTACAAGATTGTGAGAACTAAGTCTAAAATTTGCTAATATGCTGATGAGGTTTTCGTTATCTAAAGCATTAATGTAGCTGGAACAAACAAATTCAGTTTTATAATTACAGAAGTATGTTGATCTTGACATGCTAGTTACAGTTGTATGCCATTCTTGAATAAATTGGTCACGTATTCGTGATTTAAGTAAGGGAAATAATTCATAGATTGGTCGAAATTAGTTCTGATAAAAGAAAATCCTAAACTGTCTATAATTCTGTTGATAGCATTAGCCCAACAGTTCAGAACATTGTTTGACAATTGTGAAATATAAACCTCATGCATAGGTGAATGGGTTGTTTTCATAATTTTAATCCAAAAATTCACTGCTCTTTCTTTGGCTAGTATAAACAGAAGCACTCTACCTTATTCGCCTAAAACAGCATAATTGGGAGTATTTTTTCTTACACCTAAAATCCTTTTACACAATTTAATGTGAAGTTAATCAACTTCGTGATAATTATACACTCCCCAAATCTCTGATCCATAAAGTAGTATAGGAACAACCATGGTATCGAAAAGAGTAAGTTTTGTTTTGATGCTTATTTTGACACGATCAAATAGTTTCAAGAGATTATAATACGCAATTAAAGCTTGATCGGATAAAGATTTGACAGCATTTTTCATATTACCGTTACTAGTGAACAGAATACCGAGATATACAAAACTATCTACTATTTCTACATTTTCATTATTGATTGTAAAAATATCATTATGGATTTGCTTTCGTTTTTCAAAAATATCAAATTTTAGTTTTACGTACATTTATTTTGAGCATGGGATGTTTCAAAGTATGATGGCTTCACCCAGCGTAGATATAAAGTTTTAAAATGTTGAATACAAGTAGAGTTTTTTATGTAAAGAGGGATAGAATTCCATATTGAGGTGCCAGAGAAAACAAAAGTATGGCGAAATAACTCGGTGTTGGGTTTTGGACATGTAGAAGGAGAACGTAACAGTCGTGAATGAATATCTATAGTAAATGTAAATGCATTCTGAAGATAATCTGGTGCATCTCCTCAGAGAGTCTTGTACATTTGGATAGTTTTCTGATAAATAACACGCTTATGAATCTAGTGTATCTTGCTATTTGGTAGCCCGAATTGTCGTGCTCTTGAAAATGCAGTCGAAGCTCTTTATATCGAAGTTCAAAGGACTTAGAAAAAAATGTTCGATCTAAACGAACTTCGATGTATAAATTATTAGAGAAATTCGCTGTGTTTATTACATTTTGGAGCGATCGTTACGTCGGTGTGTTGTACATTTTGTAATAATCATTTAATCGTGTTGTTTTGTGTACGGATCACGGTATTTATACATTTCGGTGTATTTATTTTCGCAACATTTGCGTAAAAAATGCATATAACTTGAGAAAGCATTATAAACATGTTCACACAGACTAATTTTATAATCACGAGCAAGGAAACTGTCTTATTTGTCATTAATTAAATATCGATTTCTCAATACAAAACATGTCCGATCAGATGAGAAATTAATATACGGGTGCTTTTTAATAGGTGCGAAAATTTGTTTTGTTAGTTGTTGACTTTATTGGTTCGACATAGATGGTCACTTTATGGTTCGACATAGATGGTCACTTTACAGTTGAAAATGTTTGGGACCGATATACCAGGTTTTTACGACAACGTTTGTTCTTTTTCTTTCCGGTATGTTTACATCGTAGGCATGTAGACATTAAAATGTCGAAAACCCTTCTGCGATTAAGGTTTTCTTCATGTGTTAGTTCTCTTATACATTTTTATCTTTTTTTCTCGTTTTGTAACTTATACAAGTAACTATGAGGTCAGGTCTACTGAAATTTCAGGCTGAAAAGACCACTGGTCTGGCTGTCAGAAAAGTTAATGTCTAACACCCTTGGACAACGGAATATATTATTTTTGGAGACTTTATTTAAATATTTTAAATGTATTCCAGTAGATATTGCAACGTCTGATACATATAAGTGATACCGGTAGTTTCCCCTGATTTTAATGAATATTTAAATTACTTTCAGGGTGGAAACAGGGACTACATATAGAGAACCTCGTGAACTGTAGAACCATATGACCAGATTCATGAAACATCAACTGCTTGTCTTTTTGATCGAGTAGATGATCCCTTTAGTTTTGGGATCAGTAAGTCAAAGTTACAAATTCATGTGATCTTAACTTCGCACATTCTGATAAAATGTAACATAGATCACATTATATACATTTCTAGTATTCAATTGCCGGATGCAATTTTGCGCCGTACAAACATTTAACTTGTATAACCAGTCGTACTATTTTCAACGCGAATGTATGGATAAGGGCCTGATAGTGCTAAAACTTCTTTTGTACATCGAAACGTTTAAAACATGGATTACTAATAAAGTTAAAGCGAGTACGTGAGATAGGTAAATTTAGATCTTCCTATCTGTATTTATTCTTATGTAACTATTGAGAAAAGTTGCTAAGATAAAATTGTTCAATTAATAATCTTATTATATACATTTTTTTCAACCTTATTTTTTCTAAAAATGATTATCAACGATATTAAACACATTTCAACAACAACAACAAAATCTAAACTTTAAGACACAATAACGTGACAATATAAACACCGCTATAAAACGATTTATTTCCCTTGTTTCGCATTTGACAAATTTCTTCTCCGGTAAAAAAATAGATTCAATTTGTCTGTATTGTTTTGTTACGGATAAAATTATCTTTGCACCAATGTATAAGACACAATAGATTTTCATATACGATTTTCGATTTAAAAACATTCAAGTTAAAAACGAGTGGAAAATCGTGAGGTAATACTGTACTGTAATGGAATCTTGTAGTCATAAAAAATACGTGATACGTCATCAACGATGCATTTCATTTCAAATAGTACAATACATGTATATAATGGTACATATGCTTTATTTCACCATTGCTATTCATTTTCCCTACTTTTTGCCTCATCACTGATGTGTTTCATTGGTGATCTTTCTATAAGGTCCATGAACAAGGTAATGTACCTAAGTAAATTATATATATAAACCTGGATTTTCATTGCATAATTATCATAATTACTTTTATTTGTAACACAGTTGAACACCTACTCACAATATAAGTGCTACATGTTACAAGGCTACTGGTACTTTAGGTATAGTTCAAATATCGGAAACTTCAGGTTTTTGTATTAAGAGACCGTTGTATTAAGAGTTTCCCTTGGGCGGTCGCTTAATACAAGATTGACTGTATCTTCAAATAGAAGAGCTTCTTAAAACATCGGACAGTTCGGAATAGCTCTGCCTCTTTCAGCAGCTCTTCCTATAGACCAATCGAACCGGCCTCGTAATACAATCAGGGTCGAAGATCAAGATCTAAAACTATTACTCAAGCCTGTTTACCTACGTTTTTATATATTATTCGTAATATGAAACTAATGTACTTACACATTTATTGGATAGATACACTTAGTTATTTACCCAGGTACGTAAGTAAACAATAAGTATTTTCTTTTGCATGTTTTCGTATTTTCGGCAGTTATATAGTTGTAGTAGTCATTTGGAATGACAGTAATAGTACTGTCACAGGTCACAAAATAGATAACGTATTACAATAATGCAGTTACCTAGTAATTAAATAAAGGAATGATTCCAGTAATGTATCTTTACAATAACTAATAATATTTATAGCTCTGTCAAATGGAACATAACTTAGGCACTGCTCTATGCTTGACTTGAAATATATGGTTTTCATATTGCGTAAATTTGTCTATGCAATATGTAACACCAGCACTGTATTTAATTTTTTTGTACATTTTTACCAATAAGATATGATTGTAATCTCTGTGTTTATGACTGTAACCCTCAAAATTACCAGCTTTTGTTGTTTGATGTACAGCTTCTAATGTTTTTGTTGCATCTATCACATTATGCTTGGCTTTTCTTGAACTAAACACTAACCAATTGTCATACGCTCTACGCCCTATCACAACTTCCGCTATATCCTTCCACGGGAAAGCACGTGTAGTAATAAAGTAGTCTATTGCGTCACTTTCAAATAATTTTCCCCTTTCCTTGGCTACAGCTGTTATATTATTCCACTCTGACCCTTCATCCAATGTAACATTATCAACATTAGTTCTTTGGCCAACGATCAATACTGGAGTATTTAAATCTACGTTGGAATTTAATAAATTTTGAAGTGTTTTAAGGAGCGTGTCTGTGAAGAGGATATCTCCATTGCTGTACGCGTAAAATGAAGAATTGTAGTTATTCATGACGTCTCTATACATGTACTTCAGCACTGGAATTCCATCAGCAGCAGCAACACTTATATGTCTTGTTTCCCAACCGAGCTGTGAGCACTGTTTAGCAACGGATGTTTCATTAGTAAAAATGACAGGTATTACATACGGCATCAAAGACTTCCAGTTTATGATAGTTAGATTATGTACCAGATCCTTTTCAGTATTTGCATTCCATGACGTGAACAGTGTTAGTAATGGAAGTTTCGTTTTAGCTTTTTCTGATTGTCCCATGACCTTGCGATAGTTAGATTTGTAACCAAACTTGTCTTTTAACACTGCCTGAAATACCACAATAGATAAACTGTATGTATTTTTGTAAAGTTTTAAGCAAGTTCTATATTACGTTATTACTAGTTCTCCATTATCTTTATATTAGTTACTGGTGCACCTATGGTTATACTAGTATGCACCTAATATGCTAGTACACTGTACTGAGCGATGTTAAGTTGTAACATACGGTTTTAATGCGGAAGTAATCCGAAGTGGCATTAAAATGAACAATACTACTCGGGCATTTTTCATTATTTGATGATGTTAAGTCGATTCTAATGATATTCTACCAAAAGACCTTAGATTTTATTTTTGTAGGTACAAACCGGTCGAATATCAAATAATTTCATACCTCGTGAAAGAAAAAAAATGCATTTTTTGTGATACAGATTAAGAAGATGAGTTTAATTTTATTTGCATTTGTCCAAAATATTTATCACTACGTAAAAATACATTAAAATATATTTCTATGTCAGGCCTTCCAAGTATAATCTTTTTGAACTTTTAAATTCTAATAATAAAAACATTTTATTATAACTTAGCGAAATATAACATGATACCCTGGGTATTGATGCTTTATTCTATTTAAGACATTAATCAACTTCATTTTACATACCCGTTTCATTCATTATCGAGTGGAACAGAAGTAATGTAGACATAGATTTTTATTCCAAAATAAGGCATAAGCCCAACAGTTTACAATACATATATAATTTACATTACATATACCCAACAGTTTACAATACATATATAATTTACATTACATATACCCAACAGTTTACAATACATATATAATTTACATTACATATACCCAACAGTTTACAATACATATATAATTTACATTACATATACCCAACAGTTTACAATACATATATAATTTACATTACATATACCCAACAGTTTACAATACATATATAATTTACATTACATATACATTAAACAAAACATAGTATGGATTTCTACAATGATAAATAATTATAAGTTGTAGTAAGCTGTAATGACGGATCTTTTATAATAGATAACTTATGTGAACAACAAAGGAAATAAAAATGTGCAAAACAGAACAGAACAGATCTTTATTTTCAAAGACGTGTACTAAGTACATAGTCGTATACATAGTAACAAACATATTTACATACATGGATAACATGGTAATTAGACAAAAGAAAGAAATAAAAAAATACATGTACATAGAAAGAGGACAAACATGTAAATATAATTATTTAGACAGGATGGTTGCTCTTAGCTCTAATGCATTTTTAACATACAGAGAGATTTTACGTAATTTTATATCATTTTCACTTTGTAGAAGTTGAATAAATTTAAACATGGAGGGCCTAGTGACATAATAACTAGGAATATATTTTCTTCGTATTTCGATAAAACAGGGGCAACTACAAATAAAATGAAAAGTATCTTCTAAGTCTTGTGTGTTACAACATAAACAATACCGTAGGTTCCTGTCTATTCTTTCTCTACCATAACGACCGGTTGTAACACGAAGTGGAAAAAGGGAAAGTCTAAGTTTAGTAAAATATTGTCTTAGTATACGTGGTATTAAATGTATCTAAGTACTTCTCGTAACCAAACATTAATTTAAAAAGTGTCCAGAGCAGGACTTTGGTTTATTCCATCTGACTACTCTTGAATGAACATATCAATAGCACGTTCTTTAAAATACCTAGGGAAAAACTTCAAGTTAACTGAGGAATAATTTTCAAATACATCAGCGAATCCATGACTACTTAACAATTTCTTAACATTATACACCCAGTTTATTTTGCCATTGTAACGATCAAAAACGCCTTGTTCATAAACTTTTCTGAGAATGATATTGTCAGTATTTATCAGTTTACACCAGTATTTTATTATTCTAACATATCTAGTAATATTATAAAGGGTATCTACCAAGTTCACCATATATTCCGTTAGAGCACGTATTAATTCTAACTCTTAGTATTTTTTTGCAGAATTTAAGGTGAATTCTTTCAATTATTTTCGATTTACTATTTCCCCATACCTCACTAGCATATCCTAGAATGGAACCTACAAACGAATCGAACAGACCACATAGTAGTTTAGGCTTCATTGGAAGTTTTTTTACAATTTGATAATAGAACATTTAATGCTTTAACTGCTTTACCTGCAAGGTACTCTTGGTTTAACGTAAAATTTCCTGTGTAATTGAATACAGTTCCTAAATAGTTAAAATCATTTACAACTTCAATTATATTGTTGTTGTAAGTCCAATATTCATTATTTAAAAGACCACCTCGTTTTCTAAAGACTACGATTTTTGTTTTGTTGGCGTTTACCTTTAATCCCCATTTATCGCAATATGACTTTAAGTTATTCAAAATGCATTGTAATTCTGATGGGGTTTTGGCAAAAATAGCCATGTCATCGGCAAAAAGTAGTAACATTAAAATAATACCATTAATTTCTATGCCTGAATTAATATCAGTTTGTAAAAATAATTCCAGATCTTCAACGAAGAGAGAAAATTGGATTGGTGAAATTACCTCCCCTTGCCTGAGACCGATAGTGTACTCAAAAAAGTCTGATTGGTTATTACATGATTTAACACATGATTTTACTTTACTGTACATGTCACGTATAATTCGCAATAGTTTGCCGGTTATACCTGTCTTAAATAATTTAAAGTATAATGCATTTCGATATATACTGTCGAAACATGTGTACATGTCTACGAATACGACATAAAGACGCTTATTGTCGTTAAGATATTTTTGTACAAATGAATTAAAAATAAATATTGGGTCTACAGTAGAGTAGTCTATTTTAAAACCAAATTGACTGTCTGAAATTTGTATTATTATCTTTACAGAATCTCTCTAAACGTTTATTCAAAACGCTTGTAAAAAGTTTAGACATACAACTTAAAAGCGTAATTCCACGGTAGTTATTTGCACTTTTGGTATCGCCTTTTTTATATACAGGCGTAATGAGTCCCTCAGTCCAATTTTCTGGGAAGTAGCCCGTATTTAAAATTATATTAAAAATATCACATATATGATGTCCTATTATATCAAAACTTTCAATGAAATATTCATTAAGTAAACAGTCACTTCCCGACGACTTATCAGTTTTTAGGCTTTTAATTGATAAAAGGATTTCATCTAATGTGAAGGGACAATCTAATTCTTAAAAACCATTTGGATTATTAAAGTTATAATTTTCACAAAAGTTTTCCGCTTCTTCATTATTACAATTTGAAATATCATTGCTTAATGTTGAAAAATACTGATAGAAATCGTGTAGGCTAACATCGTTATTACTATTACATCTCTTCTTTTTAAAATACTTCCAGAATTGTTTAGGGGATGATTTTTTCATACCTTCTATTTCAGATATTCGTCTTAATTCAAATTTACGTTTTTTATCACGTATAATTTTCTTATATTCTTTTTTTACTAGACAAAGGTTTTCTAATGTGGTTTGACGTTTATTGAATAGATTTAATATATTGTTATAACGCTTTTTAGCGAGTTCACATTCATAATCAAACCAGTCAGCATTTTTTGAAAATGACCTCACTGATTCACTTGATTTAAGTTTTGTTGATTTAGTGAAATAAAGGGTCCGCAACATTACGTATAATAGAAGTAAAATCGTTCAACAAAGTATTCACCGATTGTCTATCAACGTCATTTATATCAACAGTAGATTGTAATAATCTGTTTAAATCCGGTAATTTGCTAATTAAGCCTATACGGAATTTATCTCTATGAGAACTATTCCAGCTGGACCTCGTGACACTCTCTTCTACGTCTACATGTGGTTTAGTATTGCATAATAACGAAAATGTAATAGGTGAGTGGTCACTCCAGACAGTTAGAGGATTAATACAAAATCGATTCACCGGTGAAAAAAGATAGTCTGGGGTGAGTAGATAATCGATAACTGATCGATGTACCTGTTTGAGAAATAAAGATGAAATTGTCAGTATCCGTTAAGTATTCTGAGACCTGTAGATTTACAAACTTCGAGTAATTTTAACCCATGGCTATTTACTGTTTTATCCGGGGAGGCCCGGTATAAGGGAATATCGTGAATATAATTGGAATCATCAATTGCCTCTGTAAATCTATCATGCATTATGTAATCACACCTTAAACCTACTCGACTATTTAAATCTCCAATAACATATACTGAGCCAAGTGTTTGGTAAAATTTAACATCATTTTCAAGTACATCAAATAAATTTACATTAACAGTATTATAGGCGGGTGAATCTTCAACCCAAATATAACTTCCACAAATATAGATATCATGTTTAAAATTGAAAAAGGTACGGTCTAGCTTGACCCATATTATAGTATCATAATGATTTTTAACAACAGAAATACCATCTTTTAAACAGTCTTTGTAATATAAAACAATACCTCCACTACACCGTTTAGCATTGCGATGCTGAAACTTACGATAAAATTATGAGTCACATAACCGTTTAGAGAAACATCACTTTTAGAATTTGTCCAAGATTCATACAGAAAGATAATATCATTGGAAGTTATTAAAGAAGAAATTCATCATTATCTTTCTTAGCCCGACTGAGCCCTTGAACATTCCAGGATAAGATATTAAGTTCATCCCCAGCGTAACACTAGTCCTTCACTGGTTTACCATTCACAAATAATGTATCAAATGAGATCCAGGCACGATCCCCAGCACGTCGTGCAGCTTTCGATTTAGGGTATAGTTTCTTCCTTTTTTCCACGATCTCTTTGAGGAATTGTTCATTCATGTAATAGTTCGTTCCACCAAGTTCTCTCCCTTGTTTCCTGACGAGTTCCCGCTCCTTGAATAGCGTAAATTTCGCAACGATGTTACGAGGTTTTCCGTTAATTCGGCTGCCCATACGATGCACACGTTCGAACCCAATACTGTCAGCTAAATCATTTGCTACCTTTAATTTATCATGAATAAATTGACGCATTACCTTCTCTGTGTCATCCATGACACCTGTCTGAGACTCCGGTATATTACTGAACACAAGGTTGTTCCTCATAGACTGTGCCTGTAGGTACGACACTTCATCTTGTAATACCTCCTTGTCCTTCTGTAGTCCCAATACTTTACTGCTTACCGTGCTCAACTCATAATCAAGACATTCATGTTTCTCTTCGACCGTAATCAATCTATCTTGCAACTTACTGTTTCTATCTTCTATAGCGCACCAAATACGTTTTAGTTCAGTATCGAAATTATCAACTTTCTTCTCGACCTCATGGATCCTCTCTAATTTTTTCTCAACACATGATGATCTAGTTTCAATTTTGTTAAGGCATGTTAGAATAGCACTGGAATTGTTTTCACAGTCTTTGGATAGGGTATCCACTCCCGCCATTTTATTATCAGTGCATTTTCCGGCTATAGCATTATCAAAAACATCACATGTCTTCTCACTAGTATCACATTTAGTTAAAGTTTCATCCGTATACAAAACTGAATTGGCTTCACATAAAATGTCACTCACCGATATGTTAGCATCCTCTGACGGGCCTCTTATTTTCGAATTTTTGCACTTAGTATCATTAATATCCGAACCACTGCTTCCTCTATCTTTTCTCTTTTTTCGATTAGCCATCAGATATGAGGTCATATCCACAAAACACACATATTAAAAGTCACTAAGTACATTATTATTTAGTCCAGATTTTATATTTCACTGTAATTTCTATATACTTTAATTATTGTACGGAGCTTACAAAAACACGTCCGCTCACCATGAAATCATATATCAAACTCCAACCATATAGTAACCATATTACTATGAATTGAAGAGAAAAGTGTTAAAAACGTTTTAGATCATAGACACAGGTCGTCATGTAATTTGAAACATTTATAAATATGTACCGAACGTTGTTTAATTATTGTTTTATTCAAGTTCAGATGAGATTAATTCGATAAATTTTTGGTATATTTCGTCTATTCCAATAATATTTTCTGACATATATTTGAATATAATTGACATTCTAAAACAAAATGAAATTTATCTTCAAGGGATTTGCAAAATGTACATTTCCTTCCATTTCTAGGTATTTTATTGGGTTTATTCCATCTTCCACTTCAAATTAAAACGATGACTTGACATTATTAATTTTGAGAAAGCATATCTGTACTTTGGAATATTAATCATTTAAGATTGGGTATGAAACCAACATTTCCGAATAAACAATATGTACTAGATTGGTTCATTTATTTCTACGTTCCATTGCGGAATATAAATATATTTAATTCGTTGTGAAAATACATTAATGAATGATTTACAATGTTCAACGCCTTGGTTTAACCAATCATGATAAAAACCCGTGCTTTCAAAAACAGCCTTTACTTTTGATACCCAATTAACAATGTTTGGATTTCTATTAAGATCATTAAGCATGAGATTGTATGTTTGTTTAGTAAGTTTACAATTTCCTATCCGAGTTATTTTTAGCCAGAAACGAATGCTATTAATTAATCTTCTTTTTTTTCATTGGTATTATCCCGTATTCACCATATTCAAAATCACTCTGAGTTTTTGTTTTACTTTAAGTAGTTGTTTACAATATTGCAAATGAATTGTTTCTAATTTCTCTGCATTACAAAAACCCCACACTTCTGACTCGTAATTAAGAATAGGTATAATCAATTTATCAAAACTATCTAATGAGTGACTTAAACTAATTAAATTTATTACATTTGTTCAGATACATTTTCATTTTATAATAGAATGTATTGATGCGAGTTATCTAGCTAAACTTTGTTTGTTGTGTCACATGTTCAGTTTGCGATTGGCTATTACGATCACTTATTTTTCCATGTTAGTTCACATTGTCACTTTAGGCACATTGAAAACGTAATACATTTTCTGTTAGCGTGTTGAGTTGCCCACACGTTGCACTATATATGAGTTAAATATTTTGTACTGCATTGCAATAACATGGAAGTTTATAACATGCGTTGGAAAATTCGAATTGTCGAAGTTCTTTCCCTTCTATATATCCCGGTACAACCAGTTTCCGGCAATCTTACGGTAAATTGATTGCAAAACTCGAAAAAACGTGTGAGAAAATGCTACTGCCATTCAATATTACTTGGAAGATTTGCAGCTTCTTTATTAAATAAATAAAATTTAGTTATCTCGTCTTTTGTTTTAAATATGCGCTTTAAATATGGCCGACCCAATTTGCATCGTGTGCGTTCAGTTAAGCCAGACGTATTCTGTTGGCGAGAGATTTATTATTTAAGTAAATCTTAACGTTTTTAAGTCTTTGTTTGTTAAATATCCTGAACTCTGGTACTTTTGCCATAAATATTTAACATTTCAAGATCTCTTAAGTTTAATACAGTAGAGTTTCTTTAGACTTGATTTTTTGGGGTTTAAACAATTATTTGAGAAACCTAGGTTGTTATAATCTGTATTTTTAGAAGTTATACAATATTGGAGCACAAGCTTTTTTTTTTAAGACTTTGTCTGCTCCGACTGTCAATTTAATTCCGTTGTATGAGTGGATTAGATCCTTACATTTTGTTTTTATATTGAAATCATAAAGTTTATTGAAATAGCTGTTATTGAGTGTAAAACTCTATAAATAAATTATCTATGATTTGAAATTTAATATATCTGTCTGTCTGTCTGTCTGTCTGTCTGTCTGTCTGTCTGTCTGTCTGTTAAGATCAGAATCTTTGCTATAATACTACTACCAATTAACACACATTACACAACCTTAGTATAAACAGGTACTCTTTTAGTATTTTGGAAATCGTAGTCCATCTGTCTGTCCGTCTAGTGTCAGAATAGTGTACTGAATTTTATCAGTAATAGCCAGCTACCAAACCAAATAGTGACATTGAGATAGCTAGTTTATCAAACTGGTTACATATGAGAATATATCCAACTGAAGACCTACATTTGTAGAAGGGTCCTACCCCCTGAATCGTAACAATATATAAAAGAAGCCATGTTGTTAAGATCTTCATACACTACTACTTCACTTCTTTTTGATGCGTTTTTATAAATACCTAATATCAAATATGTCTGCAAATTTAGCATAATTATAAATGTTAATTTAGAAATTTAGTTTCCCTTACCCTCTGTTTTGTTACTTACTTACATGTATTTGTGTTTATTCCCATTCCCTTACACTTTACCATGTTAATTATGTTTATATTTGTATATGTAAATGTGGTGAGCCATGACTCAAATCATGTAACAACGTATATGTTCTGTTCTGTTCAATAAAATAAACCCTTTCTCCTTTCTCTGTTGCATTTGCACTATCTTCACTCGAAAATGTAAAGAACTACATTTTTAGTCGACGTATAGATTTTATTTCGCCGTAATATTTAACAAGTCTGTATATTGTGACGTCATTGGGCATATCAATTGCTGGGTTACAATCGGGTGGGTAAAATGGAGTAATCACGTGTGTTTTCAGCTCACCTGGCACGGAGTGCCAGAATGAGTTTTAGAATCAGGCTGTGTCGTCTCCATGGCACTAAACGGTGCAAGCTCTACACGGCGTCATCGTCAACGTGTAGAGGTTACATATAAGCTCTATGCGGTGTAAGCTCTAAAACGACAATACACATCCCATACATTATTATTATAAGAAGGCCATGGCGGCCCTATATTTGCTCACCGGAGAAATGAATGTCATCTTAATCAGGTGATTTCCTGTATACTCATATTGACTGTGCTTATCATGCTACAAACATTGACTGACTATATGTCCTTAAAAATGTAAATATATGTCACTTCCGCAAAACTTGGAGGTGTTCAGTCTACAAGCATGATTTTGTCTGCATTATAATTATTTATATTTGCAGGTATCGTTAAAATAAGTCATAATGGCGTCGGATGTTGAATAACGACTTCTGAGTTATTTTAATTATCAGTCCTCCCCAGCAACTGATAATTCCTCAACCCGTTCCCTATGTATGTCAATTCATTATTTGCGTGTGGGGGGGGGGTTGCGGGGATGCGTGCTTGGGTGCGTGCGTGTTTTTGGGGTTGCGAATGCATTCTGTCATTTTTTTACCGAAACCCATTCGTTGTGGCGTCAGATTCCAATACATGTATATATATTCTAATAATAAAATTAAAATCGATTGAATATATAGCAAACCTGCATACTAGTATCTCCTCCTACAACCCTGTGCACTGACGATGTCTCATTGCGATCAAATACTTTGATATACAAATACAGGTACACACTGACCAACAGACCAGTTATTAACAGTAATAGTGTTTGCCAAACACGTCCTTTTTCTCGACAAAAGAACAATTTACCCATGTGTGATTGTACAATCCGTCTGAAAAAAATACATTAGATGTTTCTGCATAGTATTCTTTTGTAATAAAAATAGATGGAATAGAAGCAGAAACTACCTTTTTATAAGTGTTTGAAATAGAGTGAACAAAGGCACACCCGTAATCCGCTCGGTATGATTTGCCCTACTATAGGTACGGTCGTCCTGTTATGGTCGGTTGCTCTCAGCCAAGACCTATACTATACAGTGTATTGTATAAGTTTTGGCTCTCAGAAAGGAAGTGACCGGGGTAAGTTTTTGTTTTATTCTTATATATTTATTCAGTTTTAGAAAGGAAGAAAATAAATATTTTTATATTCATGTGACTTCTAACTGGAAGTCATAAAAATCTTAGGGCTATTTACTCATAAAATAAGAAAGATACGGCGAGGTATAATACTCCGAGAAAGAAACTGAAATTTGACCTCGGGGAGATTGTTCCCAAGCTTTTTAACGTCGGAGTCAGAAACAATTTACATTTAACGGAGCAAAAAATCTATGGTTACACCTAGTGTACTACATGGTCTTCCTCTATCGCCACTTGCTGGAAACCTAGCAAAATTATGTTGGTGCGACTTTAAAGCAGACAAAACAGTAAGTGTTAAGGAAACATATCTTGTAAAGATTAGTCCCACCCGGACTCTTGTAGGTAATACATGCCAAAGTAACGAAGAGGTACCGCCTAGATAAAACACGAACGACATTATACGGGATGTAACATTATAATGTAAGACCAATTACTCACTACACAGAAAACGAACGGTTATATCGTTGCAATAAAAAGGTCTCCTTCATGATAATAAACTTTATTATTAATATTTATATTACCAAACCAAAATTAACATATGACAAAAAACAGGGGATGTATCCATGCAGTTAGCCGTAGCTATACATTTTATGTATATTCAAAGGGGTAAATCTCAAGATGTACGTTTTTGTTTCAAAATATGGTATAGTTTTTTCATTTGTTAGGGCTATATCAAAAAGTTAAATTCATGTATAACAAGTATATTAATTTTATGTTGTTTAGTATAAAAAAATCACCAAATTATCAGAAAAGTAGAGAAAATATGTACGGTGCAAATAGAAATGTGATAAATAAATAAAGTTTAAAGCAATTTCTAATCGCCTCAGGGGAGCGATGCTCTAACTACCATTTCCTAAATGAGAATAGAGAAATATAATTGTTATAGTTGTGTCCGAACAGAGGACATGGAGCCAAACGTTAGGCGGGACCTCCGTCAATGACGTCATAATTCATATTTTCCTGTCACGAACATTTCGCGGGCTTAGCGCAAAACGGTTGTAACTGACATTTTTTCAAAAAATGACTTTTCCATTTTTCATTGTATTTTTAGCCTTTACATAGTCTATCAAAAGATAAGTATTGGATTCTTAAAGGAAAGTACTTTAATCATACATTTGTCCAAAGGTTGTATCTGAAAATGCCAAATTATTTTTATGCAAAACAGTTGTAACTGCGCATTAAACTGCAGTTACAACCCTTTTGCATAAATAAAAAGTTACATCTGTCTATGTAATGGGTTGTAACTGCACTGCAGTTATAGTATTACACAGTAGTGTGTAACCTGATGACATCATTGATTATATCATTGATGTTATAACAATACTAAGGAATACTACTAGTAAGATTACTAGTATTATTGTCGTAAAATGCGAGTAATATTGCTTTGTTGGTTTTTTATACCGAAAGAAGTCATCAAAGAACAGATTAAAGGTAAGTTTTGGTTCTGTAATTTATTAATTTTCATCAAAATTACTGTACATTGGTTACATTTATAGCAATATGATACTTCACTGAAGTAGTTAAGTAATTTTAGTTCAATAGTAATTGTAATCAATAGTAATTGGTGGTGCAACGATATACTGTTATACTGTGATACAGCGTTGGGCCGATACATACTGCCGTACATGGATGTTTTCTTTAATAATTGAGCTCATAATCCATTGAATAAAATGAATGCAGACACATTTTTAGTGTAGTTTTGAACTATCAAAGATCTGAAAAACAAAATATTAATCATTTGCATTTTTCCATTAAATGTGTATTGGTACAGTGTGTGAAATTGATAGTTTATCTATCATTTACCTGAAACAATATGAATGCATGAACACTACCTTATACAGTTACATCTTTATGAGGTAATAGGTTAATACTTAAGTTGACAGTGGCTTTAGTGTTTTTTTCGTAAGTTCACCATATTGCAATACGGGTTGACAGTATTGCAATATATCGTAATATGGGTTATGCAATATCGTCACAATAACACATCCGTAATAGTAATTGCTAACTTGTCTCTGCCAAGTACATTTTTGTATGTTTTTATGTACAGAGATAGTGGATAAATATGTATTTTTAAAAAGGCAATTCGAATAATGACAATACATAAAAATTGTTTGTTTAAGGGACCAGAAATAGTTCCTCATCCATTGACTGGTCACAGCAAGTCTGCATATAAGACAGAATTCTACGCAAGTAACTGACTGCTTCCTTACATTAGTCAAAATTAATGTGAAATAAAACTGACCACTAGGTTTTGATGCAATGTCTAGAAACAATAATCATGGAGATAGCTTAAGCGCCCCCCCCCCCCCCCCCCCAATGAGACTTTGTTGGAAGCATTTACTAAGATTGTTTAAATGATATTATACTATAGACTTTATTAACCTTTGAACTATAAGCATTCATAGGATTTAATCATTTTCAGGGTGAGGTCAGAATGAATATTGTTTGTGGAACAAGGCACCAAGGGGACTCCTATTTCCAAGGACACGGGAGGCAATATGTCACGAATACTCTTCATGCTGTGCTGCACAGTAACTAGTGTCTGCTAATTATGACTATGGACAGCAAATGATGTTGAATTCATACTGGAATAAGGAGATGTTTTATGTCAGTGACTGATGAAGAACATTCATTTATTTTCAAAGTACTTGGACCATTGATGATGTACCATCTTCTATGTTGACTGTTTCAGGAACTTTAGATGTTTGCTTGAATGTGTTGTGTAACAAATCTTCCTTACTATTCATTGAATGATGACATTGACTCTTAAATGCATAAACACATTATGATTGAATTTTTGGTAAACTGTGCCTTGTTATTGTGTAGCACTTGTTAAAAATGATGAATGTTACTATGTTTTTGAGGAGGGGATGGTTGTTCCATTGATAAAAAGTGTGTGACTGAACTCAGAAACATTGCAAAACTTTGTAATTATGTATGTGATCTAGTGTTGTCACTTTATTAAGACAAAACAACCTGTTTTGAATTATCTAAGATAAATCTGGCCTCACCAATATTTCAAGTACTGAACTATGACAGTTCCTCTTGATAATTTTACATTTTTTATCCTGCATCAGGTCGGCAATACAGTTACAAATTGTTTATGGCAAATGAGGCAGTGACAAATGCCAAAATGAATGACCTATCTGATCCAGATGACCTTATTTGGGAAATGGTGGACATTCATTGGTGCATGAATATTTTATTAAAGACATTGACCAAGTCCAGACCGATTTCAATGACTCAGATCTTTAAATGCAACATACTTACTTTTTACATTGATCTCTAAGCAAAGGGAATATGGAGGAGAATGGTGAAGGTAAGGAAGATGGTAAAGTGAGGCATGGTGTTAAGGAGGTGGATGATTATGATGAAGAGGGGAATGGTAATAAGTATTATTATGGGGAAGGGATAGATGAAGGTGAAGAAGATAATGATTGGTAAGAGGATTACAATGTTGAAGTAGAGAAATATAGTGAAGAAGATAATGATTGGTAAGAGGATTACAATGTTGAAGTAGAGAAATATAGTGAAGAAGAGAATGATGACAAAAAGATTAAAGTTGATGAAGAGATAGATGATGATGAAGAGAAGGAAGATGGTGAAAAGATGATGTTTGGGAAGAGGTACATAATTATTATGCTGAAGATGAGAAGAATCATGAAGAAGAGGATGATGATGAAGTGAAGGATGATTTCAAGAAAGACGGATAAAGTCATGGAAAAAGATGATGATGATGATGAAATTGAAATGAATGTGATCGATTATAAAATGTAAGGCAGCTTTAACTATTAATTAGTTCTGATTTTACAGTAATTCTAAACAGTCTGGAATCTCACATCATGAAAGCAGGTTTCATTATTTTTATTGCTTTAAACTAGAATATGTCAGAATCATGAGTCAATGGTCACATGGTTGTGAAAAGATGTATTGATGTTAAAAAAGGGTCAGAAATATCGTGTATAACTGCTTAGTACATAATCCTAAAATACACTTATTGCAATTTTTGTAGTTGATTAAGACTAAAACATACAAATTAGGAAAGTTTTTCATTAATCCTGAAAAAAAATGAAAATTGCAGTTACAACCGTTTTGCGCTAAGCCCGCGATATAAAGTAAGGCGAGACGAACACGCTGATATAAAAATCTCATTTTTGAAAAAAAAATCGAGACAGAGCACTTTAAGAATCAGGCGACGCTATGTTATTACCGTATTTTTAATATACATGTATATGAAGAAAATAATTCTGCTGTAGTGTGTACCGAGCGTATTAATAGTGTTAATAAATGCTTCTGTGGTAGGTTATATATCAATCTCTACCGAGATTTGCCGTTCCATTCCAATCCGCTATAGATGTCAACGTCCCAATATCAAGATTTTTGGCAAACTATACTTTGATCAATAACATTCTTTTGTGTATATTTGATAAATGTTCATTAGATATCATAATGAAATAGTTTATATCATTTTTGAAAAACGTTTTAATTTTACAAAATTTTCTTTTTACGTTTATTTTTTACTTTTTTTGCACATTAAGCATTATAGTTAAATGAAGAAAAGTAAAGTGATCGAATTTTTTAGAATTTAAAATTAAAAGTGAAGAAAAGTACTTGGCTCTCTGGCGGCCGAATTTACTAGTGATGACATTGGTTTATGTACTGATCAAGGGAAGTAACCGCTGTTGGAGTTTGAGAGGTTAGTGCGAGCGTAGCAGGAACGATAACTCTGAGTAGATATTAAACTGGTTCTCGTTGACTTGCTGGTGTACTGCAACATGGAACGGGAACCAAGTTAGGCAGAGATTGGATATTTGGGAATTATAGATACAGTAAAACCCATGAAACCGGAATTTAAAGTCCATTTTTTGGTATTTATCAAAATTCGGTCAATGATGTATAAATCTGAAAACCAGAAATTTCAGAAAACTAGACTTTCAGGAGTTTTACTGTATATGTTAATTTTCCTTGACCTGCCTTGACCAGATGGTTCGAAACAAATTATTTATTATTTACATACGATAGTAGTAATGGGAGGTACCCTGGTACCATTTGCACCCATTTTGGTACCAGAAGTTTACAAAATTGTGACAAATTGTGACAAATTGGAAATGAAATAGTATCAATGTTTGGTACCCAAAATAGCATGAAATTGATTTAAGGAATTTTCTGGTATTGTGTGTTTTAGGAAATTGTTGTGTGTGTGTATAAACTAAAATTCATTTGAGACAATTGGAGAATTTTCTTTCGAAAAGACATGGTGGCCCTGAAAAGGGCCGTTGGTGGTATTTTAAACCGTGGTTTTTAAACCGTGTTTGTCTATGCTGACTGATCTGGTTTGGTGCATAGTTCACATTGGCAGTCTGTAGAGGGATAGCAGAGCTGACATGTTTGATCCCCACAGGACCATTCTTGTTCTGGTACTGGTGGTTGTTCCGTGTACTCAACATTAGCCGTAGTGATCATACGCCAATGCTCTTCTTCTTATTGTGTCTGTTCCCGTTGTCAATTGACCGTTCGTTCCAGGGCATCTCGCTGCCTTTCTTTTACGATACGCTGATCTTGAAAATGCTCTCGCATTTTAGAAAGTTCTTCTCTATGATGAAATCGATTGGTTTCGATGCAATTCAAAGTCTCACCAATGGTTTGAAGATCACGTTCCCTTTTTCTAACAATGTTTGCAGCTAAGCGACTGATTGAGCGCCATACTCTATCCTGTTTCTCTGTAAGTTGTTTTGCTGTTTTGAGTTCATTTAAAAAAGCCTCCATCTTGAGCGTTTGAGTTCTCAGAATGAAATGAGGCATTGTGTTGTAAGACGGAGCATTTTTCTGGTGAAGCGCCGACCCCTCTCGTGGTTGGATGACGTCATATCGCTGGATGACGTTACGCGACGGTGTACCGCACATGCATGTGCGGAGTTGATTGGTACTTTTATGAACTTAATAAAAAAAGACAACAGACGCATAGTTTCAGTTTTCTAACTTTTATTTTTTGTAACATTGTTTAACAAGAAACTACATGAAACAGTAACAAGGAACTACATGAAACTACATGAAACATTGTCTACACCATATAATCATCACCATAAAGAGTTGTGTTTCTATTTATGATACTATGATACAAACGTCTGTGACCTTCTGGTCTAGAGTTACGATGAGCAAAACACTTTTGTCCACATTTGTTCACATATTGAGCGTGCATGTAATAAGTACCATAATGTTGTTAAAATCAATGCGTCACATAAGTGTCATTTTTTCCATACATGTCCGGTCTGAATCGGGTCAACAGTATCTGGTTCAAGTCACATTCACGTGAGATAAAATCCACAGCGAATAGACAATACACACCACACACAGGTAACATATCGCCTTGTATTCTCATGGCATTCCACAGATAAGTTTTGCTGGCATGTTTTTGGCATGAAAGGAGATAATTCATAGGAATCAAAGTACACTGCTTTACTGTCTTTTAAATAAAGAGCCACACAGTGTTCTCCAGGTTGATTCCCGTTATGAGTATTCACAATATAGGCTTTCACGTCATGTAGTTTCTCTGACGGTAATTGATCTTTGGCACAAACACATGCACGAAGTGGTTTTAATAACGGTGAATGATCTAATATGTATTGTAGTTCATTCGTCTCCATAATGCCAATTTCTGTTGACACGCTCAGCCCAAACACTGATCCACTGATCTATGAACTGATTCTGAGCGAGTTCTTCTTTAAATTGAATCCATAATCGACACGCGTCTCCTTTTTCACTATCGGTCAAGGTCGCTAATTCAGGATACCACTTTTCCATGACCTTGAACACGTCCAAACGTTGAATGGCTTTTTGAATGTAAAGTTCTGTCCACTCTTCCGTATTCGTGTATAAGCAGAGCACATGTTGTACTTGACTAGGATGATTTACTCGACAACCATAACAGTCTTTATGCACTTGATCATAAATTAAAGTTTGGAGTGCTTCTATGACGTGATGATTCAAGCACTCTTGTAAGAAGTCCGTCCTTGAACTTGTACAACAAGGATACGCCAATAACTTCATTTCGTAATCTTGTCCTTTTTCCATGTGTTCAATATCCATTTCTTCCATTAATAATCTAAAAGCACTTCTCTGAATTGATTGATTTCAATTTGATTGTCGTATTCCGCAAATACAATCACGTTGATGGCTCGTTCAAGTGCTGTCCCAAAGTGAAATTCCAATCTCAGATTGCCCGTTTTTATAGGATGGAGTTGACCTTCCTCGCAACCTTGATCTGCTGTCAAGTCCAGCCCCCAGAGCGTGTATCCGTTCCGATAATCATTCATGCTCAATCCAAATGAACGATTGAGACCAAGAGCTCCTGTCGCTTGATAGAGTGACATGTAGGATCTTAGAACTTCTCCCGTTTCAAAATTGGGTTGAAACGCTTTGTTATGAATACTTTTTCCGTCAATGCTGACTTCCAGATGATTAAGTGTAAAATGACGGAAGTCAAAGGGGTTGGTAGCCATATCTCCATTCATGACTCCATTTCTTACCAAACCGGTGACAAGCCGTTTTGGCAATTGACCTTGAAATAAATGATCTTCAATCTTGGATCGTTGACCGTTAGGAATCGTAAATGTTTTATTTCAGTTCGTCGGATGGGAATTTTCATGTTATGTTGAGCAATCTGTTGATTGAGTTGATTGGCTACCACTGGCAGTAAATCCACTGTTCTTACATTGAATCCTGCTTCTAGAAACTTGATTTTAGCCGGTGAGGCACCCATGAGACAGAATTGAGGTGACGCTTTGTTTAGTCTTAAGCGTATTTCTATACCATTGGGTAAATATTTATCTTGCATCATCAGATCCAAATGAAGCCGTCCACATTGTTCCACCACACGACTTTGATGGACACGAGCACGCCTCTCAACATAGCCCCTTGTTTTCCCCGTCATGTACTTGGGTGTTCATATGTCCAGCGGTATCTGCAGCCCATAACTCTAACGCCTGAAGCTGAGTGTCTTTACAGCTTGGGGTGAAGGAGAATACATTTTCTATGTAAGCCCTATAGGCATACGTGTCCGCATTGCTGGTGATTTTATTATTCAGGTACACATCAATGCTAGAGAACATGCTGTGAAAGAAATTGTTGGCGGTAGCAATTTCACTGTCGGCTGCTAGGTCTGCACCATCTGCCTGTACAATTTTGAGTTTCATGTACAAGTAAGACTGATTCAGATCAGTCCATTTTTCTGTCTGTGCAGGAATCACGAATTCGATAGGAGCATTATTGTCCAGGGCAGAAATGGGATAATGCTCAGTCCATTGACCCACTTGCATGGCTGTCATGGTAGGTGGCACGACAGACACATCCAACTCTGTCTTACTACATTCGCAGGAACCGTGTTGCATCATGATTAATCGAAAATAACAAGAGGTCTGGCCTGCTTAACTCGGCGACGATGAAGTTTCGAATGAGGTCTTTTCTTGACTGGTTTGCTCTTTATACGTCTTTTGGGGCTGGCCACAGCACGTAGCAAAGATTTACCTACATCTTTTAACACAGAGGCTCCACGTTTTCGTATTACTTTTTTAGCGTTTGATCCTGTCAAGATATCTTGCATAGCAGCTCTTCCTTGCTGGAGTCCTTCTTTTTTCAAGGTGTGAACTCCAGATTTCACCAATGGATTCAGTAAAGGCATGATACGTTTCATGGCTTCCTTAAACATGGATCCAAGTCCGTGTCCATATTGTCGAGGTTGACCTTGGTAAGTAGGTATCATTGTCTTTGGCGCAGCTGTAGTTTCACCATAGACTTCCCATGAATAAACTGAATAGACTTGCCAGTGTCACCCCTTATATGGATAGCGATGGTGTCAACGTTGGCTTTAGCCAGTGGTACATAGTGTAAATTAAAGAACTCGAAATGAACATGGGGGTTAGTTCCTGCTTTTGTTTTCGGATCAAATGGAGCTACCCGTAAGATGGGGGCTTCTATGTTTCCCAAATAGGTATAGGCCGCGAGGTCAGAATAAACAAACAAATGATTATGACCCATGTTAATATCCACGCCATGAGGAAACGGCTCCGGTTTGTCTTTTAAAAAGATGGTAGGAGGGTTATCAGGATCTCCACCCAGTTTAGTAAACATGTGAGGATGAAACTGAATGCCTAGACTATCTGAACTGTCCATTTTCACGCGTTTACTTTGCCCCGAGAAACCCAAGGTTAATCGTAGGTTTTTCTGTTTAAATATTTTACCCAGGTTATCTTTAATGGTATGGTCAATCGCCTCGATCAAATGTTGTGGTGTGACATAAGTTCCTACAGGAATACAAAGTCGTATACATTTTTCATCTTTATTGGGGAGAGTACAATAGGAAATTAAAGTGGCAAAGGTCTTTGCCAGGACAGGATCGTGCGTAACAATGTAGAAATGTCGCTCTTCTTCAGTGACATTGATGACCTGACTAGGAACAATCATTACCACTAAGGCAATTTCCCAGTCTTGTTTATTGAGATGGATGGGTTTTGCCAGTTTGGTACGAAAACAACATTGCGTATTGTCTGGATATAAATCCATAGAGCTGTCACTCATGAGTGTTATGTAAAACGAACTCATGTTGATTTAGGTTTATTGAATTTCAAGGAGGGATTCGGTAGAATATAACCTAAAGAACTACTTAAAAGCAGAAGCCACAATTCCCGATCGGGTCGTTGAAAAACACAAATTAAATAGCGATACGGTAATAATGATAAATACCACTACAATTTGTGACAAAAACGTGACCTTATTTTTAGGTTCACACAATTTGGTTTGCTCCGAGGCAGTCACTTCTACACTGGCCGTATCAGCTTGAGACATGATGTGTTTATTAATTGTACAGGGTGTCCCAAAAGAAAGGTAACACTTTCATACAAGTTTAATGTCCCTTTAAATTGCAGATTAATACATATTATATATATAGATATGTAGATCAAAGATGTAAGTTTTTTTGTGTAAGAGAACCTTATGAATATCTTCAGAATTTGCAATTTAATACAAGTTTGAAAAAAGTGCATTTTTCATCCTTGACGTCGTTTCAGTAATTGATGACGTTTTTGATTTGACGACTTTTCATCCTCTTCACTTACAATACAAACACGATGAAATTTTCTACCACTTAAATACACATGTCTTTGTTGGACTTTTTTACATTGCATTTGATTTGTTTCAATCACTGAAAGACACCGAATCTTTAAAGATGAATTGTCCAATTATACCATGGCACGACATTGCCCTACGCGAGTTTCTCACTGTGTAGTGGTCTCTCCGCAAAAGAATGAAGTCGCTTTTAAAAATCAAGTTTGTTAATGTGCTCCTACCTTACAAAACATGTGCTTCATACAGGATGATGGTACGGAACATACATAATCAGGTATTGTATTATACTTTCTACACAATATGTTTGGCGATTGAGTAATATTCCGACGATATCCGGATGTGAAAGATTGCGGAATATCTTGACCCGCGCATAGTCTTGACCTCAATCCATGCACCTTCTTTTTTTGGTAGTATTTTTCAAAGGACCATAGTCCTAAGCCACCGAACACAGAAATGCTGTTGAAGTGTTAATGTGGTATAGATTTCATCGTGCGTTTTTAGTAAGTAAAGAGGATGAAAGGTCGTCACATCAAAAACGTCATAAATTACTAAAACGACGTCAAGGATGAAAA
Source organism: Lutraria lutraria (assembly GCA_964023205.1). Taxonomy (NCBI): domain Eukaryota; kingdom Metazoa; phylum Mollusca; class Bivalvia; order Venerida; family Mactridae; genus Lutraria; species Lutraria lutraria. The sequence goes on along the minus strand of OZ026839.1, from coordinate 37,726,589 downwards.
ATGCAATTTTGTAATCAAATTCGTAATAAATTGCAAATTCTGAAGATATTTATAATATTCTCTTACACAAAAAAACTTACATCTTTGATTTACATATCTATATATAAAGTATGTATTAATATGCAATTTAAAGGCACATTAAACATGTATGAAAGTGTTACCTTTCTTTTGGGACACCCTGTATAATAAACGAACTTTAAACCAGATGGGATTCGGGAATCCAACTGTCAAATTTCGAAGGATAGCCTTTCCAATGCACTTTAATTTCTCGTCTTGTTTTTCCGTCTACCTTTCTCTGGCGATGTGCGAGCACTGATTCAATTTCATAGATAGCATCATCTTTTATAACCTGTACTTCAGAGAAATAAAACGAACCCAATATGGGTTCTCCTTCTAAATCAGTCAATTTCACAGTAGCAGGAGAGGTCTTTTTGACTTGGATCACTTTAAACAGTTCAGTGGTCCAGTTTGGTAGATAACCTTTATCAAATGTACGTTTTGTTTTATTGATACGAACAATATCTCCCACATGAAGGGTCGTCGACGCTTTCTTGATTTTCCATACAAGGTCAAGGTCACTTGAGATTCGTTATTCTCATTCACGGATAAGGGTGCCATTTGTATACTTCGATGAACACGATGATTATAGGCATGCACGAGATCAGGCAATACCTGAATATACCTTCGTGTTTTATTATGCGTAAAGTATTTCCACACGCGTGATTTTAATGTCCGTTGAAAACGTTCCTACACACTAGCTTTAGTTTCTGGGTTTTCAGTAGTAAAGTAATGAATCCCTACTTTGTCTAAAAACTGTTGAAACCTTTGATTCTTGAATTCCGTTCCTTTATCAGTTTGCAACGCTTTATGTTGTCTCGTTTTAAGAATAGAGCGAAACGCTTCCACCGATGTGAGCCCCGTTTTATCCTTGAGGGGAACTACCTAAGCATATTTTGAAAACACGTCAATGACACACAACAAATATCGATAGGGGTGTTGTACTGAGCCAGGGATTGCATGTCTGCCAAATCAGCTTGCCATTGATGATCAATACCACCCACGATAGTTTTCCGTCTCGAGAATGCCCTACGGATAGGTTTGTGCAGAGTATAGGTCTTTTGCCCCTTCAACCAGGATCGCACTTGAATTGGTGTAATGGATTTCAGTTGAGTTCGAGCTGCTGTAGTAAGACGTTCCACCCCACCAAAACCAGCCGGATGGTGGGGATCATAATAAATCTGATGTAACAAACTGTCTACCTTTTTGTTCATGTTGTCTAGTAGGCTTCCCACTTAGGTTCTGCTTTGATCCGTTTGGCAGGTTTACTTATAGGTGAAGGAGGCTCAACAAAAGTATCAAAGAATTCATCTTCCTCCGAGTCCACGTCTGCTTTTTGCATCCATGACCATCTCCGTTTATTTCCTATCACTTCTTGTGGTACATTGACATCTCTTAATCCACTAGAAAACTGTACCCATCCTCTAGGGTCCGACCCTTTTCTATGACGTATGACATCATTTACCAAATCAATAATGTTGGATCCTTGTATTGGTTTTCCATGATATTCCAACATCCATTGATCATTCCATGACATGTGTGGATGATGACATAAGTATAACAAGTTTATGTATGATGCCATAAGTATAACAAGTTTATGTATGATGACAACAAGAATGATCACAATTTATTTAATATAACAGTTTTTCAGAAAATTCAAACACACATTCTGAATGTCCAAATTGACTCAGAAATGTTAACACAGAGTCATTGTTCACCACCTGTTTGAACCAATCCGTTTCATAAAGTCCATGTTTATAAAATGAATTCATCACATGAAGTCCATGTTTCATTTCTTCAAACATGTCTGGTGTACTCAACTGCTGTCGAATCCATTCCAGAGAATGATGACCTTCAGGTATCTTCATACGATAAGCAAATACCAATGCTTTTCTTAACAGGGTATGGTTCATAATATCAAACTGATCCATTCTTGAATCGTGTGAATCACTCTATCGTTACATACATAAGTATTCCAATCGTCTCGATGGATAGCTTTCAAGTCTAAGTGTGCACTGATCATAGCATCACGAATCATCTGTCTAAATAGTTCAAACGTGTGAGGGTTCAGAATCCACGCGCGAATGTCCTTGACCTTAAAAAGGTCATCTTGTAAAATACTGTATAAAGTATCCGTATACAGCTCAAAATCCAAACTGTAATATAAACTTATATAGCGCCTAGACGGTTTGCCCATAATTGAATATTTCCTGAACAAATCACTATTCTAGGTCTATCCGCATGAATGGATTCAATCTCGTCTTTGACTTCTCTTAAGCGATGCCTTAATTCATAGAACACTGCACGATACTCTAGAATATGAATAACATGAGTAAACGGTACCTGTCTCTTAAATACCATGATACCACGTACTTTAAGCTGTGAATACGGACGCCATCCGGGTTGAGATCTCCCATTGTCCTCTTCAGCCATACTGAACCATATCACATTGGGGGTAGAACGAAACTTGTTGACTAAGGCAGATACGTCACTCAAATTGGCATCGTGGATTAAAAAAGTCCATGTCGTAGATGACATGCGATCTAAGCTTTGTTGTACCACATTCAGTTTTCGTAGAATAGGTAACTTTTGGTTTGATGACAAGTCCTGGCGTTCACCTACATCCTTCAACAGTCTCTCTATCCGTCGATGACTCGTATGTTGTAAATTATGTATAGCATTATGAGTAGCCCATGTGTGCACTAACTCCGTCTTCCATGTTTTAGCGTTAGCCCATATGACATAACGATACATTTTAAGTCTCAGCTCTATCGGTAGTAAGGGTATCCAATCCATGTCTTTATGAATAATGAACACATATTTGATTTCACTTAACGTATCCCAAAATGTCAAGGTCAGTCATGTAGATAACCATAAGACACAGTCATATGATTCTCGACCACAATACGTTTGGTATACACCGAACGAAATGTTTTTACTTGTTTCTCATTGGTCACGGTTCTGTCCTTATGACGTTTAATCCGAGAAGGATATTCAACTACGGTCGAATACTTGTGTCTGTCTTTCACACAATCCACCATCGTATTGAATTGCACTTGTTGAGTGGCATTGTAGTCTAACGTAATGCCTTTCACTTTGCATTTTTGATGGAGTTCACCGTTTTCAATGTATTCATAGCCATAGTTCTTTGGACCTAAAGCGACATATCTCACAATACGACCCTTTGGTACCTCATCTGTCCATTTTCCCAATCGACTGGAGATAATAGGAACATTATAGCCATCAGAGTCATGAATGTACATACAACTGTCTGTGTCAAAATACAGTACTCTCTTTTCTAGAGGTTCAAGCACTTTGTACAGTTCTAATCGAGCATAAGCCGTCACAGATGAAGCCACCACAGGATTAGATGATGAATGAGGGTCTGCTTTGTCCGATTTATCAGTGTAATTCATTAACATGAATCCATCATGATCAAAACACTCTGCATATTTCACAGAATTTTTAGGATCGTTCAGTATTCCGTAGAACTGGTCCAATCGATGAACATACTCTGTTTTAGACAAGAGGTTGGTTTGAGCATTTTTGCCCCAGAGACAATTCAACATGGTTTTGGCAAAAGCTCGTTTTCCTGGACTTTTCTCCACCTGTTCCAAACGAATTCCTTCTGCTTCAAAATAATCCTGTTTAAATTTATCTTGAGCCTCTTCCGTATCCACCCCTGGAGGATATCCACTAGCCTCTTGTTTCATTCTCAAGTATTTGTCAATGTATTGCCGATAGACGTCCGTACTCCATTCATCCCAGTGCCATACATGATACACTTTTGATACTTGATAGCCTAAAGCAATAGCTTTAGCCAATTCAACATGAGTCCATGTTCCATACACGAATCGTTCATACGGTGAATGTGTGCAATAATCCATCTCCTTCTCAGCACAGGTACGGCATAGCGTAATCACCATTTTGCTATTACAGTGTATGGGTAAGACAGGCATCCATAACTCTTGAGGTGGTAGAACACGGCATTTAATCAGTCCTTTGTATTTCTCAATATGCTGTTGATCAATTTGTTCTTGACTCATGATCACTGGATGGCCTATCGGATAAGGCCCTGTGCTTGTTCACATACGGATAGAGAGAACAAATATCGACATATTTGATTTCTTGGTCGTTGTCTACTTCATGGTACAGTCGGACGGCATTCGTACGACCTCCGAACAAAGCTTCCCTGGGTTGAATCGTTAGAATAGTTCCACTCTTGTCTTATAGGCAGGATCCTTTTGACAACGCTGATTCACATTCCCACATGACCACAACAGGATACCCCTGTTCTTTCAAAGACTCCAGTCGCTTATACGTATCGTGATAGGCCTGTTGCATGTTTCTCAAAGTATACGGATTGATGGTACTTCGGTTAGGAAAACAGGTGGGGCATCCATGGTACCAACATCCCATGAATTCATACACTGTGTTGCTCTCTTGACAAAAGCCATCCACGTAATAAGGTCCAATTTTGACTTCGCCTTTGTTATTCAAGGCATGCCGAATATGAATATCTTTTGTGACAGCCATCATTTGTAGCCAACGTATGCCTTTCATGAAATACCGGGTTTTATTGGGATACCCGGCATCAGAAATTACGGCTAAACTATGAGGTGGCATGGTTTTTTTGCGCCAGGCTTTGTTACACACTTGGGCTTACGTGGTAGCTTCAGTAAATGGATCTATTTGATAGATAGATAGATAGATAGATAGATAGATAGATAGATAGATAGAGAGATAGATAGATAGATAGATAGATAGATAGATAGATAGATAGATAGATAGATAGATAGATAGATAGATAGATTTATTTCGACATAAAATGAACATTTACATGGCTATAATAATATTAAAACATACAAAAACAGTAAATTGATACATGTGTAAGCATGAATTAATAAAACAGCCATGTAAAATCAACATTAAATGTCAAGGATTATAACACAAGAAAGGGTTCAGAGGAACCCTTATTTCCATTGTGGTCCTTGATATATAGTGTTATATGACATGGGAAGATATCACATTTGGGAATAAATTATATGAACAGGTATATATTAAATAAATAAAATTACTTATCACCGTTAAATAGCTATTATAGTAAGATAAATAGAACATTGTAGACAAACATGTAAAAAATGAAAAATAATACTTCGAATGAGTAAAAATTATCCTATTTGCCATAGATAAATACGATAATGCTGATTATAAATTAAGAATGATAATAAAAAATTAAACATGCTTATCACAGTATATTTATATATATAAATTAACAATGAAATAATTATAATGTTTTGATGTTATGATGAAATCAATACTGCATCAACAAAGAGAAGTAATCTGAATTGCCATGAGAAATAAAAATATTTTACTATCTATCTGAAAATATGGAAATATACAGACATGTTTAAAACAATTGAATTGTAGAAGCTAAATGGACTGTAAAAAATGTTCCTTGACCCTTGATTTAAAAGCAGATGTGGTTCCAGAATCCCTTATATATTGGGGCAAGTTATTCCAAAGAGAGCACCCCATATAGGCAAAAGACCTTTTGCCAAAACCTTTGACAATAGGAATAACAAATCTCTTGTTGTCGGACACGTTATCACAAATACCGCCAGAGTTAGGACTAACTTTCACTCTGAACCTAGTTGAATAATTATGCACATTGATGGAGGGGTTAAAGTTATCATTCATATATGATTGAGCAAGGTTTGAATTAATCTTAAAAACATGACAAAGGGTTATTTGGTTCACTCTATCAGTAACGGGTAACCAGTTAATATCTGCACAATGTTCTTTGCCTATGTGGGACCTAAGATGTAGATTCAGGACAAATCTGATAAGCTTGTTTTGAGTGACCTGTAATCTGTGTTTTAAATCCTGAGTTAGACTATTAAACCAGACAGATGAAGCATAGTCAAAATGACACTATATAAGGGAAGATACCAAAAGTCTTTTAGTGTGACGTGTGAGAAATTCACTTTTACGATACAAAAATTTTAATCTAGCATTTGATTTCTTAATTACCGATATACCCATTGAATCGAAAGTAAGACTCTGATCAATGGTCGCACCAAGATACTTGACTGAGTTTTTGGATTCTATGGATTGACCATTGCAGTTTATTTTAAGGTTAGACTGGGCTGTAAGCCGCTTTTTGGACCCAAATAAAATAGATTCTGTTTTGCCAAGGTGTAGAGACAATTTATTACAAATTAGCCACTGACTGACAATATTCAACTCATGATTCAAAGTATTTTCAATGTCATGCTTGTTTTTGGCTGAGACAAGGATTGCAGAATCATCCGCATAAAGTAAGAGTTTGTTTTTTATAGCATTGAGATCACTGTCCAATAATTGTTGACGAAATTCTCCACACCCGCGTCTTAAAATGTCCACATCTGATTGACAGTATTTCTCCATTTCTTTTTGAAAATCAAATACACGTCTCTTTTTATTTCATTGTACCAGGTTAAAAACTCTTCACGTCGCTCTGGTTTCATACTATCCGGTTTGTAAAAGCATAGCGGCAAATAGGTTGATACGCCAAGGTGTTTGCATAGAATGGAAACCATCCTTTGGCTAACTCGGTCAGTCCAAATGTGTTGGGAAAACCGGAGAGAGGCATACTCAGGAAACTGAGGGAGTCAATCATGCGTATTCCATGCACTTTCAATTGAATGATTTTACTGCCATTCATAATAAACAGGGGCTTCGCCGTCCCCTGAGTGACCACATATCTGAGGATAAACTGAGCGTCATAGCCTTGAGCATTGTGGGCTATCACTGTCGATCCTCGATGGGTAGGGAGGAATAGCCAAGTACAGAATTGTTGTAACGTATTTTTACCACGGAATGTCATTTGTCTGGCTTCATTCACCTCTTCACAATACTCACATGGAGCTTTCACTGACTTACACATACAGTCACCACAAGCACGTTGGGCCACACAAAAATTAGGTATATGTTCTCCAGAATCAAAACGACATTCAAAATCAAAAAAGATGAATGGTACTTCTGGTTGTGTCCCTTTTCTATCGGGTGGTTCATACGTTGGAATGTAACAGTCATGATCTGGTCCCACTATGGCTTTACAACACCTGCATTTCTTTGTCCCTGGGCAAACGTGATTCCGTTTCGCTCCAAGCACCTTTTGCCCACATTTCTTACAATTCCATACGGATTCACAAATGGTTTTACGTTGTTTTCCCGTGTTTGTTTTATGATTGTCAAAACATGCCTGACTCTGGAATAGGCGATGACAATCCGGACATCTTATAGATTGTCCTGCTGGGCACAGGGTGTGAGCGTAACACTGACAAATATGGCTACACTGGTGTCCTTCACGGTGATCATAACTGATATCACACCATTCACAATAATAACTCCGTCCGAGAAATCCGGTGATGGATACAATACAGTCATAATGATTATCATGGTGAAAGATATGAATCACACGACTTTTTTCAGTCAGAGCAGGTGGTTTGAATAACAATTCACTTCCACAATGTTGTGGATGGATTTTAATCACATAGCCCGGATAGAGATAGTCCTGTAGTTTTTGGTATCCTTCTATACCACACGACTGATCCGATGAAATACCCACTTGCTTTAACAATGCTTCAGCTTCGTATTTTTGAAGATTTTTCTTAGACTGACGTATTAGATTCCATCGTTTTTTCCATTCCGGGGTTTGATTTTCATGTACTTTACACCGTCCTACCACAATCAATCTAGCTAAACACATAGAGTCCTTACTATTGTCAATACACACAACACTTGTCTTTAACTTCCGCATACTGAATAAGCCTTGAATGTTTTCTTTCCGGATCCCTGTGGCATAGCAATATGCGTAATTTCCATCTGTGACGCCCCATCATGAATTTTAAATTGACGGTTACTTTGTGCCACACGTTCAATTTCATCCAACAGCGTATCTCCACTAATAAGAGATGCCCTATTAAACGGAACATGTATTCCAAAGTCCAAATCAGGATGTAAAATAGATACTCGATCATTCGATCTCACTTCACATCTCTTGCAGAGCTGGTCCATCATATCATTAAGCAACCGGTTTGTAAATTCAAACGATTGATTATACGGCTGAAATGTCACATCATATACTCTGAGTGAGTCTTGAATTTCCTTGACTTTCTTTCCATGCGTGACTGTATTTCATAATAGTCGCGCACATGCTCAAACTTGCTTCGTTTAGTTGGATGTTCATCCTCACTACTAGTACTGTCAGTATCTGACATGATTATGATCTTAGCAGTTCTCCGCCGTTTTTGTACTTGTATAAAGTTCAAGGTCACAACGCGTGACAGTCATCCTATAAAAGACGTACGCTCCGTCAGTTTTTTATCATTTCAACATGAGCGATCCTAAAATGAACCAAGCTGAAGAGAACCGAGATAATACTTTGATGTATTCATTAAAAACAAAAAATTAAAGAACTCAACAGCTTAGCGGATCAGCTCTGTGCACAGAAAAATGTAACATGGGATCATATAGAATGTTATCGTTGTGGAAAGAAAGGACATTATTCTACCGCCTGTACGGAACCTTTCAACAATGGATGCTTTTATTGTCATGAACAAGGACATTTCGTCGCAAACTGTCCTAAGAAACAAGGTGAACAGGTCGACCTACAGGACGCAGAACAGAGTAAGAAAAAACGTAAATACAAAAAGAAAGAATACAACCAAAACTGTGAGTGACTTGTGTAATAGTGTTAAACCGTGTTCGGACAATGTGTATTGACAATTTGTGTTTCGGGACAATGTGTATAGACAATTGGAAACAAGTTAGTTGTATTTTGTTGTACTTGATTGTTTGCACTAAGTTACTTTGTACTTTGAACTTTGTTACTCAGTTTAAAAATGTTTAAAAATAAATGATATACAATGCAATATGCTTTTGTCTTTGCTTGAGAAACAAAACGAATCTAACATATATGGTGGCCCTAAAAAGGGCCGTTGAGTATTTTATTGCATTTCTGCAAAAAATAGGTACCGCCAATAGTTGGCTCTCAATTCATCATCATAGTAAATGGACAGGTCTGGGTACAAATTACCCATCTTGATATCCACGGCATCTTGAAACTCAGACAAGTCTGGGTACAAATGACCCATCTTGACCGCACAAACATCTTGGAACTCAGACAAGTCCGGGTTACCGATAGGTTCCTCACAAGGAGACGAATGAACTACAATACATATTAGATCATTCACCTTTATTAAAACCACTTCGTGCACGTGTTTGTGCCAAAGATCAATTACCTTCAGAGAAACAGCATGACGTGAAAGCCTATATTGTGAATACCCATAACGGGAATCAACCTGGAGAACACTGGGTGGCTCTTTATTTAAAAGACAATAAAGCAGTGTACTTTGATTCCTATGGATTACCTCCTTTCGAAGAGATTCTATCATTTGTGAAAAAACATGCCAGCAAAACCTATCTGTGGAATGTCATGAGAATACAAGGCGATATGTTACCTGTGTGTGGTGTGTATTATATATTCGCTTTGGATTTTATCTCACGTGAATGTGACTTGAACCAGATACTGTTGACCCGATTCAAACCGGACATGTATGGAAAAATTGACACTTATGTGACGCATTGGTTTCAACAACATTATGGTACTTATTACATGCATGCTTAATATGTGAACAAATGTGGACAAAAGTGTTTTGCTCAACGTAACTCTAGACCAGAAGGTCACAGACGTTTGTATCATAGTATCATAAATAGAAACACAACTCTTTATGGTGATGATTATATGGTGTAGACAATGTTTCATGTAGTTTCATATAGTTCCTTGTTACTGTTTCATGTAGTTTCTTGTTAAACAATGTTACAAAAAATAAAAGTTAGAAAACTGAAACTATGCGTCTGTTGTCTTTTTTAATTAAGTTCATAAAATTACCAATCAGCTCCGCATGTGCGGTACACCGTCGCGTGACGTCATCCAGCGATATGACGTCATCCAACCACGAGAGGGGGTGGCGCTTCACCAGAAAAATGCTCCGTCTTACAACACAATGCCTCATTTCATTCTGAGAACTCAAACGCTCAAGATGGAGGCTTTATTAAATGAACTCAAAACAGCAAAACAACTTACAGAGAAACAGAATAGGGTATGGCGCTCATTCAGCTTACCTGCTAACATTATTAGAAAAAGGGAACGTGATCTTCAAACCATTGGTGAGACTTCGAATTGCATTGAAACCAATCGATTTCATCATAGAGAAGAACTTTCTAAAATGCGAGAGCATTTTCAAGATCAACGTATCGTAAGAGAAAGGCAGCGAGATGCCCGGGAACGAACGGTCAATAGACAACAAACGGGAACAGACACAACAAGAAGAAGAGCATTGGCGTATCATCACTACCGCTCATGTTGAGAACAACCACCAGTACCAGAACAAGAATGGTCCTGTGGGGATCAAACATGTCAGCTCTGCTATCCCACACCAGACTGTCAATGTGAACTATGCACCAAACCAGATCAGTCGGCATAGACAAACACGGTTTAAAAAACCACCAACGGCCCTTTTCAGGGCCACCATGTCTTTTCGAAAGAAAATTCTCCAATTGTCTCAAATGAGTTTTAAGTCTATACACACACACAACAATTTTAAAACACACAGTACCAGAAGTTTCCTTAAATCAAATTAATGCTATTTTGGGTACCAAACATTGATACTATTACATTTCCAATTGATTCAAATTTGTCACAATTGTGTACACTTCTGGTACCAAAATGGGTGCAAATGGTACCAGGGTACCGCCCATTACTACTTACGATTGGATAGAACACACTCCATTTAGGACCAAATGTAATAATGATCAGGGATGCTATATTATGTAATATACATGTACCGACTGTTCAGATACTTTTTCCATCGTCAACTATAACGTAATTCCGTTGGTCATTACTTTCGGTAACTGCCGGCCACCCTCCCTAAGACATGCAAGCGATTCGCTAACGTACTTACTCGGACATTTACGTATCGTATTAGAATAGGATTGCAAATTTTGGTTATGCGGTTTCCATTCACTACTTTTTCAACGCTAGGTATTCGTTTTCAAGAATCATTCTTAGAATGGCAGACTTAAACCTGTTTAACGTTTAGCGATTGATCAAATAGGCATCACGTTCCCATTGAAAGAGAATTTAAACAGGTCGTTTCCATCGTTGGATTCCCTGGGTCAGCCATGATGGAAAGTAGCACGTAAACAACAACAACGAAATGGCGGCCTGTCTGAGGCACTTTTATTTAGTCAAACGCGGAGGAGTAACTTCCGACACCTTGTCAACCTGCGTTAGAATAAGCCAAATTCCGTGTCGTCAGTTTCTTCACGTGTGATTTTTTTCTGGACTCGGTGAGATTCGAAATCGGGCTGACTATATACCGTAAAACTCCTCAAAACCGAACCCTTTCCGGACTGGGCAAAAAGTCCGGTTTTCAGAGAGTCCGGCTTTCATGGGGTTAACTGTATATTACCACTCTACCAAGTAAACTGGTTCCCGTTGATTTGTCTGTACAAAGACTTTGGTGCACTGCAACATGGAACGGGAACCAGTTTATCAACCACAGAGGCCCGCACGCTTTTCGTAAAAAATATCATCATTATTCTGCGTTGAGTTCATTCTACATTTAACACACGTACACACAAGCACACTTATAACAGTTTAAAATCAACATAATTATCTGTATACTATAATTATCTCACAAGTGTTACGTAAATGTCAGATTTGTATAATATTTGTTACATGTGTGCATATAAACTGAACGCAAAAGAAGCAAATAAATTTTTAAAAATATCATTTTGAAGTCTACAAAGAATAATTAATTACCTGTATTGAAAAACTTGTATATATTCCTTCATGTATATTCATATAATTATCATACCTTATCAGGAGATGTTAAAAAAAACAGACACTATTTATCGACTTCACATTTCAGCAACACAGAAATAAATTTTTGACGCCGCTACGACGAATTTACACTGCATGATATAAATGAGTTACGCCTGGACAATATATACTCGTGTTCAATATAAACGTACCAACATGTTTGGCTACGCATTTCAACTGTAATGTATTACATTTGTACATTGTATTGATATACACATTCATTCATTCGTAGACGTCGTGCAAAATAAGAATATCAATATCACGTTTATGACGAAGTATGTTTATGTTAAAATGAATAAAACGCCAGGAAAAAAGTCCACTATTCTCATAATTATAGGACGTTTAACTGACGCCCAACGTCACGTGGTCGTAGTCGTAGTAACCGATGGGATGTCGTCTTACGCTGTGGCACGTCTAATGCACGGTTCCCACCCTATCATTATGAATCAGTTCAGCGGAACCAAGATTTTAAACCGGCTCTGTGGCAGATCGTCAGTGCCCTGGATGTCAGAGAGTGACGTCTCGCAAGCAAGACCGCCGTATAGTGCTTACGCATCATCGAGATCGCTTTCAAACGGCAACAAAGCTGCCCAGTAAACAAGGGGATATACAATGTTATCAGCAGCATATCAGTCGATGCACCGGCAGACGCCGGTATAAAAGTTCACGATTCGTATAGGGGTAATTTGTTAACACCAAACGGCGACGTAACCGCTGTTGTTGTGCTGTCAACATCTGAGATGGACTCAGAACCTGTGGAAAGTTGTTCTCTTCTCTGATGAATCACTGTTTTGCTTGGACTTAAACGGTGATAGACGTAAGATGTGACATAGCCGTATACGTGGTGAACGATACGCCGAATGCTGTGTCAGCCAGCAATCACGCTGGGGTAGGGGCAGTGTGTTGGTGTGGGCCGCAATTTCTTGGCATCGCAAGTCACCCTTGATAGTTGTTGACGGCACTCAGACAGCGCAGCGTTACGTCGATCAAATACTAAATTCATACGTTGTGCCATTTCTAAGAGATCACCGTCCATACGTCACGCTGTTTCAGCAAGATAGTGCTAGGCCACACTTTGCTATAATGACGTCAGACTCTTGCACAAAACAACGTCAACATGCTGCGCTGTGATCAGCTTGGACGCCGTGTGTATAACGGACGTCACACGTCTCATTGGCAGTTTGAGATGTAGGTGCTAAGCTGTGATAGATACAAAGGGTGGCCACATCCGCTTCCAAGTTTGCGAACTTTAAACTTTAACCTTCTTTATTCAGGGGTCAAAATCAACTCACATTGTCAAAACTTTAGTTTAGTTGTCAGACAAAACGTTAAATTGAGCAATTCTGGGATATTTTTGTCCCATTATATTCAATAACAAAAATGTTAATTTGTCATTAAATTAAATTGTAGCATCTTTTTCATGCCATATTATCAAAATATAATCATGTGTATATCATTCATGTAAGCTAATTATAGGACTATTGATTGGCAAATTAAGATGTTTTAGGTAACTTTATTCACAGTAAGATAATTCACATTCACTACTTATTTATTGAATATGATGTATCAATTATCGTAAACTAGGATATCATGTGACACTTTCTTAAACCTTACGCAATGGAGGTTTGAACAGAGTTGAGATTTACATGGTTTAACGCGCTTATCAGTTGTGTGATGCCTAGTAACGTTATTCACAGAACAAGATTGTTAGTGCGAAAATCTGTTTTCACAAGAGTGTGGTACCTACTAACATGGTATGATAAATTACTTCTCGATTTCGTGATCTACATAATGTCAGTGATGAATAAACAAATGTTTTATTGGTTTTCTTTATTTGATAGTGTGATGCATAGAAGTAGGTTTTAAACGGTAGCGTAATCCACATATATTTATGGGACAAGCGTATTTCATCTTCAAATATCGTATAATTATGTATTTTCATGTACAGGATATCACGAAATGCTTTTTCAATATACATGGGTCCTATTTGTGTGATTTTAATATATATATGTTCCGTCTACGTGATGCAATATGAGCACTAATTATATAACCTTAGTAGTGTGACAGGTGTTTTTCCTTTTAACTTTGTGCTTGGTGTGCAAAACAAAAACTAGACTAACATGAAAGGTAAAAGTGTAAGTGCACATTTCGATTGTAGTTAAGACCGTTCATAAAATACAACACTACGTTTGGAGATAAAGGGATATTTCATGGCTACAGATCGATCGATGTGACACTAAATACATGCATCTTTAATAGTTCAACTTAACGCGACTTGGCTTAGTAGGCCAATGGGATTCAGTCAATCTGATTCAGTTTTCTATTACGTAACTTTTACAATACGGTAAGTTCGATGATTGGTGCGTTTTCTTTGACCGCCATTATACAATCACCGTGCGGTGCAATCAATAATCCGCACATAATAAATGATTATCAATCATCTCTAAATCAGGTGTTTTTGTTTCAATACCAAACTTAACAAAGCTTTGAATTGTATTTACTCCGATTTGATTGTTAAATTGGTATAATTATCTGAACATTATGCAGTCTATACGAACAATCTATAGATCTATATGACAAAAGGAATGTACATTTTATGCATTAGCATTTCTATTTAAATTACTAATTTGATCTGTCGCTGCTTTATTTCTAATGCGGCACAGATTATATACCTGATAGCCGTTCAAATAATAATGTGGGAGCTATATCGGGGGGGGGGGGGACGTTTTCAAACTCGCATGTTGTGACTCTTGTAAAAAAAGTCAATGCATCAAAAACATTTTGCAGCCGTAGGGTAAAACTTTATTGTAAGTGATCTTAATTGTTGTAGTATGGCATCTTTGCATTGAACTTCTCTAGCAGCTGACAGCTAGTGCAGTAAATATGTCTTTCATAAATAATCTTTAGATTATGTTTAGAATAGTAGCTCAATGGTTTTATTGTTGTAAAATACTGACCGCCGGTGTAGCATAAAAAATTGACCCCGTGGAAAAATGACCACAGGGGTAATGTCTCAACGTTGAAAATCGACCACGACAGGTTTTAAAATTACATTTTGATAAAAAAAGTCGTTGAATATTGATCAGTGTTAAATTTGTATCAATCCTGAGGTCAATTTTTAACGATATCTAAAATCCTGGATAAACGACAGAGGTCGACTGTACGAATAAGACTGCGAAGCTCTCGTAAAGAACTGTTTAAAGTCTATACATTTCTTTGACCTATGCGCCCTTTTGTTTTTGTCTATTTGCGATATCATATCGTTTTTTTTATTTTTCGGATTTTGTTTCTAACTTCTTTAAATGTGAGTTATATGAGATGCTTTTATCAAAACAGAGTTAAAAGGCAACCCTTTAGTTTGGTTATTAATAACAAGAAAAACTATAATAAAACGTATTAGGTAGACGAATTACTAGAAGCATTGATTATGTTTTTGTATGAAGTTGCTTTTTTAAAGGATTACTGACTGTTTATTATATTCAATCCTCCATTATAGAGAGTATAACATATTTACATGTTATGAATAATGCACATACATGAATATTGACAATCATGAGTATTTGACATATGAATAAATTCATGTATATAGTTCACAAGCACATTGTAACATCATAGCCTACATCAATCAAACTAAATGCTAACAGATTCACCAGTATCTGCTATGATACAACCAAATTGAACTTCAAATAGCATTACCGATATTATGCCACACAACAGCTTATCTAGGTTATCATCACAGAGGAATGCCTGCATGATTTTCTTGGCTACCGGCGTGTGAAGGTCCCCCCACAGACCCTCTACTACCCGGAAATTCTTTAAACACTGTCAAATATTATGTTTGTAACATGTTTTATAACAGCAAAATAAAGTTTTAAAAAAAAATGTTCACCATATATATATTATAGAGTAAAGGTATAGAACTCCTGGGCTCAGAAATCACACCGGTCATGTTCATCATGGTCCTGTTGTAACTATTCTGAACCGATTCTTAAAAGCCTAGTCTTATTCGACGCAGAAATAATTTCTCTTTAACCACCATCTAATCTTATATCCATACATTGCTCTGAACTGGAACAACAAGCCCTTCAACTTACAAAAAGTACCTCTCGCCATCGATGTGACCTAAGTTTGTTTTCATTAGCTACAGAGTAAATTTCTTTTTTCCTTCGTGATTTCATACCATCAAATTTTTTATCACTCACCGCTGACGAATCATTCAATGGATGGATACCTAAGGCATTACGATTCAATATTTCACGCTTTCGTCCGATTTCGCTTCTCAGTAAACTGGTTCCCGTTGACTTGTCTGTACAAAGCCAACAGGTACGGCCTAAAATTTCCAGGACGCTGATTGGTCAGTTTCGATCGGAATCCTAGCAGAATTCTGCCCGGGGGATCTCGTGAGACCTTGCGTTATCGATGCATATTGAGCGCGTAATTTAAATGATAGATACAGATAAGGGAACTGGATAGTTATTTTCTGTTCTTGGTCGTTGTTATCAATAATTGTTCTCGCAATGATTTTGGAACCACAAGTCTCGTTCCAGGCAGAATAAAGAACCCTATGGAACTTAGTTCGTTCCTTACCGGAGGGTATTCCACATAGGATAACTTATGCCACATGTTATTAATCAAACACTCTCTAAGAGTTGACATTTCGGTGTCATATCTTGACGCCTTTTCTATCTCGCGCGTAGCTATTGCTGTCAGTGTTGCATGTTTTGCCACAAATCTTATATATTCATTGTCTGAAATGAACGTTTTAGAATCTCCATAATTTTGTGAATTTGACCTGTTTAATAACGTACTCAGACAGTCTCTTATGTTTTGTGAACCAGGAATGTGAACTGTGGTGAACGTGTACCCTTGTAAACGTAACACCCATCTTTCAATTCGTGCTACGGTTTTGATTTTGTCGAAAATATAAACTGTAAAGATTTACAGTCTGTTAACAGCTCAAACTTAATACCGTATAGGTAAGCATGAAAGCGTTCTATTGCCCAAACAATAACTAAAGCTTCTCGTTCAGTTTGACGCGAGTATTTACGCTCAGTGTCGCTTAATTTTAAACTTCTACTTGCGTAACAGATAACTTTGTGATCACCGTTTTGCTCTTGAAGTAATACGCCTGCTAAGCCAACTGGTGAAGCATCGCAGATTACTTTAGTTTTCGCGCTTTTATCATAGAGACCTAACGTTTCAGCACTTGTCAAACCTTTCTTAAGATCATCAGACGAGTTTTGCTCTTTTTGACCCTATTGAAACCTAGCGTTTTTCCGAGTTAGCATTATAAGCTGTTCTGACACGGTCGCTATATTTGGTATATACCGCGCACTGAAATTTACTAGACCTAAGAATGACCGGACATCGGATGCATTTTGACGAGCCCTAGCATCTAAAACATCTTTATATTTTGCAGGGGGTCGGACCAACCCGTGCTCAGATACAACATTTCCCATGAACACTAACTTATCCATATTGAATTTGCATTTTTCATGATTCAATGTTAATCCTTTTTCTTACATCGTAGTAGCACTTCATGTAGACTTTTGTCATACTCTTCTTTCGTTGCCACGTTGATAACGATGTCATCCATTATATTGTTGACGTTACTTTTATTGATCAATAGCTGCTGAATGGTTCTCTGGTACATTTCCGATGCACAGGAAATACCGAACATCAGTCGTTTGTAACGGTACTTTCCAGTATGTGTTACAAATGTTGTGATCTCCCTGGATTTTGGCTCTAACATTATTTGATGATAAGCTGAGCGAATGTCTATGGTGCTAAACACCTTTTATCCATTCAGTGTTTGTAGAACGTCTTCAATCGTTGGTATGGTTTGGTGTACCCGTTTAACTGCAGTGTTCGCCTGCCTCATGTCCATGAACTCGGTATCCATTTGTTCCAATTCTTCCAGCTTATGTTCGAACTTCTCCCGTAAATTGTATGGTACTCTACGGATTGGTTGTACCTCATTATCGAATTTCCAGTTCAAAATCTTTCAAGGTTCCTATTCCCTTGACAGAATCGGAAATTTGTTCTCTATGCCGTCTGCTACTGAATAAATTTCTGGACCGACGCGGAGCAAGTCTAATTTTGTCGTTGTATGTTATCCTAGTAGCGACTGTCCTTTGCGAATTCTGTACTGTCGATCGTTTTATTGTTTCCAGTTATCTTGGCATTGAATTTGCCAATCAAAGTAAGTGGAGTTGTAGAACCGTATCCATATATCTTCTTGTCTGTTTTCTCACGTGACAGACACTTGAAATGTCGCTGGTTTTTCAAGAAATGCCATTTTTATCTGTCAACAATGTTGCATGATGCACCGCTATCAATTATCATGCTCAGAGGTATATTTCATACATTCACTGTGGTACGACATTCGGCGAATTTATCCAAATTAAAGGTGTATTCTGATTCGCTTAAATCATCCTGCTGGACAGATCTGACTGTTTTCCAATTCTCAGGCTTTTCGAAAGATTTACACTTGTTTGCAAAATGTCCAACCTTCTTACATTTGTTGCATTTTGCCGACTTTGCTGGTCATTGCCTATCCTTCGCAGTATGGCCTGGTTTTTTTTCACATCTAAAGCTGTGACTTATGTTGTTTACCGAATTTTGGTTTAACCCTGTAAGCCATTTGTACCCTTTTCTCGTTTAAATAGGTATCGTCGGTACCATTTTCAATCTTTTTCGCACTGACATTGGCTACTTCATGTGCTGATGAAATCTCTAATAATTTCTCAAGGCTTAATTCTTTCCCTTGAAGGAATTTTCTTCGTAAAACGACGTTGGAACAGCATTTCTCCACGACTTGATCTCTATGCAGATGCTGCGACAAACTGAATCACTTTGAAAAGATGTGCAGATCCAAAGAAAAGAAAAGAAAGCGATGCGTGTGCATAACATGAACCATGATAATGATAGCCAAAGTTCGAGTGACAATGAGAGTGACTGTAATACGTTGTACTCTTCTGGATTATCGTACAAACATATTAATGCTGTTCGAATTTCAAGACCTAAACTACAAGTTCAAATCAATGGTCAACCAGTTACAGTCCTTGTGGATACTGGGTCATCTATAAATGTCATGGATGAGAAAACATACAGTAAGATGAAGCATGAAATCAAACAGAAAAAAAGGCGAAACTCAAGTAAATGCGTATGGTACAACTTCGGTGAAATTACGTGGGAAATTTTAGGCAACAATAGAAACAAAGAAGGAAGTAACGACGGCGCCCATATTCATTGCTAAAGGTGACTGATTTCGTATGAAACTTCAGTTGTATGAATTATACAATAGGTATGAATCTGTATTTACAGGAATTGGTAAAATGAAAGATGCCAAAGTAGATTTACACATAGATCATAATGTTCAACCCGTAACGCAGCCACACAGACGGTATACCATTTCACCTGAGACAACAGGTCGAAAATGAATGAAAGCGTTTGGAGTAATTGGACATAATTGAGAAGGTAGACGGACCAACTGACTGGGTCTCGCCAATTGTTGTCGCACATAAACCAAAAAGTAAAACCAATGAAATTAGGATATGTGTTGATATGAGGTTACCAAATCAAGCAATTACACGAACCAGACATGTCATATCGACGATAGATGACATGATTGTTGATCTAAATAGTGCCCGGATATTTTCAAAGCTTGGTCTGAATCAAGGCTATCACCAGTTGGAAATATCTAAGAAATCGCGCAATATCACGACATTCACTACTCATGTTGGACTTCGCAGATATAAACGCCTCAGTTTTGGAATAAACAGTGCAGCAGAAATCTTCCAGAATGCACTGAGAACTGCACTTGAAGGGCTTGAAGGTGTACGAAATATTAGCGATGATGTAATCGTGTATGCCTCAACAAAAAAAGAACATAACATGAGACTTGAAGTGTTCTGCAAAGACTTCAGCAAATAATCTCACACTCAGTAAAAACAAATGTGAATTCAATAAGAAGAAACTAGAATTCTTTGGATATGTGTCTGGAGAAAACGGTATGTCAGCAGACCCTAAGAAGGTAGATATAATAAAGGAAACGTCAGCACCGCAGAATGTATCTGAAATGAGGAGCTTTCTGGCTTTAGACAAATTACGTCTCAGGTTGTATTCCAAACTACTCTACAATTACAGAACCATTAAAAAGATCAACAAAGGAAGCTGTTGTTTGAGAATGGAATTTTTTAACAAGAGAAGGCTTTCCAAAAATTGAAATCTGTACTAAGCAGTGATACGGTAATGACATACTTTGATCCGCGCAAACAGACAGAAATGATCGTGGATGCAAGTCCAGTAGGGATAGCAGCAGTTATGCTACAAAATGGAAAAGTTGTTTGCTACTCAAGCAAATCATTGACTGGCGTTGAAACAAGATATTCTCAAACAGAGAGAGAAAATCTAACAATAATGTGGGTTATCGAACATTGGCATATTTACCTTTTTGGACATAAATTCACATTGATCAGTGATGCAAAAGCTCTAGAGAATATATACATAAAATGTTCCTATGTACAGTTGTATAGGAATGTAAACTTAATGATAATTAGTGAATGTCAAAATAATTTATTCCTTCAAACTATAAATAGAGCTCCATGCACAATTTTTGTGTAGCATATTAATTTGATTCAATACATAGTCCTGGATTCTTAATGTATTGTCTAGACGTTTATTTTTTTACATTAAATAATTTTATTTCATAAGAACATAGGCTATGGGCTACTGGGCGAATCCCCCCCCCCCATCGGAGGCATTTTTGTAGACACCATTTAAAGCTCAACGCCTGCTGATCATTTTCCCAGTGTCTTCAGTCTGGGCGTTGGGGCGTTTGTAAACTACAGCATGCTTATTACTGTTACCGAAAAATACGTTTGACAATAATTTTTTTGGTTAGAAGTCTAATACAAGATATTTTCAATAATTCACCAATTTGAACAATTGCTTTGACCATTATAAGTTAGCAGCGGCATTACTTGTCGATCATTTTTTTTTACTTTATTACACTATATATGTTCTGTAATTTACGTTACCTTGCGTTACCCTAAAATGACAAGGAAATGGCAGTTGTAAATGTTCAATTAACACAAAAGCAGTCGTAAACAAAGTTTTTATTCATGTTAGGCAAATATTACCACATCTTCATGTTTTTCTTTCATTGAATGCTCGTTTGTGTCTTCATTTTACGTAAAATACGTTACATATACAATTATATACGTGTTACATTGAAATCATTCATATTACTGTGATGAGATACTATGATCAAATAGGTATACAGTGATAGGTTATCAAGATATCAAGATTCATTAATACCAATAACTGGAAAACACTTCTAGTTACAAATGTGGTAAAGTTTGACTGGCATAATAGTAGTTTACGTTACACAACATTACCTTTTGTAAGATTAGTACTTAACACGCTTTCCAATGCATAAAACATTGATTTAATATATATATACTTGATTACTAGCAATACATACATGTAGATTAACATTCCAACTTTTCTAATTCAATTCTGATGGTGTTTTACATTACATGGCTTTGTTCATGTTACTTTTTTAAATGATTCATAAACGAGTAACAACATTAAATTTGTATGAAACCGTTATAAAATCATCATCAAATGTATTCTAAGAATATGTATTTATGAAACAATCAAATCTAAATTGACAGCGACAGTGCAATAAACAGTGTGTGTGTCATTTACGTTACCATTTGATACATGATATTCTATATGCATATATTTAAGTGCAATATCGTATGTTATGCAACATGTACATTTGTCAGGTTTCATTAGCTGTACACATTATCATCAAGATATTTTTCTTGTTCTGATGGCAAACGTTCACGAATTTCACACATCCTCATCACTTTCTGTTTCATACGCAACATCGACCATACTAATGAGCTCAATGTCGTTTTTATTATTAGCGTCTCCTGCATCACTTGCCTTTGGTACAATATTATCCTCGTAGCAGTTATATTCCAGCATGTTGCCAGGACCGAATTTCCAACCACTTTCATCCACTTTTAGAAGATCAGGATTGCTCTTTTCGCATAGGTCCAAATATACATCTTGTAATTACCCGTAACACATTGAACATGCAAACGATATCTACAGGGAGGGAGTAAGCTTATGTCCATACCACTTAAAGCGTCCAGAACATAACCATGGCTTTGAAACTTGTCATACCTCAGTTTACTGATATCGTTGTATTTTGGTTGACCGTACAACACACATACAAATGTCTCAATGGCGCTGTAAAGTTCATCCGAACAAACATGCGTGGTAAATTGGCCAATATTGTCATGTAATCTTCATTCATAGGAGCGAAGCTCCTATATATAGCTATACATTACTTTTTCTAATTACAATTTAGTGACGCCTCATACATCCGCTTTGAAAAATAATATAAGTATACATTGCAGACTTTGCAGTTTTGATAAAAGTTGGAGATATATGCAGGATTCTATTGGTTTCATCCGTTTCATCAGTAACTGTAGAGGTAACGAAATTCACTACGTATTGAAAATACATGTAGTTCCATTCAGTAAAGTAGCGCTGGAAAACTTTATGTCTCTGAGAGTAGTGAGATAACATAATGGCATGATGTCAGAATTTCAGAATACAGTATAATAGATGGCTTATATAAAATATTAACAGTATATAGATCAAAGCGCTGAATGCACTGAAATTGTTTTGATTTTCAAAATATCCAGCAGCTTGTAATTTATCAATAAGTCATGACCGTTAGCGTACTTCTTCCAGGCAATGTAGCTTTTCCTTGGTAATTGTGGTTAATTGGCCAAATGATGTACATTGTGTACAGACTATACAAACTTCACATTCAAATTCTAATTAAAAATGATGATGAGACAGGCCTAAATTTGAATTAAGAATGGCTTTATCTAACACATTTAAACTTCGCTCCTGACGGTAATCTCAGTGATTTGATTTTCAATTAGTGTGACTGTGACGCCATTTCTATAAGACTTCGGCAGTGTAATCTTGAAGCATATGGATTCGACTTCCACTTGTTACCATTAACAACATAGGATACGCCTTCTGGCTGATGTTGGTTCTATTGGCGACTCAATATAAGGCACTCGACCTAGACGAAATGACCGGGTAAGCTTCATGTCTATGTCATGTTGAAATGACTGGAGCACATACTGGCCAAATGCGTTACGCTCAGCTCGTATCTGAGTTATTTTATTATGCTGAAATACTCTCTGTGCAAGGTTGTGTTTCTTCAAACCTTTGCAGGGGTAATTAATCAATTGCTTCGATAAGGAGCTTGTGCTCCCATAGAGCATGGTTTTAGTGTTTCCCAGACATCACTTTGTCAAGAGAACCACTGGCACAATTCCGAATTTTATCATAAGGTCCGTGAGACCACTGTCGTTCATCCCTTTACCTAGATGTACCGAAGATGGAGCTTAATTGTGTGAAATACACCCGTTCTCACTAAGACATTTGTGAATTTGTCGGAAAACTGCCAAACCAATAAGTACAAGTTTCATGACCACTGCTAGGTCATAGGTTACAATTGCATAATGATTGAAAAAAGAAACATATGATTATCTATTAATTGCTATGAAATTGATAGACTAAATTAAATGCTTATTCAATATATGAAAATATTTATTTAGTGACTATTGATTGATTTGATTGATTGATTTGAAAATTTGATAATGAAATGGTTTTTATTTAAGCCTAAATGCCACTTTAGATTTTATAATTTCTGATGCAAAAATAATATCAAGATATAGTTATACATGTACTTTGTTCATAGTGATATTTTGGTAACGAACGCAGTTAATAATATACACATATTTTCTACATTATTGTGACCTTTTTGTCACCTTGTCAACCTAAAATACAACTGAGTACCATTTACTCATCAAATAGTGTTCTGCTGGATCCAGAAACAGAAAGTATAAGATGATAATCGAATATTTTAGAGTATATGCATGTGACCTTATTTCAATGATAAAATATTGGTAACGTAAATTATACCACATTTTTTAACATTTTTACACTCTTGTTTACATTCTCTGTGCATATAACTATGATTACAAAGCCTATAACACAAATTACTTTGATTTGTTTGCTGTATTATGTTCACTTTAAAATTCCAATTAAGGTAACGCCCAAAAATGGCGGTAACGGAGTATATCCCCATCACCAAGATGGTAGACACTGGGATTTGGTAGGTCTTTCCATACACTATCAGAAAAACATTCTGTAGAAAAATGCCTCCGGGGGGGGGGGGGGTAGTGATGCCCCCATAGTCTAAAATGTGAATAACAATAGGCTTCGAGTGTATTTGCATGTCTAGAAATTTCACTGTAACACCAAATTAATTCTAACTGTCAATGGCGCTTCGCATTATAATATACAATATGCTTGTGAAGTTTGGTAATATTTGAAACAAACGTCAATTAAAGTGATGTTAATGAATATTTGCAATTTTAGATCTTGTTTTACCTCCCCATAATCAACACGTGTACCCCCGGGGCATGATATATACTCAAATCCAAGTTCTTCATTAAGGCGTTTCACACCTCGCTTCGGTCAATGCGTGTTCATCGCATAATGTAAATATATATATGTATCTAAAGTAAGCCCCAAATATTTGCTACTTTAATTTCTATCATACCCACAAAAATAAATACAGTTAAACCAGTGCTGACAGACACCCGTGAATAGACGCATAAAAAGCCAAATCGTTTCCTGATATGCCATTTGGAACTTCGAGAACGGATCTAAAGCAAGTCTTATAAAACAAGTCTTATGTCTAAATTATTCAGTCAAAGAAAATTTACTTCCAGGAATGTTCTAGGAATGGCATTGACGCAGAAATCGTTGGATGTGTACTTATTTTAAACCGCATATCAATTAATGTAATTAATACAACATACTTCAGTTAATTTATTAACATATAAATTTAAAATTCCCTTTCGTAATATGTTGATGATATTTAAAGCAGTCATTTAAATTATAGAGAAACTCACAATTTTACCATAATTTTAGCATGCGAATCTTGTGACAGTCTTATTTCATAATTATAATATGCAATATGTAAACAGCCGATTGCAGGATCTCATTCTAGACGTGTTCCTCGGGTACAACTTACGCTTTTGAGAGATGATGCATCTAAGTCGTTACAGACTACCATGTGGAAACCTACACATTTTTGGAAAGGAAATTATATCTGCTATTGATGTAAGTATAGTTTAGTTTCCTAGGACAATGGATGGTGATAAAATCGGTGTTTCTTTCAGGGGTGTCGAAATGAGAATGCGGAGTTCCTCCCCTTTGATCATGTATATATATATAAATTAACATGTATTTTGCTTTAAATTGACCAAACTATTATCATGGGTACGTGCACGCTGTGCCCATGTGGTATGTTGTGTGGATTTTCGTTGAATCAAAAGTAGTCACGCATAGATAAAACCTTCCTGAAGTCGACCACAAGAAGAAAATAGTTATCTGGCCGTTTTTTATTGCAGTTCAGCAAGCGTGGTTTACATGCCCCTTGAAATAACGTTGGGTACCTTCCCTTATTTTAAGTTATATATCAGTAGCCTATGGAATAAAAATTTGGTTTTGTATGATCTCAAGTACCCACATATGTGCTGGTAATAGAAATATAATGCTTATTCAAATACATTTTCATGTACATGCATGTAACATTATTAAACCCTCATCAGCCAAATGCATTTTGCCTAATGAAGTTGAAATAAAAACTAGATGTCAAAGCAAGGGGCAACACGTAGAGCCCACCGAAACAGAAAATTTGTGACCTTGACCTTTGAAGTACGGAACTGGATGTTGCCCAGGACACATCGTCTCTCTCATTTAAGCAAAAACATATACCCAGTTATTTCAAAATCCTTCAATTCATACAGAAACAGTCTGGAGAGGGAAACACGTTCAACCTCTAATTATGATCTTTGACCTACAGACCTGAGTCTTGCGCATGACACATCCGATCATTGCAGAGAACATTTGTGCAAAGTTATTTCAAAATCCTTCAAAACATACCGTCTGGACTGGGAAAATACATTTGATCTTTGTGACCTTGACATTGGAGCTATGTTGTCAAGAATTCCTAAATTTCTTCTATGATACTCCCGATATTTCTGATGGGATTTTAACATACTTAATGTTATCAACTACCCCAGCACATATATTCCGGGTTTCGTGATCCGATAGATTTTTAACGAATTATGGCCCTTTGTTTGTGCATATGTAATAGTAATACAATAATTTATTGTGTATAGAAGAATACTGTTTTGTTTGTAACTTCTACATTTCTCGAGGGATTTTTTATCAAACTTTGATACAACTATTTTTACCATGTTCCCCAGCACATATTTTTGGGGTTTTGTAATTTGTTCACTTTCAGCAGACTTATGGCCCTTTGTTTGTCTGTACCAAACATAACCTTGCCTGTAAAATCAAAAGGCTTCCATTTGAACTGCAATCATCAAACTTCATTATGTTGGTTCCTTATGACAACCACAATAGGACCTGTGCATTCAGGTCAAAGGTTGCCCTGGGACATTGTGTCTAAATTACAACTAAAATGTTATTTCTGTCTTTTTCTGAGTGAGTAGTACACCATGCATTATCTAAGAATATTCATTCATTTGACATTGTGACCCTTCTTTTTGACAACGGATCTGTTGAATCATTATTTCATTCAAAACTTGCCGCAACCTAGTAGCACAATAGTTCAAATGAGACAATCAATAGGATCATCCGTATGTAGCCAGGGTAGTGTCAGCATTTCAATTGTTGATGCTGGGAAAAGGTTGGTCAAAGTAGCTATGTATACATGAACTTCAGTAAATAGTAAATGCACATGTACATAAAATTGAAATATAAAACAAGAGGGCCAAGATGGCCCTATATCGCTCACATGACAATCACTGTTCATTCATTAAAACATTGTTTTGAACCGGTGACCTAGTTTTTGACCCCAGACGACCTATGTTCGAATTTGTCTTACATATCATTAAGACAAACAGTCTGACTAGGTTTGGTGAAGATACGATCAAAATTTGACATCTACAGTGTTAATAAGGTTTTCCTAAGATTTGACCTTGTGACCTGGTTTTTGACCCTAGGTGACCCATATTTGAACTTGTCCTTAATATCATTAAGACAAACAATCTGACAAGGTTTGGCCAAGATCCAATCAAAACCATGACATTTAGAGCTTTTACAAGATTTTTACCTAAGATTTGACCTTGTGACCCAGTTTTTGAACCCGGCTGACCCATGTTCATCCTTGACCCACATATCATTGAGGCAAACATTTTGACAAGGTTTGGTGAAGATCCAATTAAAACTGTGACATCTACAGTGTTAACAAAGTTTTCCTAAGATTTGACCTGGTGACCTAGTTATTGACCCCAGATGACCCATATTTATACTTGACCGTTATATCATTAAAACAAACGATTTGACAAAGTTTGGTGAAGATCCAATAATAACTGTGAAATCTACAGTGTTAACATGGTTTTTCATAAGATTTGACCTAGCGACCTAGTTTTTGACCCAAGATGACCCATGTTCGAACTCGTCCAAGATATTATAAAAAAACAAACATTCTGACAAGGTTCATGATCATCCAATCAAAACAGTGACTTCTAGAGTGTTCACAAGGTTTTCCAGCAATTTGCCCTAGTGATCTAGTTTTTCACCGGAAATGACCCATTATCAAACTTGACCTACATATTATTAAAATAAACATTCTGACAAGGTTTCATGAAGATAAAGTCAAAACATTGATTTCTAAAGTGTTCACAAGGTTTTCCCTTATTTGGCCCTGGTGACCTAGTTTTTGACCCCAATGGCCCAATATCGAACTCGTCCGAGATTTTGTTGATATTAACGTTCTGACCGAGTTTTGCTAAAATTGAGCCAAAAATGTGGCCCCTAGTGTGGTCACAACAAAAAGTTTGACGACGCACGACGCCGGACGGAGAGTGATCCTAATAGCTCACTTTGTCACTTTGTGACATGTGAGCTAACAACAAAAACAAACAAGTTTGATTTATAACATTTTAATTTACCATTAGAACAGACTATTACTTCCGAAAACGATCCAGAAAAGACTTTTTTTTCTGGGGATTTGTTTTAGCAAGGTATTTTTCCTTTACAGAATCAGCTAGATATTCATCAAAAATTTCTCTGGCTGAATGTTTTGGTTTTTCTATTAATGAAACTTTTGCATATGGAACATAGGGCTTCAGCTGAAAGAGAATTGAAATATATATATATTATACATAGCAAATAGTTTTTACAAACAAGACTTAGATTTGACCAGTACTGACCTATTACATCTCATGCCAAAGGCAACCTGCCAAGTTTCCTGCTTAAAATGTGAATCTAAGATAGGAAACAAATGGCCTTCAGGAATTGGATGTAATATAATCAAATAAATTGTGGCAAAATGAGAGCACTGCAAGTGGTGCAAATGCTTGTTCACTGCTTGAGCAAGATCTATCCTAACCCACCTATTAAGTTTCATGTTGCTACCTCTTATAGTTTCTGAGTTATGAGCTACATTAAAGTTTTTGCACAGATGCAGATGCCTCAATGATCACAATAGCTCAACTTTTCTTCAAACAGCCAAGCTAAAAATGGACTTATACTGTATTTGAAACCCACTTTCTCAATCTCGATCCAGGATTATATGAAAAGTAGTCTCCAAATTCAAATGCCCTAATTTGTCTAAAAATGTTCAATATTTCTTGATTAATTACATGTATGTTAAAACGGGACTCATGATATAATATTGTAACAGAGAGTCCCTGGTTAAGACGATGAAGGATTTTATACTACAGTGAAATCCAAAGGTTATCTTTGCATTTCACAGTAATATAAAATTCCCAAAAACAAATTGTATAGTAAAAACCTGGAATAAGATTTAAAAAAAGAAACTTACATTAAATCCAGACAAACTTGGAACTACAAATTCTGGAACCATATCCTTTACTTTAATGAACTGTCCATATTTATTTATAAAACCTGTTGGGTGAACCTCTGAAATATAAACAAACAATTCATAACAAGAGGGCCTACCTAATATTATACATATATGTGGCCTACCAGCTACATGGTATATGTTGGCCTTTAAATTTGATACTGTAAGACTGATGAAAGTTGTTGCGTTCATCAGTAAATTGTACCACAAATCATTACAGGCAGTGAATAGATAAGCAAAAAAAACATGACCCCAAAGCATACTATCATAAATTATAGTAATTTACAGGTAAAACAAAATGCTTGAAGGATGAAAGGTTGGTTTAGAATTTTAAATAAAATGTATTAAACTACAGTACTGGATTTAAAATGAGACAAACATGTCTAAAAAATATTATGAAATTGACACAATGACTCAATGAGTGACCTAGCTTCATGTCAACAGTAACTCATTGGCCCTTTTCACCTACAAAAAGTGTGAAGCCAATACTACTCCATTCAATAATCAATAAATGTATTTTCGTCTGTTAAAGTGTCAACATTTTACATCTGTTGGTGCAATCTGATTAAAATCATATCCTCAAACACGCTACGCTATGAGGATCTGAAGACGACCTATAGAAGGTCACCTCAGGTGACCTTTTCCACTAGCCAATCAGCGCCTTACTTTCATAATTCTGAAAGTGATCTGATTCTATTTTTAACCGCAGTAAAAAACAATATTTGACTTGTAGTTATCACGAACACCTATTCTTACGCAACTAAATGTAATGATAGCGCATATGTGACATGCGTGTTTATTAAATTTTCTATACTACTATGGCCGAATCGATCAGGACAAGGACTTATATTTAGTATATAAGTCCTTGATCAGGATTACTAAAAAAATCAAAAAATGGTTGCAGACAAATATGTTATACGTAATTTAATGTTTACTAACGTTTAAATAACATCGTCAGGTAGAAAGTTCATTCGGCCAAAGTACCGATGAAACGAGTTATACGATTGGCTGAATTATAAATAGATATAAATAGTGATAATGGAAATTCCGACTTTTGAAAATAGAAACTGGTATAGGCCGTCATCAGATCTTGCCGTAAGGAAGATCGAATACTATAGTCAGATTGCTGTTGGTGTATCCTCAATACACTAACAGCGTAACAATATAGAGATGTATTGTACCATACAATGTTGTCTGTCTTGAGTTGAGAACGTTTGGTCCAGTTCAAATGAGTCAGGTCTAGTAAATCCTCTGGGTTACTACTACTAGACCCAGCGATGTGCCTAAAGTACGTAAAGTAGCGTAAGGTGGCGTAAAGTAGCGTAAGGTGGCGTAAAGTGGCGTAAGGTGGCATAAAGTCGGTATCAAATGGGTTAAATTGTAACAATTTGTATCAGGAACGAATTAAATATGTAAAATGAAGCATCAGAAATGCTTATATATGCATTATGAAGCTCGTTTAGAGGCGTAAACTTTATGAATACATGGCGTAAAGAGGAAATGAAATTTAGTTTTTATTGATAGATTTTTTACTTAAAATGTATTTGGTATAATTATATAAAATGTAGCTTCACATGTGCTACTTTGCATTCAAAATCTTGACTTAGGAACAAATATTTATCATACAGCTATATAGAATGACGCATCACAAATGCTTAATATACATTACGAAACCTGTACAAGTATACTTTAAGTGGCGTAAGGTGGCTATAAAACGTGTTAATTGTTAAATTTTGTCTTATGAACAGATATTTATCATATATCTATAAAAAATGAAGCATCACAATTGCTTAATATACATTATGAAACCCGTACGCCACTTTAACTTTAAGCATTCGTGATGCGTCATTTTGTATAGATATATGATAAATATCTGTTCATAAGACAAAATTTAACAATTAGCCGTTTTATAGCCACCTTACGCCATCCTACACAATAATGTGAAAATATATTGCTCATAGCACACACATTATTACGTTATGTCACACCTTTAAGTTGAAATGCATTGATTTCAGATTACATCATGATACTTGTGAAGCTTCATGTTATACAATTATACGATACACATTGATTCAATGGAAAAATGTATCAATAAAAACTATTTAAAATCCACTATACGCCACTTAATTAGTTTGCAAACACACTTATATAAAGGTCCCTTCAATATTATACGCCGTAAGATTCTATTGGTTAAAACTACATTGTATATACATAAAACCTAACAAGTTATTTGAACAATATTTTTTATTTAAGTTTGATTTATATCAAAATATAAATTAGCTTATTCAACAGCTTTATAAAAAGTGATTTTTAGCTCGTCAGACATGCGTGGTCACTTTATACAACACATTCATTAACACTTGTACATGCTTCGTAATATATATAAGCATTTGTGATGCTTCATTTTACAGATATACGATAAATATTTGTTCTTAATACAAATTTAACAATTGAACCCGTTTTATACCCACCTCACGCCACCTTACGCCACTTTACGTACTTTAGGCAGACCCCTAGACCCAGTGGTTCAAAAAGTTAATGTTGAACCCTGAAATGTATAAATAATTGATCCGTCATGAACCGGGTTGTCTATGACTATCTATGGTCATCTTGCCACTCTTGGTTTAACGGTCTGCCATGGAAATATGCTACTTTGACCTGAAATTGGTCTAGGATAACTCAATTGAAAGACAATGCATTGATGCTTTGCCTAGTGGTCCTGTAATGGCTGTATGATATATCATGGTTTCAATCCCCAATTTGGGACCATGGATCATTTTTCTCGCATTTAGTACACTTTTAACACTTACTATGAACAGCAGCAAGCCTTTGACCCTCAACAGAACCACCTTCCACTCCAGGGCCGGTATTCTTTCCAGTAATAGGTAAGCCTTTATCAAAAGGAGTCAACCCTCGGCCTCTATTGACTAGAATTTGTCGTGGCGTTCTTCGCGAAGTTGCGGGTTCCTCATAAGGCCGTCGATATTTTTTATCTCGAAATTCTTTCGCCTTTTTGCTTTTCGACAACTTTGTTGTCACTGTAAAGTTTCTGCACAAAAATATAGCATTAGACGGTGATTTCAGTAACGTTGACATGTTTTACAAATTTATTTTCAATGTCACGGTTTTCGGAAGATCTAGCTCAACAGACGCATTATTTGTTTCCCGTTCTACTAATTTCATAGTAAAGCTTTGGATACACTACATCACGGAACAGGAACCAGTTCAAGTTTTTAAACAGTTACTTCCCTTGGTTTCTTTCTTACGACCTTGAAACATGGCTGCCGTCAGATCTCTCCAAACTCGTGCGCTGTTTGGCCACTTATTGCAGAAGAATATTTGTCCTGCATCTTCCAGGAGCAAGTAAGATCTTATGATTTTTTTCTGAAATTTTAGAATAACTATATCTGCACATATCATTAATCAATAACGATTACATAATGTAATTGCTTTGTGTTGAACCGAAAGTTAGATAAATGTCAAAAGCGGTGTCTTTGATACAAAAGGACTGCAGCAGGCCCGTAGATTTGGGGGGTGGGGAGAGCGACTAATTTCAAAATTTCGGATGAAAACAGAGGGGAGAGAAAATTAATCTGATTCCAATCCATTACTGCCTAAATAGCTGGGCCTGGGCCGTACGTGGTAGCTAAGGCTAAGCCTCCCATAACTTGCCCTCGGGTCCTACGCCCCGGGCAGCATCATACAGCTTTTGTATGAACAAGCAGATATTTCTTAAAATATACTGCACTAAGTATACTAAAGCGATCTTATCATTTTGTCCTTGGTTAACTCAATGTCATCTATCAGGAAATTATATCATCTTGAAAGTTATTTAAAAAATGTCAAAACAGCTTGAGGGAGAAGTGATGTTTACATGTCTAAAATTAAGAAAATATTAGTAAGTAAAAGCCTTCAGGTCCATGTCAAAGGACGGTCTTCATCTCCTGCATCAGTGACTACTGAGGTGCAGTCCTTGACCCTTAGTCCTACTAACTGGGCATTCTGGTTGGCCGATTTTTTCGTGAACAAATGCGGAAGGGCCATCCTCACAAAGCAGTCTAATCAGTTGGACTACTTGACCCTTTGCTATTCCTACTATACATTTATAAACAACCTATCCACACCCCGCCACTTTGCAGACAATATTTTCCCATACATAAAATTCTTCTGCAAGCAGGATGCATCAGTGATTCAGATTGCAGATAATTCTTATGAGACAGCTGTCCTAAGTGTAGGAAAATTCATAGGCCATTTTGTCCTAAATGTCAAAAAACTTTAGGACAAAAATAATTTTGGTATATATTCTAAACTAATTCATTTCAAAACGTATACAATACGTATGTACTCGTAGGTTTTACTTTTCAATGCATAAAGTCCGTTGTCAGTGCTGAAAATTTCAGTAACATTCACTAATGCAACCTAACGCTGGTTTTTTTCACACCTGCTACTCGATAATTTGATACTTGATATTACTTACCTGGATTTTAACACGTATGTGTCATTATAAACAAGAAATCATTAGTCCATAAAACATGTGTGAAACAAAATTTGTGCATACAAGAACTGTCACGGAGCACACATTTCAGTATGTTTTAAAAAGGTCGAAACATATTATCCCACTTGCTATTAGAACAAGGAGGCACAAATGACGTCATTACATTTTTACGTCATGGTTGTGTTAGACATGAATTTCAATGCCTGTCTTTTTTTCTTTATTTGATCATTTCGGTTGAATCAAAGGCGGTGAATTGTTTTAGAAGTCGGTATCAAAGAAAATTTGGCTAAAGCAAAAGAAGGCCGACATTCTATGGTCCAATTTTGGAGACAAATTTAGTATTCATTGTTCGCCTTTTCGATTCAGTAAATAACCCGTTCGTGTAGTCATGTGATCAACTTGGGAGAATATTTTTTGTATGTTACACACGTATGTATTTATAAGAAATGTATTTTTATTTTCCCACATGTTTAGCATTGTAAACAGAACGTGCTTAACTTTATAAAATCAATACAATGACATATTGACCGCATAACAATCATTTGTGCAAATGGTTTTGGGCCGAAATTAAGATGGACGGGTTCTATGTAAAATACGCATTTTTCTGCTCCGAAAATCATGGTATGTAGATTAATCTACGCTATTTATAGAATCAGTTGCTGAGATTTTTTAGCAATGCTTTTTCTGAT
The DNA here is from genome assembly GCA_964023205.1 of Lutraria lutraria. Lineage (NCBI taxonomy): Eukaryota > Metazoa > Mollusca > Bivalvia > Venerida > Mactridae > Lutraria > Lutraria lutraria. The sequence goes on along the minus strand of OZ026839.1, from coordinate 37,692,402 downwards.
AAAAAAATATGCGTGTTTACACGTGTACGCGTCTTATCTGGAGCACTGGCCTGAATGTCATATTTTCTCGAAAAACGGTCGGCCATTTCGTCCCATAAATGATATTTTAGTCGGCCATTTTGTCATATTTCTCGAAAAATGATCGGCCATTAGCAGTTTTTATCGGCAAATTGCCGATGGCCGACGCCAATCTGAATCACTGTGCATTCCCTTGCAATATCTATCCAAGATGACCTTGACCTATTGCAAAAGTGGGAGAAGTACTAGCAGATGGCTTTGACCCCTCCAAGTGCAAAAATGTTTGGATTACTAGAAAGAGAAACCCTATCAAAGCCATGTACTCCAGCCATGGCCAAGGCTTAGCCACAGTCCCATCAGTAATCATAACAATCATGTATAACCTCACATGGCGTGCCAACATTGATGACAAGACCAAGAAGGCCAACAGCACACTTGACTTCCACAGCCAGATGTCCAAGAGAAACAAAGGCCCAATGCTATATGAGTTTGGTCATTGAATAATGAATATGCAATATCTGTATGGGACCACCTCACCAGCAGAACGTCCTATAGTTGGAAGCAGTCCAATGAAGAGCAGCCATGTTCAAAACACATTCAATGTTAGATATATGGCTCCTCTGAATTGCTTTGTGTTTGGGAGATGAGCCGCAATGGTGCCAATAGAATTATGGTATCCTAAAGTTTGCTGAAAATCAGGGTTTGGCCTGTGTGTGACTGACATTCAGGAAAGAAAGGTCAGATAAGATATTTTGCTCAGCTGTCAGTTGCTAGTTGGACTCCTGTGACTGTGAGCAAGTATTGACTTGGGATGTTTCTTTTCTTCTAATGTGGATTACTTGACAATTGGAGGGGTTGAACTCCTTGTCCCACATCAACTCCCCACTTTTCTAATCATATTTATTACTTCTAATTTTCAGATCAGCATGGAGCAGCGTACAGATGGGACCACCTGATGCCATTCTTGGTGTCACTGAAGCTTTCAAGAAGGATTCTAACCCTCAAAAGATCAATCTTGGAGTAGGTGCTTACAGAGGTGATGATGGCAAGCCATATATTCTGGATTGTGTCAAACAGGTAACTATTTATATTTATAAAGGATGGTTGGCTGTAACTTGATTGTTTGCTTCTCTATTGATTTTGTATGAAATTTCAGGAAATCAACTGCTGGCTCAGATTTCACATATTAAAAAGGAAAGAAAATGATTTATTTGACAAGAATGTAAATTTCAAACATATTATAAATCATAATATGTTTTGAAAATTAGCAGTCTTTGAACTAATTTTTTGAGACAGGTTGCCCGGCTATATACTTTATGAAGGAAACTCTCTAAAACTAGGTTGCCCTCCAAAAGACTTAAAGAAGGTAAAAATCCTTACGGCGGGGACAACCTATTAATAAGAAGACTGAATTAGTCACCCCTGTGTGTGTTTGTTGCACTTACATTTTATACAATAGCAGTGCTACAAATTTCATCTAAAATAAAATTGTAATACACGTGTAAATTTGCATTAAAAACTTAACATACTACATGAGTGTATGTCATAAAATTTACTGTTCAAGTATAACATTGTATATATAGTCAGTTTCCTTTTAGATGGCAGATTGTTGCTTTCATGGAAAAAAATAATTATGTCTAAGTTTTGAAATATTTTCCAAAAAAATATTTGTTCATTTCAACAGGCTAAACTGGAGATACTGGAGGTGAAAAAAGTTTTACAGTTTGACTAAAAATTACTGTTTGAAATATTGAATATAAGAGCTTGCTTACATGTAGCACTCCCTGTTAGTGCTGTTGTATGATAGTTCCTGGTTTTTGGACTTGATTTTTATCAAAATCAAGTCCTTTGGGATCGTTGACTAATATTTTGTCGCTGGACTCCATAACAGCTTGGTTAAAAGAATGCCGCGTAAAGGAAATAGTACGCAACTAAATGGTGTGTTTATATAGAAGTATCTGGAATCTTTCCCCAATTAAGTGTGTCAGATATAATATATTTCAAATCATTTTATTGTAACTACATGGAAAGAGTCATGTATCTAAATAAGTGCTTGTCGGTAGATACATGAGATATTCAAATGCGTAGAATTAAAACCGCGTATTCACTGTCCAATAAAATATCTTGCCGTAAAAGTAGTTCTACTTTCGGTTTTCGTTCGATAGTTCAGAAACATCTCTACGGATGAATTCATGGATTTGCAATAATCTACCATCTATGTATGTGTTTTGTGCCTTTCTAACATTTCTTAATATTACAAAGCGAATTCTCATCTAATCGTATTTCCGTGATATTCACACCAACTAGTGTTAGTTTGATGACGGAATCGCTATTTATAGACTCACTCCCCACAGTGGCTAGTAGCAAAGCGTAACCGGTGTGGGGAGTTCAATTTATTGAATGAGTTCATGTCAGGTAAACATCGGAGGTTGAGTGTTTAAACTGCGGCTTACGAATAATAATTCGAGTCGCTAAATACGAACGTAAATAACTGGATACGTGCTTTTAAAAATTATGTTTAAGAGTTCCTTTTACGCCAGATTAATTAGAATTACATAATCACGTCTGAATTTCATGCAACATCGGGTTAACTATAGGTCAAATAGGTCTTACTCTACTGTGTCAGGACCTTTTTGATTTGAGTGACCCTGAATGTGTCGATGTTCTGTTGTGTTAAAACCAGAAGAATCAATGTTTGTATTTACTGTTACTGAAGTGTTGGTCACTAGTTTGTGTACAATAAAGAGTTTTTAATGCAATTAAATTGTCTTCAATCAATGTGCTGATCATTAAACTTTCCAATATCAGGCTTTTTTCATTTTAAAATTTTAGCAAAGGGACTTTAGTAAAGCCCTAGCGTATGTCATTTACCTACATGCATATGGCCTGCATTACAATATGAATGAAAAGTCGGTCCGTAATTTTAAATGTTAAAATATGTGTATGGGTTCGAACGATGTGGGTACACATTTCTCTCTTCTGCCTCGTGTGGTAAAAATCAAGTCCGACAGTACTTTCAGTACTTTGATTGCATTTTGTCATGATTAATAGCATGAGTCAGCGCTTTAATCATGCATTTTGTAAAATTGAAGCCGGAAAAGTTATTATTCATTTTGAGTTAATTCTTTTATGTTTCAATAAAAGTTTGTATCAATTATTGGAGTATTGATTTTATTTTGTTCACAAGATATTTGAAGAAAACAGTAAAATCTTTGCTAAGAATAAAGGTGTATGAACTTTATAGGAAGCGTTTAATATTTACCAGGTTTAATACTCAGCATCCATTATATGCTGTTATAGAATATTTTTCATATATTTTTATACTACTATATCTACAGTCAAATCTGTGAACAAAGGCCGTCCTAGGGAAAGACAAAATTTATTGACAGGTGTCTTTTATTCAGAAGTTTTTTGTTCTAAATGAAGAATGACGTTTTATATAGGATGTCCTTTTAGGCTTTATTCGCAAGGTGCCATTTATTCGAAGGTGGTCACTAACACAGGTTTGACTGTAATCACAAAATGTCACTGATTGCTGGTGGACCATTCTGTTTGTATTCATGTTTAAGTACATGGAGTCTGAGTCATATTCATGGTTTTGTTCCTCAACAATTTTACCCATGATGTAACAGTTGAATGATATTTTATGTTATAAGCTGGGAACTGTTAATTATACACTTACAGTACTTTTTATACACTTGATCTTATGTTGTATAACCAGATGTGACTTCTGTGTTTATTTCAGGCTGAGCGCCAGATGTTGGAAGAAGGTTTGGACCATGAATACGCTCCTATATCTGGTACTCCAGGTTTCACCAAAGGTGCTGCAGAATTAGCTTTTGGTACTGATAGCAAAGTCGTGGCAGAGGGATTGGTGAGAATATTTGAATCATAAATTATTAATACATTATACTGTCCTATAACAAGATGAGTTATCTGGGCTGCTTCTGTTTCTCCAGTAAACACCATGAATTCATTTATGGCCAAGTGCCTCAGTGATGTTTGAACTACTGCATTTTATATGTTCCGATTTCCCAAACAGATTTTATTTTTTACCACTTATCATATGTATTTGATTTAGTGAACAACTTTTCCAGTCTGTCAACATACAGTGAGACAAATGGAGACAGGTTTATTATCAATTTTCAATGAAATATTATTATCTGCTTTTTTGGTTTTACAGAATGCAACTGCCCAGGGTGTTTCGGGTACAGGATCCCTGAGAATTGGTGCTGCTTTCCTGTCTAAATTTTATCAAAGTAAAGAGATTTACTTTCCAGCTCCCACTTGGGGAAACCATGGTCCTATTTTCAAGTAAGTTATTTGGACTACTTTTTATAATTGCCTAGATTTTGTTATAAGGTTCTATTATTCTGTACAAGTGCCAACCTGCTTTTGAGGCTTTTGTCCATGGATCAGGTTTTCAAATTCAAAGCCCGGGCCTGTTCTCCATGATCATTGGTTGAATATGTTATTTGCCCAAGGTGATTTGTCCTTCACTGCATATTCTAATGAGAAGTTGGCCATTACTTGGGAGAAATTTATTAAAACTTGAACAGAATCCTGCCAGTAAACTTCAACTGCTCACTGCAGTATAATAAAAGATGCACTGTTGAAAAACATTGGAAGACAGGAAAAAATTATAATTTATTTATCATAAAATAAAAAAGATAATTTTCCAGTCAGTTACTTCTTGTGTCGTAGGCTAGAGAGCTTGTCATAGTCTACTTTGTGGGGCTCTTTTTAAATGGATACAGAACTTGTAGATTATTAAACTCTGAATATGTTTCTTAATAATGTATAAACATAAAAACTTTGACTATTTTACATTCAGGGATTCTGGCATGACAACAAAAGCCTACAGATATTATGATCCAAACACCTGTGGATTTGATTTTTCGGGAGCTATGGAAGACATAAATGTGTGTTATATTTTCTTTTTAGCTCACCAGAGTACAAAGTGCTCATGGTGAGCTACTGTAATCGCGTGATGTCCGTCGTCCGTGTGTCCAAAACCTCAAGGCCTAGAGCTTACATATTTTGTATGTAGCATTGTCTGGTGGACATCTACCAAGTTTGTTTAAATTATTGCCATAGGGGCAAAATTGGTCCCGCCCCAGGGTCACTTAATTTTACAAAGGCTCATGATAATTTTCTCTAAGAGTCTTGTTATCTGGTGAGCGATATAGGGCCATCATGGCCCTCTTGTTTATAAGTGGGCCTTATATTTCCTTGAATTTAATTTTCAGACAGTTATGCTCTTGTGCTTACATATTGCATGAGTTTCTGTTGGTATCTGTTTGAAATGCGATGCTTTGTCCAAAGCATGACTCAGTATTGATTCAAAGAACTTGATAAATAGATGGACATAGATAATGTAAATTTTAAAACTACATCTATCAGATTGATGTATACATAATACTGATAACAAATACATTGAACTTCTTGACAAAATAATCATTTGAGAATGATATTGGCCTATATTTTAACACCTAGAAATATATATACCGGTGTATGTACGTATATGCATTGTGCTTAGTGTCCACCATGACGATGCAGTGTATGTATTGGTACTATATTTTTACAAAAGACAATCCTAAATGATAATTCTGGTCAGAATATTGAAAATAGCTGCTTGTGAAATGTTGATATCATCATGTCACTTGATGTCATGCTAAATATATTAATGATTTATCAATAAATAAGTCGTGTACAATAATGCTATCAAGTTAAGCAGGATTTGTGTTGTTTGTATAAAAAATGACATTATTTTATTGATTTAATTTTTTTTTCAGAATATTCCAGAGGGGTCTGTTATTTTGTTACATGCTTGTGCTCACAACCCTACAGGAGTTGATCCAAAGGTAAGTAAATCTGTCAGTACTTCTAATTTATCTTATGTCTTAAAGTTAGATATGATATTTATTTCCTATGAAGTTACTGTAATATTGCAATAGATCTTGTAATAAGATTTTCATATCTTTTCAAATGAAGTGAATTAGGGTGGTAGTAACGGAACATGAAAATAAAGTACCTGAAACATTACCATATGTTAGCTGTTATAGCCAAGTTAGAGAGGAATTAGAAGGCATTTCAAAACTGTTTGCCAGTTTGCCTGACAATCTGTTTGAGGAAGTGAACATTATATACATGTCAGAATGAAAGAATCATGGTTTGACTGAAAGCTGATCTTTAAAAAAATGTTCTAGCATTAAGGGAGCCAGTTTTTAATATGTGATAAAAATGATTTTGTGCATATGGTTGAAATCTCAGTGCATTTTCTACATGGTAATAAAATTTACTACATATTATTATTAATAAATAAATAAACGAAATCTTCTTGTAGCCTGAACAATGGAAGGAGATGAGTGCTTTGATCAAGAAGAGAAATCTGTACCCATATTTTGATATGGCATATCAAGGATTTGCTAGTGGGGATATTGATAAAGATGCTTTCGCTCTGAGATATTTTATTGAGGAAGGTCACCAACTATGTCTGGCTCAATCTTTTGCCAAGAATATGGGACTTTATGGTAAGAAGATGATAAGTCTGATTGAGAAAATGAAGTTATTTAACAAATATTGGGAATTTCTCCTATGTTTATCTCCTGGTATATTTACTGTCAGTCTTTCAGCAGTGTAGATTATATGTCTTCATGTTCAACTCTGCATCCAGTTGTATAAATATTGGTTTAATTAAATAGGAGTATTTGAGGTTATGTTAAGAAGTTAATCGAAAGATAACTTGAAACAAGATGGCTGACCACACTGTACGAAACACAAGACAATCTCAACTATTCAGACCACTTAACAGTCGGAAATAAATAAATGGTCATGACGACTTTTTTTATCCGATGTCAGACTCTTTCTAGACCTTAGTGCAAATTCAACCCATTTGTTAAAATAACCAATGTTTAAACATTTGTATTATGATGATAATCTTTTTTGTAGAATGCTTTAATTTGAGTGGTATTAAAAAAACTTGTTTACTGTAAATGTCTAATGTGTATTAATTTGATATACGTCTGAAAATTATGTTGGTCTTCTAATAATAAATCTGCAGGACTTGTGCTGGATAATACTTTGACATAAAATAATAAAAGCTGCCATTGCAGTTATATCTGGTATAGATTGATTTTATTCAGCACTTATCAAGAGAAACTATTTTATACCTGGGTTTGACTGGCTTATTTTTATTGATTCACAAAATGTTTTCATTTTAGGTGAAAGAGCTGGAGCTTTCACCATTGTGTGTGCAGACAAGGATGAACAAGCCAGAGTGATGTCACAGATCAAGATTCTTATCAGACCAATGTATTCTAACCCACCCATTCATGGAGCACACATTGTGTCTAAAGTACTTAACTCTCCAGAATTGAGATCAATATGGTAATTATATATAGTAAGACCTCAATGATAGATCACCTTTTAGGACAGAAACAATCGGTCGTAACATTAGCATGATCTCATCTTTAAGATAAAAAATAGAGGAAATATTAAGTATGAGTCTGAAAATAATTAGTTATTATAATTAGTTGGTCTTTATAAAGAAATGGTTACTAAGTGAAGTATTACTGAACTATAGTAGGAAGTTCTTTTTTAAGATAAATATGATGTATTTTCTAAAATCAGGAAAGAAGAAAAATTATGATAAGCAGGCAATGTTTAATAAAAAAAAAGTCATGGATCATTTGGTTGCCGTTCATAAACGACTGTTGCATTTTTATAATGAATTATAGATCAAATGGTTAGCGGGGCATGTTTTATATTGAAAGACAATCTAGTAAAATGACAGCTGTTGTGGGTATACAACATTGTTGTTTAGTGGATTTGTTAGATAGTTAACTATTAATTGTTCTGATAACTAAATGCATCCATAAAACATTTCATAGAGGACTAATGCGCATGATTTTGCAGGTTAAAGGAAGTAAAGGGTATGGCTGACCGTATTATTGCAATGAGGTCGGGTCTCCAAGATGGTTTGAAGAAAGAAGGATCTAGTCTTAATTGGCAACACATCACAGATCAGATTGGCATGTTCTGTTTCACTGGACTTAAACCTGATCAGGTACAGTAACAGCAGTTGTATTATGTTAAATAAATTCATTTGACCAGAACAAAACAATTGTTATATTCTCAGGTACTGGACCAGCCCTTTTTTTTGTACCAGACCCTAAAGTTCCTAAGAGCATAATCCCAAGTACAAAAATTCATAGGGATGAATCCCACATCCAAAATGTCTGTCAGAAAAAAAGGATAGCACGTGGAAGAAAACTTAAGTTTGATGAAAACGGTCTTCGAATTTAATAGTGGATTTTTTGCCTTCTGTAAGTCTTTTGGGGGACGACCTAGTTTTAGAGAGTTTCCTTCATAAAGTATATTGTCTGGCAACCTGTCACCAAAAATTAATTCAAAGACTGTGAAAAAGCCCTTACTAATTAATAGTATCTTACAAAAAATACTTTTCAGTTTTTCTTGCTAATTCAAACCTCATTGTTTTACAAATGACTGTATGATTAAAGTAAAAGTTTAATAAAAATGTGCTTGTGGCCTGCCTCCGTGGTTAAGTGGTTTAGGTCACTGACTTCAGATCACTGTTACCTCTCACTGATATAGGGTCGTGGGTTCGAGCCCTGCTACCGACCATGTCTCTTAATGTGAGAAAGTAGGCAGTTGCTTGCAGAGGATGTGAGTCTTGTACTGGTTCTTCCCAGGAAGGATGGTTAGAAGAACTGTCCCCCTATTATGACTCCTGACTGTTGAAAATGAGTGTAAAACTTGAATACACAAACAAATAAAACAGAGAAACAAACTTTATTTTGTATTTATTTCAGGTTGAAAGATTGACCAAGGAATTTTCTGTTTACCTTACAAAAGATGGAAGAATATCAGTTGCCGGTCTTTCCTCAACAAATGTGGATTATTTAGCTAAAGCAATGCATGCTGTCACAAAATAATTTAAAACAAGAACTTTTTGTTGTAATTTTCATGAAACTTTATATTTTTTAAAAGTGACTTGTGGTAAAATTTGCTTAAGTGCTATTTTAGTTGTTTGTTGAAACAGCGTACACAGAGATTATGAAGAACAACTTTAATAGTAAATGTTAAAGGGTAATGATATGAAATCCTTTCCGAGAGTTTATTTTACATCGTTGTGGGTCTGTTTATATATTACAAGAGTGTATGTTTTATTTTTTCAAAAAATGTTAAAAATTTATTGAAAGCATAAAACTACCGTCTTCATTTACAGTATTATACTTACAGATTAATAAAACTTAAAGATGATGTTCTTTGTTAAAAATACTAAAATAATCCGAAAAGTTATGACTGATAGTTGTTATAAGACTTGAGGTAGTTTAATGACTGACCATGTGTACTGTGTTTATGTATTGTACCCAGAACTGTTATATTTAATGATAAACAGAGTTAATGTTCGAACTACTCAATAATTTTTATGTTTTGATTGCCTGGTGCTGTCTGTAGTTTTATTGTTTGCATCAAATATGTGCTATGTAGAACTTAACCACAAATACACCAGATACAACTTTTTTATGACTTTATTGTATTTCCTTCACTTTTTGTATTTTAGATCTGCATAATTATAGTGCTTAATTGATGGATAAATGATTTTTATCTTGCACTTAAATGTAATTTAAGATTTGATATGGGTGTGGTTAAAGTCTAATGTTTTTATTGTCATTTAAATTATGATTGTTCAAATTGAATTTTAATTGAACAAGTTATATAATTCCTGGTATTGGTTAATGATTGGTGTATTTATATGCTACATTTTAGGGAATTTGTTAAAAGTTTTTTATTGGTTACTTTTTCTGTTATCTGTTTATTTTTAGTGTTATTTGATATTCAAAATATAGCAACAATCTGGTTAGGTTAATTTAATTAATTTGAATTATAAGTACTTATTAAGATTATATGTTTATTGATTATGGTAATAATGATTGAATGTTTCTGCCTTTTGCTGCATGTTTAACACTAAGAGCTTAACATCTTGCTTCTTAAAAAATGTATTCTGTATGTTTTTGATCTTATCCATTATTTGTTATAGTATCACTAAAGAGATGTAATGAATAAAATTAATCTGAAAACACAACTAAATAGTTTTTTCTTTTTCATTTATACAATTTATTTATTTGGGTTTAGCACCGTTTTCAACAATTTTTATAGTTTTATACGCCTGCTGGTTCTCCAGGACTGTATTCTAACCAGTATTAACTTACCATTCCTCTAGGAACCAGCAACTTTTCCACATTTAGAGGAAAATGAAAGTTGTCAATTTTCATTGAAGGGTATGTCCAGCTGTTACTGGAAATATAACCCGGATGGCAAGAATATCAAAGACTTCTTTAGAAAATACACTGTACAGACATGAAATTAAAGCTTGAAAATAGGAAATTTACCTACAAGAATTCAGATAGTATAAAATACCAGCATTAACTGGACTTCCGTTAACTGTAATGTTCATATGGATTCTAGGACTTGTCAGTGTGATGTTCAAGAAGATAGGAATTTTTTGTCCTCGAGATCAGCTTCTTCTTGTGCTCATGAAGCTAAGGCTAGAGACATAAGGCCATTATATTATAGTTGTTTAATGGATTGTTAAATACCAGATACACAATGTATGTCATAAACTACAGTCCTTTCATGATCATTGTTGATATGTATGTTGTGGTAATTCTATTTTATTAGTTTAAGTCATTTGTCAATATGTGGTATATAGTTGATGGCTCGGCCAATTTATTATTAGTTTCTCATATTTATTTTAGCAAGGCAGTATACATTGATGCATTTGTGCATTTTGAGAATTCCATTATCAACAATTAAGGGTTTGTGTCAGCACATGCAGTGTCCATTATAAAATTAATATTATCAGGATTTTTGCCAGAAATGGCTGTAAATATTTTGCATTTTTAATAACCATTGATTTGCATCATATTTCATGTATTAACCCTGCATACACTGGTATTGTACTAAAAGTTCCTTTGACTCACCATAAATTTGTCGTCATATTGTTTTGATATAGATATAAGGCATTGTGCATTGTCTATAAATGAGTTAATAGGACGTTAACAAAAAATGTAATAGCATGGCCTAACCTCACATTGTTGAAGGAATGTTTTGCATCAAAGGTGCTAGGAAAGCTTATAAGTGGACAGGTATGTTCTTTCTTTACTTTCATCTTTTATTCTAATTACTGGGTCCACATTTGATCTCCATGCTCAACACTCATAACTGGCCCCAAGGATATACACGTTGCAACTTAATTTAGATAGGTCTCTGAGGTTATATCTCAATCTGTGGTTCACTATTGTGGCTTAAGAAGTTGATATTACTATTTACACCATGACTGTTTCCACGGCAGATCTTTGACAGGTCGATAAGTAGCCTATTCATTTGAGAAGTTTTTAGAGTCAATATATTTACAATGTATATGATAAGCATAGAATCTATCCTAGACGGCATTCCTATGTCTAGAAAGTATCTTATTGATTTCTAAGAAACTACATCATCAGTTTTTCTTATCAAATTTCTTTGTAATGCAAAATTACCAATTAATAAACAATAGGCACAAACTCTTTAATACACCTCCCGATAATAAATGGTCACGTGACATTGTCAATGTTGTGCTGCTAGATGTATATATAAAGCTATATTATGCTATACAAGCATATTCTATAAAAGTTGAAAATGAATTTTAGCCTCTACAGGTACAGAATTATGTTGCTTAATCACTTGTATTAAAGGAATATTGACGTTGATATAAGGAAGGGTAAGACTTATTAGTGTCCCGGTGAGATTTTTCTTACTCATATTTCATAGTCACATCTTAAAGAGCAATTTCCAAAAGTATGTAAAACTTGATTATGTACCTTTGCCAACTAGCTAAGCAGAGTATGTATACTGATCCTTTTTCCTTCAGCTAATCAGCTTGTGAAATTCAACTGGCTCTCCTATGTACAGAAGTCAAGGCAGTCACATCGGGATTGCACTTTACATGAAACATTGTGGAAACCTACCTTGGTGAAGGTCATCCTTGTGTTTCCACTGGATATCGTCATAACTACACTTGGGGTATTCATTACATCTTTCATTACTTAGTTTCCATACATACTCATAAAGTTTAGTGTCTTTTGAGAAACTGTTCAAATAATGTTAAGACAAATCTTATTCTTCGATCTGTATACATGCAAAATTGTGAACAAAGACCACCCTTGAGAAAAACAATATTTGAAAAAATGTATCTTTCCACACATACTAATATAAAATTTGAGTGGACAATGAAGTGTTTTATTTGTAAATTAAACATAAAACATTCTTCTTAAACAAGTTGATAAGCACCTGTGCCTAAATAATGATTCATACCTGATCAAACAGCTCCATAAATATTCGCAGGAAACCAACTTATGTAAATCCCATTTCAACTGTGCATCACATGCTGGTACTACCTTAACATAGTGAATGTTACCTTCCAGTAACTAAATTAAGGCCAAAACCACATTCATCATCATGTATACTAGTATACATGTACATATACATGGGTTACATATATAGTACAACCTCTTTAAAGCAACACCCTTTGTGAGTAGAAAATTATGTTGTAGTTGAGAAGTTGTTTCTATATAGAGGTTAAATTGTGTAGAGGAAAAAATCGTGCTGTTGTTGAAGGGAGATTGTTGCTCAAGGGAGGGCCGTTCTGGAGAGATTGTACTGTATATATGAAACAAGTGTTGTTGGTCCATATGGCCACCTTCGGTATTAATACACCATTATTCACAGTTTTATCCACAGTGTGTTTGCCCTCTATGGTTTGAAGGGAAATTCAGAGATCTAGCTGTTTGTAGGCTTCCATATTGATTAGGTTCTATTTCTTAATTAAAACCTTGTATCCAGGCACATCTTGCATGAAATATTCATCGTAAAACAAGTAATCTACATACAATAATAGTGCATTGCATCTATAGATATGCAATCATATATTATATAATATCATCTAGCTGTCTGCAGTTTTATGTTTTTTTCCACAGTCAGCAAAACTCGATCACTTTATATTATGAAAGAATTCTGCTTTACCGTACATGTACTTTTGGTATCAATACACATACATAACTAGAGACAAATTATTACTTACAAATCAGCAAATAATAATTGTCTACGAATGTGGCTTGCAACTAACAAGAATAAAAAATGTTTAATGTTGCCAGTGGGTTCACCTATATCCCATAAAATTAGTAATACCAGGCTGTTTCTACCCACACGTTCAGTTTACATTCCCTGTCATATAATCCTATACCGGCCCCACCCCCTGTTATTTCATGCACATGGGACAACAGTTACTAGTATTTTATTCCACTATTTCGCTAGCCAATGGATCTCTAGCCACGATTATTTGAGACTCCTCCAGCTTGAATGGTGGATTCGAACCTCCCAGGCAAACACCTGTCCTGGCTAGATCCACCGAACTTTCGTTACCTAACTAATTAACAACTTACTTCCTCATATGTACAATTTGTCAGGTCTCAGGTGGGATTCGAACTTACATTGGTGAGGGACCGATGGAGGCCCCGTAACTAGGGATTCTTTATAGGTGGTGACACATCTTCCTAAGCATCGTTCACACCTTTAATTGGCATCTGTTCGGCACTTGGTGACTTGGTGATTGAGAATAAATCATTCCTGAAATAATACATAATGAGTTGAAAACATTGTCAATCAAAAACTAGCATTTTAACAAAATGTAAAAATGGACTTTTCCTGTATGTTTCTAAGAAGTAAGGTATAGGCCTTGCAATTAATGCAATTTAATGCTGATAATACTTGCAGGAACAGCTTGAGTAATTTACTGGTAATTTACTGGTACGTTATGCAAATGCACGATTGCTTCAATAAACATTCTATTTATTACTTCAATATGAAGGACGTGATGGGTGTTATGTTGCATTTAATTTATGGTAGATAACATTCGTACGTTTTGTTGATCCATACAATGGCCTTCAAACACCGGCCTTGAAACTATGTCATAAATTAATCTATATTTAGCAAGCATCGAAGCATGGAAAGCTGCGCATGGTGAGGGAATATATTGTAAATCAATACCTTCGTCGTTGTACAACAAGAGTCTGTTAGACAAATTCTTAAATTCTTTTTTCGGAGGAATTTATGTTATCGATAAAATTAGCTATAACTCGGATGCTGAAAGTTGCTTTGTTTATTTCGCGTGGCGTAGTGTAAGTAAACGTATGTTTTTGATTTATGATTTAATTATGTGGAAGAAGTGAAATTTAAATGTTTGACTATCCCGAATTCGAGTAAAAAGATTCATATATCTATAGTAACAGCTTAATAGTCGCTCGATCTGTGTGAGTGAACTGAAGGAACGGTTTCCCAGTTCAGAAATTTTACTTTTTGAAAAAAAATCGACCGGCTGACTATTTTTCTATAATTTGCACTACAGTAAGTAACTGTTATGCTGAAACTTCATATGCATAGTAAAACCCCAGAAAACCGGACTCCCTGAAAAACGGAATTTACGGAGAATCGGACAATTTCTGTGAAAACCACAATTCTCAGAAAATTTGACTTTTTGACCTGTCCGGAAGTGGTCCGGTTTGGAGGGGTTTTTATGTGTACATTTTGAGTAACACTATTATTAATTAAGTTCTAATGTACGTGATTTTTTTATCATTTTTCAACACCCCAATTTCACCGTTTATTGTAAATGGTCTCATAAAAGGTTTTCCTATATCCTTGTCTGTAAACAGTCTTCATTCGAAGTACATGCAAACACATTTACGCTTTATCAGCAAGACATCCTCTATGTTTGTAAATACCACAACTTCGTGTGTCCAACCAATATTCAGTGTTTGTGACATTACAAAAACTGGTTGTAAGATCACATGCACAAAACTGAATCATCAAATATACGTCTTACTTTATAAATATCATTTTGCAAATAAGTTTGTACAGTGTTAATTCATCAATATAGGATTAAGGAAGGTTTTGCTATAAAAGGTAAATAATTTATGAAATGTTTTTATAGATTTTCTTTTTTACAATTTTCGCATTTACCCCGGTATTGCCGATACAAACACTTCGAAAGTGTCGTGATAATCTGAATTGACGACAGCAAAAAAGACGCGAGAATGTGACATGAAACATCGCGTAATTTTTTCTTGGGCTTGTCAAAAAGGCGCGTGGCGAGATCGGTGTGGCCCTATCCGGATGCCGTAGAATTAATACAAGGATTATTATCGAATAAATGGTCTGTATAACGCTACCGTGTATTTTAAATGGCTGACATGCGTTAAATCATATCAATGAAATTATCATAAAACATCATATGTCTCGTAAAATCACGTACTTTCCGACGAGAACGTCTTTTTGGGGTCTTAAGTTTGAAGTTATCTGGGGAAAGAAACAACATTTGGTGCTGAACGTGTTTTGCCAATGGTGACATAGAAAGACTGATCAATCGAGAGAAAAGAAACAAGTATCGTCCTGAACGTGCGGATTCCTTTTGATATAGCGAGTGATGACCGTTGGGATGACAACGCAATAACAAAGGGATCCAATGCATTTAAAAAGAAAAAGTGCCAAAGAATATACTGTACATATATTTATATACAGTGCAACCTCTCCAAAGCAACACACTTTGGGAGTTGCAAAATTATGTTGTTGTTGAGAGGTTGTTGCTCTAGAGAGTTAGTTAAATCGTGCAGTGGGAAAAATCATGCTGTTGTTGAAGGAAGGTTGTTGCTCAAGAATGGGTCGTTCTGAAACGGTTGCACAGTATATTTCTGTGTCGGACCCTTTTGCCCTTTGCGTAATGATAGACACGTTATGAAGTTTTATTGTTTGATTTAAGAATAAATTCATGCAAACTTGTGAGCAATGTTTGTTTGGTACTCATTAAAGGTACCTTCTTCCCATTTCGAAAAAATGATCTATTTTCCTAATCATTCAATGCTGAAATAAAGCACAAAGAGGAGCAGCTGATGTTATTATTATTGTTTTTTTTTAATTCCCAATTTATTAAAAGATTCCCAATTTGGGTCAAAATGCTGCAAATTTTTCTGTTACCGGTACCTTTCCCAATTAGGAAAAATCACTTGAGGGGGATTAAGAATGTGATCTCAATATGAGTCGGTCAGCATCCATAGTCCAAATTTGTCTCATTTGTCCGTCAATACTAGTGTTTTCTAAAGAGTCCTTGCTTCTCAAATAAGGTATCCGTTGACTCAGTAAAAACATTGCTGAAAATTGTCTTGTACTTCATAATTATTTGTTTACTTAAGATGTCTTCTTTACCTCGTTGTAATTTTGTTTTATGTTGCTAAAGTACCAGGGAAGGTTGGTTATTTTTCATTTTCAAAGAAAGAAAAAAAATAATCCTCAAAACTGCTCTTTCAAGCTTGATGGTTTCTTTATGATCCTATTAATAGCTGTTCGTGCGCACGCGAAGTGCAAAACGCCTGTGGGAGGTACAAGGTGTGGAATGTACGTGAAATGTGTCGCGAAGGATGTTCCTAAGAAACATTTATTTTCATGTCGATTAGTGAATAATTTATTTTATAGATTATGAAGACAGGTTACGTATAGAAACAGAAGTAATTTCTGAGTGATTTATGTCACATTTTTTTCTGAATTAATATTGTGTTTCACCGTTATCACAGAAAGGCCTATAACCTGAATGCGTCATAATATGACGTACATTCTGACATGTTCTGCATTATTAGCACAATAATGATTATTGTCGACTCTTAAGACAGTGTTGGTGAAGTACAAGTACATGGGATGTTTTATTGTCAAAGTTAGGTTCTATGTGACTCATTATATTGGTGCAAATTCATTCTTATGCCCATATACAAAAAGTCATTTCAACTTATAAGAACAGCCAAATATCCGGACCGGTTACCTTCTCCAACAAACACAACACTCTTCACACCATACGTTTTGTATATATGTCGTTGGTATAACATGACTAAGGAGATATAAGATACCATCAAGGATCAACATATGGTAATCTTTGCTACAGGGACATAAATTATATCCCCCTACATCTCTCATTATTACCATCTGATGAAAGTTATACTGTTTGTCTCATAAATCTACGGAAAGATAATGACTGAAGTATGAAGAAATGGTTTTTTTAAAGACATTTCACGTCCATATTACATAATAATTTGTTTCAGCTTATACTGTAGTATGTTTGTCAATGGCAATGATTTTTGTTGTTCGGTACAACAATAAAGTTATTACCATATTTCAACAATCGCTCAGTTTTCACTTTTTCTGCATACCGAACAGCTTCCATTAACCAAGCTTCCGCCTAAGGATATAGTTCCGATATTTCAATTTAATGGCTAAATACAAACTCAAATATTACGTGCATTTAAGCCAAAATTATATGGCTATGCAATATCGTAAACGAGCAATACAAATCAGTGTAGAAAAGCGTTCGTAGTACTTATGTCTGCATCAATATGCATGAGCGAACTATCACCATACATAGAAATCAACTTTTGACTGACTTGTAGTTCCGAACAACAGCAGAACCTTCAGAGCTTTGATTTCGCTTTAAGATTAAATTGACTTTCCTGTTTGTGATTTATAACATCAGATATGTTTCTGAATGAATCAAATACTTAAATCGTACGTAAAAGGGGCGGATTTATGGTGTGACCTGAACAGCGGGTCTTTATATAAAGCTGGTCTCATCGACAAGTTGTAATTTGCAGGAATTCTTGAAAATCGGCCCGAATGTGTCAGATACGAAGCGTTGGTCTTAGTAATGGAGTGGTTGCTATGTAGGTCTTTACTTTGTATACTTGGCTCAGTTTCTTCTCTGAATGAGCGCTGCTGTTCATGTCCATTAGAGTATTAGTTGTTATCAGTAAGAGCACAGGAAACATACCATTAAGTTTGTCAAATTAGAAACCATATAAACGTAGATTTCATTTGCTTTAAGTGCCTCATTCACAGACTCATTTGTAGCCTGTCTACAGAATACAGTACGGTGCGCTTAATATTGTACAGATAGCATAGCTGTGATGTGTCCTGTGATGTTGGGAAAACCATTTTGTTCCGCATTGACAGTAATGTTACCAATTGCATTATGCATATGTATAAAATTATTAACGTGAAATACAACTAAAAGAAAATTCAACCTCATAATACACGACAGAACGAGAGAACATGGTGTACACATAATATGATATCACGAATGCAACATGTAATTTTACAAAATGTTAACATATTTAGGATTTGGCAACATAACGTACTTAAGACAATGTTACTGCAATGCCGCAAAGCATTTTCTGATTTAAAAAACTCACATTATCTCCGAGAAGATAAATTATTTCCATGATATGATACCCACCCACGCTGATGGCACTGAGACTTCAGAACAGACACACCAACCAATAGCATGCTGTAGCATCGAAAAACCAATAATCCTCAGCTTGAAGAATAGTTTCCAATACAAACCATATTTGCCTCACAAATAGTCTTACCGTAGGTGGAATTATAAATGATACAGTATCATTGAGTGGATTGTAAACATAGTATACATAATTATACTGTGATCAGTAATTAGAACGGGTAATTATATAGTTTACTTGCTTTCATAGTTGAATTAATCATTTCATTAACCTATATTGTTAATTCGGATGTGAAATATGACTCGATTTGTACATAATTGACAATAAGAACTTCTAATTGGCTTACTAATAATACAGTTATACGATATTATAATATGAATTATATGAAATAGGGTGCTGGTTTGTAAATATCAGTCGAGAAATTCTAACAAGCGTGGCACGTACACTCAGTTGTTTCTAAAACAGCATTGAATATTGGTAAGGCAGTTTTCTTGCTCTTGAATATTCTGACCAATCAAACTTTCCCAATATTCTCTGTTTACTGTCGCAGCTTTCTGAAGTCACCACAAACGATTACCACACGAACGAAGTAAGCATGCCGGAAACTGTGAGTGAAGAGAAAAAGGATGAAGGGGCCACTGCTGAAGCCCCTGAAGAGTTTAAACGCATTGTTCTCGCTGGATTTGGAGGAATAAAAATGCTGAAAGTGCAGAAAAAATCTGGACCTAAACCAGGAGAGGGTGAAGTTCTCATCAGAGTTAAGGCATGGTGAGTACCATATGTAACATATTGTTACCTCTTAAACTATTACTGATCAAATTTATGTTGTAAAACTATATGCATTGGTTGCAGACTAAGTAATGTTTGTCGATTTTTACTGTTGGATGAAAAAAACATCTTTGTCTCGAGTGATACTTTAATCAATACCTTTCCAAATATGGAGTTGGCGTTTGTTTTTTCCGTTTACATTACAAACGTAGGCTTTAGCATTTACTTATCAACTAACCTTGTGGTAACAGCTTTTTACTTATGAGCAAATACGTACAAATACGAATACTACAAAGTGCCGAAGTAGTATACAGTAGGAAACAGCTGTTGTGTAAATATGGTGTTGTAATGGTTTATACGGATATCTAGAGGCCAACTGTGGCCTGTTGAAAATGTCGCTATCAAGATTGGTGTATTGATAGACTGGTCATTATTGACTAAAGCTAGGAAGCGACTGTAAAGGTATGGTGCTGGAGACGTGACATTGATTTTTTTCTCCGCACGATCTCTTGTTCTCACGGTCTGGTCTTTGTTCTTGTTGCGACATTTCATATCTGGATTAGTCTTTATAAATGTTTGTTTCTGGTTATATGTTCATTAAAAATTGGGTAGCTAGGTAGGTGGGGAATTATTTTTTTGGAGGGGAGGGGGTTTAATCTTGAAATTGTGTTGAAAGGTAAAAAAGTGAGATTCGAATGTGCTATTCCTCGAGCCTTATAAAAAGTCGAGGGTCGCACGATGGTCACACGAAAAACATCAGGGTAGATCAAGTGACAGGAAATAAACAATGTTTTACGCGTTAGCAGTAATCATAGCATCGTGACTATCAAGACTACTGAATTCTATTTGTAATAAATAGTCACATTACATATGTATCAACAAATTGTGATGGCCGTATAATTATATATATATATGTTCCTTGAGTAGTCTTCTTCTCAGGGAATTGAAATGAATTTGGAAATCTGGTTGCCATAGCAACCAGAAACTATAATTGAAAGTTCATAAAAAATCTACTTCTAACTTGATTTGAAAATAATTTCACAGGAATGGTCCTTGGGTAGTCCTCTACTAAATCATTTAAGGAATTCAGGACCATAATGGAGCTCTGGTTACCATAGCAACCTATAGGAAAATATTTTTTTTTAAATACATGAAAAATCAACCGCTAGCCCGATTTAAAAATAATATTGCAGAAATGGTTCTTGGGTAGTGTACCAAGATTTCTCAAGGAATTACAGTTAATTTCTAACTCTGGTTGCCACAGCAGCCAAATGGAAAATATTATCAAAAATTCTTTGCACCCAGTGACTTCCCTTGCAACAGTTGCTTTTTTAACAACCCATGACTTCCTTAGCAACCAGTGATTTCCTTAGCAACAGTTGATTTCGTTAGCAACCCATCACCGGTACAGGGTGGGGCTGGTTTCCTCATATCAATATAATCATGGAAAATTATAAATTGCTGACCCGATTTCAAAATGAATATTACAGAAGAGGCCTTTATCAATATGCATTAAATCGGAACACAACCTGTTCGCCTTGTCCAGGTGAGCGACACATGGCCCTCTTGTTTTAGACTTTATATGGTCATTATTTCTAAGTTTTTTTTTTTTTAAAATGCAGTACATTTGTGTATATCCTTTATCTAATTTTTTGTTAAATATTTAACTTCTGTAATATCTGCTGCTGTTTTCTTTAATTTAGCCTTTACTTGAAACTTTAGGCATAATTTAGCATCACAAAAGGGAAAACAGTTAAAGTCAAACGATCGATTTTCAGTCCATGGTTTTACAAATACAGACAAGCCTGTGCTAGAGGTCACCTCTAAATTACTGCCACCATGTGAATAAAAGACATTCTTTTAAAAACCTGCGTTGATTTTTTTTAACAAAATGACTTCCGAATAAAGGCCACCTGTCAATAAAGGCCACAGTTTGTCTTTCCCTGTGGTGGTCTTAGTCATCACAGGTTTGACTCTACACTTTTTGTAATCAATGAAGAAGCTGTAGTGTGCAATGAGCTCATTTACACTTTGAACAGTTAAGTAAATAAATTTGAGCCACGTTATATAACACTGCTATTCATTATTTAGAGATTTTGCTGATTTCGATCAAATCATAAATTCATGTATGACAATCACTTAATGTCACAGGTGTTGGGATAAATGTCAAATAAGATTTCTATCAGCATATCCACTTTAAATACAGCACAACATTAGTTTCTACTTATCTTACTCTATGTCCGTTAACTGTATATATTACCTAATAAACACCCCTCCCCCCTAATTAACCCACCCCCTTCACCTTTTCTAGAAAAATACCAAAATACCAATTCAAGGCGAGGGGAACTTTGTAACTATGTAACCCGGCAACCAGGATTTGATTCCTGTTCGCACCAGGTCATACCCTTTTACGAAAAAAATTTATGTCAATATCGATTTTCCTCCACAGTTCAATGTAGGCACCTTGTTGAAGGGTAAGTTAGTAGTTAGGTAAATCTGCTGCCGTATATAGCTGAAAAGAAACGTTGTTAAAACATTGCAAATAGATGAATAAGCTGAGAGTCTTTTCACAGTTCATGAGATGATTGTTTTGAGGACCTAGAAAATGGATTGATCTTCTGTTCAGTAACTTCCAAACATTTAAGGGTCAGTGAACATAAGGGTCCATGCAGTGAACATACACCATAGCCCCATCGAATGGAATTCACGAAAACATTATTTTTATGCCCGATGTCGGGGCATATAGTGATTGTCCTGTCCATCCGTACCAGGTTAAGTAGATTTTACCGTTTCGTCTAGCACCAATACCGCTTGCTAGAATGCTTTGATACTTAGACATACAGTTGTTGCATAATTATAATCATTCTCGATACACCCGTATCAACAAATCCCACTTTGACCTTGACCTTGACTTAATTTGGACTCAGAATGATTCTGTACCAGGTTAAGTAGATTTTACAATTTCGTCTAGCACCAATACTGCTAGCTAGAACACTTTCATACTTCTACAGTTGTTGCTTATGACCATTCTCAATCCACCCATAATGATCAAACACCAACTTTGACCTTGACATTGTTCAAATAGGCTATTGCTTCACTAGCATGCCACCGGGGCATATGTGTTTATTGAACGCAGCGTCTTGTTTTGCATAACAATTGATTTGTAGAATAGCATCTCAGACTTCAGTCTTCCTGGATGATAATGCAACATGAATTTAATTTGCATCCTAAGTAAAAGTGACATTACCTAAGATTTTCTGCATTTTACCAATTTTTTGCTTATTGTGTCGGCTATTCAGCAAGAGCTTACAGCAAAGTACAGAACCACAAATGTGGAAAAGTGTTACAAATGTATCAGCTATGGTATATAGTATTTGTACTTATAAAATGGCTGTGAACAGCCCGATTAGTTCTGGTTGGTAGAGCATCTGACGTGCATGCTGGAGGTCGCAGGTTGGAACTCTGGATCAGATACATTATTTTCCTCATCTTATTACACAAACATTGAAAATCTAAATACATGTACTTGTAACTAAGGTTCACCTTCCCATAGTCTTTACTGGCTCAGTGTGCATGAATTTTTATGCGGACCTAAGTACAATTATTTACACCAGCCATGCATTAAATTTAGTCAAATTAGGGAAGTTTCATGTTGCTATGCAAGTCTTTGTAAATTCAGTTTCCACGAGTAATTTCAGTACTTTGATTATGTACAACCAAAATTGTACTTTACACATATATATTACATAATTATATACAATGGTTAACAACATCATGTCTACTGAATGAAAGATAATATAAAATATACTCATAAATAAACTTGCTTGAATATGATGTATAAATTTCTGGGACTTACTGTTGCTCTAGCTGCATGCCTGGATGATTTGGTGTCTTTTTAAGTTTTGATAGTGGAGGGAGACATACCACCTGGTTCATACAGCACAAACCGACCCTCTGTAATCTAACTGGACAGTTTACAAACATGGGAAACTTGGTCCCAGGTGGTATTTGAACTCCCAGTAGTGAGAGACTTGAGATTACCTGCAATCAGAGACCATTACCACTTAACAACATGTACAGAGGGGGCTTTAAATACTGTGGAATCATTAATTTTCGTTGGGGATTTATTTTGTAGATTTCGTGGGTCAGCTTATCCACGAAATCAAAACCCCACGCAATTAAACGCAGAGTTAGGGCTTTTTTTTTAAAAAAAAAAAATCCACGAAATAGCCATTTTAGTAAAAACCACGAAAATTGAGCCCAACGAAAATAAATGAAAATACAGTATAATGTTTAAAATAAATGTTACATTGTACTTACATTGTTACATTTGAACAATAAATCTAAAATTCATCGGTAGATAAATACAGTGTAACACCTCTCCAAGGCAACACCCTTTGGG